>PYAF01002910.1:1162387-1209518 GCA_007407185.1 Glycine tomentella | reverse complement strand
TGATGGGAACCCCCCACCCCCCCTCCCTTTTTCTTTACAAGATTTTAAAAGAAATAATCATTTTCAACAATTTAAGTTATATTAATTGTGAGCTTAGCAGTTGTGTACGCCTTTTTTTATTTTTATTTTTATAGCATAACTATCTACAACTCAATTTAAATCAGATTGCAAAATGATCATGGAACAGTACGACATAATTTCTTCATCCTTTACTAGGTTAGACCCCGAAGGAGAAGAGGCTGTAGAAATGTTTGAGCAGATGCTTCAAGAAGAGATGATTCCTAACCATGTCACTTTCCTTGCTGTCTTATCTGCTTGCAGCTATTCAGGATTATCAGAACGAGGTTGGGAGATATTTTACCCTATGAGTAGAGATCACAAGGTTAAGCCCAGAGCAATGCATTATGCATGTATGGTTGAACTATTAGGTCGGGAAGGCTTCTTAGATGAGGCTTATGAACTAATTAGAAGTGCTCCTTTCAAACCAACAACAAACATGTGGGCAGCATTGCTGACGGCGTGCAGAATGCACGAGAATTTGGAGCTGGGAAAGTTAGCAGCTGAAAATCTTTGCGGGATGGAGCCTGAAAAGCTGTGTAATTATATAGTGCTTCTGAATCTATACAGCAGTTCTGGCAAATTGAAGGAAGCTGCTGGTGTTTTCAGACCTTAAAGAGGAAGGGTTTAAGAATGCTTCCAGCATGTACCTGGGTTGAAGTCAAGAAACAGCCACGTGCCTTCCTATGTGGAGATAAATCTCACTCCCAAACAAAAGGAGATATATGAAAAAGTGGACAACCTGATGGTTGAGATATCTAGGCATGGTTATGTTGAGGAGAATGAAACTTTGCTTCCTGATGTTGATGAAGAGGAACAGCGCATTCTCAAATACCATTGTGAAAAATTGGCTATAGCTTTTGGACTTATCACATTGGACACCTTTGCAAATTACTCAGGGCAATCGTGTGTGTGGTGATTGCCATAGTGCAATTAAGCTTATAGCAATGGTTACAGGACGGGAAATTGTGGTAAGAGATGCTAGTAAATTTCACCATTTTAGAAACGGTAGTTGTTCTTGTGGCGATTATTGGTGATGACAAAGTGTCATTCAAGTCGCAGTCCTTTATACTGAGTAGCTTGTTGTTAACTCACCTTAGCCTTACATTTGATTAGGATACAATCATACAACTATAATACATGCAATTTATTTTGTGATCCGTTAATAAAAGTTCTATTTTCTTGTAACACTTTGCACTTTTTTGTTATGTTTATTTTGTGGCGATTATTGGTTTGGTTTGCTAAGGAGTGAGGACTGGAGGTGTAATTTCGTTGTCTTTTTAATTGGATAACACCTTCAAACTCATAAAAACTTAAAAATATATTCAATAGTCAGTAGTGCGGTATCATATGAATGTTCCTGATGCCACAAACTACAACCATGCACACATGCATCACAAAAACAGCTATGAACTCGTGTTCTCTGTCACTTTCAATATGGATCAGGGCTGCCCCCATTGTGTTCTTTTTGAGTTAATATACAATTTGGTATTTTATGCGACTACTTATATTACTTTTTTTTTTTTATTTATTATAGAGACCAATTGTTTTGTATCTTTCACAGAAAGTAATTTAATTCGAGTCAAACTCAATACTATTGATTAAGTTAAACAACTTGGCACAAGTTAATCTGCAAGCTTAATAATACTACTGATATTACTTTGACATCTGAAAGTAAACATCTAGACAAATTAGTCTTAAAATTGTAAACTTGTTAATAAGTTTATCTTGTCAATTTTTTTTTGGTGAACAGTTTATCTGGCCAATTTAGCAATTTGTAAATAATTTCATATTCAAAAAGGACTTTTATATGTTTATAATTATTATTCTTTAATTTTTAATATAATTGTGACTCAGTATTAATTATATGTTTATAATTGTTTCTTTTAACGAAAAGCATACTTTGTTCTCTAATATGAAATTAATCACACTAGTTAATTTTTACTCCAAATTAATTATCTAAGCTTTTGAATTAATACAATATTTTCTTAAAGCCTAACGCCGTTGGTAGTACTATTAATTATGTGACAATTCAAACTTCAATACTACAATATAGGAGCTAGGGAGAATTAATCTCTTTTATTTTGTGAATTTAGGGAGAATTAATCTATTAGTAATGCTAAAAAATGCAACATTTAAGGAAAAAAAAACAAGTTTTAATTTAACAAGTTAGTGTTTTTTTAAAATGAAAAAGTTAAAATATAAATTTTGTTATAATTAAAAAAGTTAGAAGATAAAGGTATTATTTAGGCAAATTATTTGATAAAGTGTAAATATTTTATTAACCATTGATTCCTTAAAAAAATAATCATTGATGTTTTTTATTAGCTAAGACAATTTTAAAACCTATTTGATAATTAACAATATTATTAAACACATCAATTGAATAACTAATATTTAACCTCCATAACACTTAAAATGTTATATTTTATACTTTTTTAGAGGAAAAATTTATACTTATTTACACAATTATTCATCAATTGAATAATTAATAATTCAAACAATTAAAAATAAATACAATATTTGGTGTTGGTCACTCAATTCTTTTAAACTATTTGTTTAGTAAATAATGTTATATCTTCTTATTGATTCTCCTACATATCTTCTTACAATATTTTTATAAAGAAAATATCAAATAAAAAATAAATACATGTAGAATTTTTAAAAAACAAAGCACATTCAATATTTATAATTGAAAGGAAGTACAATTATTAGTAAACTGAAAGAAGTATTCTTATTTAGTAGATTGAAGAAAAAAGAAGTAGTAGGTACTATAGTATTACTAAGATAGAAAAAGAGAGAGGGATATATGGTTAATTGGGATAAAGAAGGAAAAATCACAAGTTAGATTCTTTCTACTAAAATTAATAAATTAATTATTAATATTTATCAAATAAAATAATATTAAGAGAAAAGTGAGATTTGAGCAAAAATAAAATGAAAATTTGAAATTTAGGTTTGGCACACATACGATTATTAATTAATAACGCTTCTCCGATTCGAGTTTCTCTCTCTCCTCTGTTTGCTCGAAGAGCTTTGGAGGGCAAAGTTTCCCCATGGATGCATCTCGGATCGACATCTTTGAGATTTACCGAAGATACTGTGGTGATCACTCCCGCTTACCCTTTTGAATCACACCTAGCAAACACCAATTCAATTCTTGATTATGCACCGAGTTTTGTTTTTGTTTCATTTGTTCAAGATTTTGTTCCTTTGGGTCGCCGAAATTGAATTTTTTCTTTTCTGGGTCTTGTGCTATGGCTTAGTTTCAGCACCATGATATTGGTTTTAAGTTTTCTCTCTCTCCAAGGGAAAATAAAAGAACTAGAAGAATTCTTTAATTTCGTTTTGTTTTTATGTTAATTATGTCTGTGGTGATATATATATATATATATATATATATATGTGTGTGTGTGATTCTTTATTATTCATTTATTTGAGTATGGTTGTGCAGACATAAAATCAAGATATGCATATATTGGTGGGGAAGAAGGGTACAGGCAAGACATTGACCTTCAGAAGGCTAAGGTCTCAAGGGAGGCACTCACACAGCTCTCAAAATTGGTCGAGTCTCGTGTTACTAAAGGGTCTGTGTTTCTTTTGACATTTTCCTGTGATAATTTTGAAGCCAAGTAGTTTTTTTAACTAATCATAGTAATCAATGGCAAATAATGGTGTGGAGTGGTTGATTCCAAAAATGCTATGTCGGGATAGCAGATAGCAGGATGACCACTATTTTGAACCCTAAACCCTAAACATAGATTTATGCTGCACATATATGCTGAAAAATAAAAAAACCCTGAAACTAAAGAGATTCATAATTAATGATCAAAAGTTAGAGTTTGAGAACTAAACAAACATGTCAATTGGCTGAGTACAATGGGAATCTGCTAGGAATTGGTTGGGCTTGTCAGAAATCTGCCCGGACCAGTAGTCGACGTGGGCTGCTGGAATCTGTAGGAAAAGGTTAGGGCCTCAGTGGAGGGGGCTGGAAATGATCTTGACATTGTTTTAGGGTGCAACTGATCTTGACAGCATCTGCAAAATAGGTTTAATGTAAAAATCTTTGTAGTTTAAATAAGGTTAATTTACCTTCAAGGAAACCATGAATACTAAAGGGAAATTTCTGTCTCAATAATCGAGAGTAATATGACAATGAAAATATGTTTAGTAATTTACCTTTGGCAGTTTTGCTTCTATAAAAAATGATTAAAATTGGGATGATGTGCATACAAACTGAAATTCTGAATGACCAATCACTATTTTTTGGATTCACACAGCTTAAGGGAATTGCTTTCAAGTTCAAGCTAAATAATTTAATAGATGTTGAAAGTACTCATTCAGTTGTCTAGGTGATGCTGCTCACATGATAAAATCAGATAAATGTATGAAGGATATATTGTTTTTATCTCTCTTTTTGTGGTGATCATCAGTATTCTATTACTGAGTCTGAGTTTTTCTACAATTTTTTGTTTACGGTATATTTGTAAAAATGTAGGCTTCAGGCTTCAGCTTAACCCTGACAGTTTTTGGGTCATGATTGGATCTTGTGTGCTTTACATTTGCAATCTGTATTGAAGTTATGCTTCTAAAGGAACAAATATGTTTTTCCACTCCAGCTAATTGTCATTGTCATGTGTATTGAAGTTACTGCTGTATCATGTGTAGGTTAATTTTAATTTAAATGTTCATGAAATTATTTTATTAGACCATGTGTGCATCTTTTTTCCTGACAATGTTGACACGGCAAATTTTCCAGGGTAACAATTTTTGATGAACTTTCAATGCTCATGTCACGGTTGAATTTGAGGGTGAGCTTTGATATCATTGACGTTGTTCTGTTATGCAATTTCATATATTTTTATCCAAGAAAATGTTTTATGTCTACTAGTTCACAAGTAGGTTTTACCATTTTCTTTTCTTAATTATAAAAGAATTGTTTTACTGCTATGATTTGTAGTTGGATGCACAAAAGTAAGACACCAAATAATGAAATAAACATATTTAGATCACTTGCCTCTGTCCTAGAGATTGTGCATTATCTATACTATAAGGAGAGAGAAGGAAAAGGCTATAGCATGTTGCAAAGAATTCTTGCACTCAATTTCAGTTTTTTTATACCTCTTATACATTTTTAATTTAAATATGTGCTTCCTTTGTTACCTGTATAGGTGGACTTTTCAGAATTCTTGCGGTTCTATGATTTTGTTTTCTTCATGTGTCACAAAAATGGTCAAAAGAATATTAGTAAGTGTCCAAACTTAGTAATTAGTAATTTCTATGTAATCTTCTATTTATTCCTTAAAGTGGTAAGCAGCATGAAACACTCACTGTTTATGTCCTTTAATTGTTAAACTTTGATAATTTACAGCTGTAAGCAGGGCTGTAACTGCATGGAAATTAGTTCTTGCTGGGAGGTTTTCACTGCTTCATCCATGGTGTGACTTTGTTGAGGTACATTAATGCTTAAGAACTGAGAAACTGTTTTGGGGTTTTCCTTAGTCACCAGGGCTGTATTTGAGGGAAGCCTTGCAATTATATCCATATACAAATTTCTTATGGGGAATACAGTACAGTCTATTAGTGGAAGGATTGGAATTTTATAGATTAAGTGCAGTGTTCTTTGGGTAGGAAAAATCTAGGACGCACAAATGCTACATGGGACATGAGCATAAGGATGCAACACATTCTAAAAGTTGTAGTATACAACACTTTTACAGAAGTGTTGTCCGGAGCCAAAAAGTTGGTTGTGGAAGCCTCCCCAAATACCACAGCACCTTGATTTGACTAGTTGAGGTGATGCGGCTGCTTCACGTAAGTGATGTGGATATTTAAAAATTAACAAAAGTTGTTCATAACATAACAAACCATCACTAAAATAAGTATTTAATGAGAATTAAGACAATACTGGAACACAGAAGTTAATAACAAGAGTCAAGTAATATAAAAGAAAAAAAAAAGAAAGTACAGCAAGAAAGGGAAACATATGGTTGCCTATCTGGACATGATAGTGAAAGAAGGAATATAAAACAGACCATAGACCTCCATTTGATGCGAACAGAGTAGAGACCACAGAATGGTGTGCCAAAGTTCCAGAGGTCTGTGGGGTTGTCCAGAAACTCCACTGGTATGCCATGAGTTGGCTGGAAATGCAGCTGATAGCTTTGGGTCAGATTGTTTGTGTTGAAGAGAGAAGAGACCAGTGTTATTTAACCTTCAAAAGGAATGAGTCTCACACAGGGCTTGTGTTCTGATGAAATTAAAGGGGAGCAAGACCCCCCCCCAAAAAAAAAACAACATTGAGGGGCCGGGGCCCAAAAAAGGAGGATTTTTGTGTCTAATGCAATAGAGGTCGTGTTGCCTGTGATTGATTCATGGTGCTCCACATGGGACAGCGAGCTGCAATGCAATGGGGTTCCACTTAGCGGCTCATAGCCACGATGCTCTGCAATGCCATAGCGGCACTAGAGCGTGTGATTGACTACTCTGCTGGAAGCTGATGACTTCTTGGGTTGCCATCTAAACACTAAAATGGGGAGGTAAAGGGAGATTTGAATTTACCAAAAAGGGAAATTGGAGAACACAAGCAAGCACAGAGAGGAAAGATACTGATAGACATGAGGCTATGAAATAGCATAGAATAAGAGAATGACCAATTTTATGTTATAGGATAGGATTGTAGATCTGGGGAATTCGGCTTTGGGCCATGTGCCATCACCTTGATTTGGGGTTAGGGCTGCTCAATACTATCAGCCTATTTAAATCTCAATGTAAGCTCAGTCCATTAACCTCCGAGTTAAATGGATTAGATCAAGTTGACCCGTGAACCAATCCATTTGTAGGATTGTTTTATTTTACTTTTTGTATCTTTTGTTGGAAGCTGATCTATTACTTTTTATTCAGAAGAATCAACGATACAACATCTCTGAGGATACCTGGCAACAGGTTCTAGCTTTCAGTGGGTGTACCCGTGATAGTCTGGAAGCATATGATCCTGAAGGTACTGTTTTCGTTGTGTGCTTTCTACAATTAACTGTAGAGATGTAGATATTGGTACTTATATGGCCCTCTCCATTTCATTTAGTTAAGTCTTATTTGATGCATCAATGTTGCATGGTTATTGCTGATAAAAAAAAATGTTGCATGGTTATTTAATGTATCTGCACGTAATTAAGGTATTCTCGTGTTAAATAGTGAAATCAGTAAAAAAGTTTTTGATATCCTTTAATTAATGGAAGATGGAGAGTTTTGGGTGGTGGAGTGTTTTTGACTAACTGATGCAATGCTCATTTTTTTTTTTTTTTTTTTTTGCTTGCAGGTGCTTGGCCTGTTTTAATAGATGATTTTGTTGAGCATATGTACAGGTTTGATTTCTTTATGGCCAAACAAAGCATCTTAAATTTTTAGGCAATTTTGCAATAAGCCAATTTTAGGCGTTGTTCTGTGATTAATTTTATATGTATTGGATTATATTTTATCAACTTCTCTGACCTTCATTTAGTACATTGTCCTGCTGCAGGATGCAAGGATCGTATTACGATAATTCCAACTTCCATGGTAACTGTGGTGATCCCGAATCTCAGTCATGTGTTTTTGATGACCCCCTTCCTGGTTAGTTTATTGAAAGTTGCAACCAGTCCCTGATATAAGGAATCAGAGTCTTAGGGCTTTTTAATTGCCTTCTCACTTTTGCTTTAAAAACTGTTATATAAAATAATTCCGGACTATTTATTAGCAATCAAATTCTCATCCAAAATATATTAAGTTTTGATAATTGTTTCCAAAACAAGTGTCTTAAAAACCAAAGAAATAGAAACAGCTGGGAGATTTTTTCTTATCTTTTTTTCTTCTTCAAGTTTTCTGTTCAAGTATGTTAGGGACAAACTTTTAGAAAATAGAAATGTGCTCGGGGGACGAACACTTTCAAATGTGCTCAAGAAACAACCAAATTTTAGAAAATGGAGAATTATTTTTGAAAAGAGTAAACATACAATGCTGTATTGTTGTATAAATCTGTAGCTGATTATGGTTTTCACACAGGACTGAGAAATTTTACTGGTCTAAAGAGGAAGTTACCCGACGACTCGAGCAAAAGTGATGATATGGTTTCCAATGACATGATTTTTTCAAACTGTAAAAGAAGTCGAGCTCATGATGCGGAGGATTTGGATGACAATCCACCAGGGAATACAACATATGATTGTATGGAAACCAGTAGACAAAATAGTCCATTGTTTTCATCTATGTCCCCATGTGCAGTTGAAGGTTGTCTGTCTAAGGGGTTTGCAGGACTACTCTCAACTTGTTCCTATGTGCAGTTTGGTAGGGAGAGAAGGACTTCCTTTTGATGAAGCTCCCCTCTTATAGTTAAAGTATATAGAAGTTTCTTTTGCTAGTTGATACCTGTTGATGTATTCATTTTGAATGGGCTACAATTACATGATCCTAGTTTCTCATTACTATTATTCGTGGCGTTGTAATTTGTAACGTCATCCTGGTGAGTGTTAAATAACTAACCATTGCCTTTGATAAAATCAATAGAAATGTTGTGTTTTGCTTCTATGTTGAAATTTGATCCATAATTCCCATTGTTAAATAACTATCCATAACTTCCCTTTTAATATAAAATTTTAGAACTTGGATGGGATATTTTAAAAAAATTATGCCCTGTGTTTCACGTCATGATTAGTAAAAAATGGAAGACGTGTAATTGCATTTTTATTAGTTGGCTATTTATTTATTTTTATACTGTCGCTCCTTCCTTCTTTTCACAATCAACTTCATGAGTAATTAATAAATTCGTAAGTTACCAGAAGTTATAACTTCTAACATATTCTTTTATAAGATGCACCATTGAATACCAATCCTTTACTGAATTATAAAGTGTTAGAAAGTTTAGATTCTATTCTTTGCAATGCGCGAATTATCATTTAGTTTGTTTGAAAATACAGCATATGACAATGATGAGAGAAGGTAAAGAAATGTGTAATACTGATATGAATACAATAAGGGCAAATGCTTGTGGGAACTATTGAGAAAGTAAGCTAAAACCTTAAAATTAGCTTTGCATACTATTGCAAGTATAATCGAGCTGCTGAACACTTGTTATGATCCTTATACATGGACACATAGGGTCAACTATATTACAGTTACATAATACAGCACCAAAATTTGGCCTTCCCACTTCCCATAAAAAAGGCTCTAACTGTAACCTATAAAATTTAAACTTGCACAGTTTTTTTTCCCTAACACAACAATCAGTACACTGGAAGTATTCAACATGAATGAGAGCAGCTCCATTTTACTAGTCTTTTTAGATGGAATAGAAGCCAAAAGTTCACCATTGGTATTTGGCAGCAAGAAGCACCTCCTCATACTGCTGAGCACAGCAGCATTGTCCCAACTAAGATCTTGTGTCATTCCTCTCCTTGCAAGCCCTTCCCAGCTCTTCTTATACTCCCTAAAGGTCCATAAGCAATTCCCTCATGCATGTGCTAACTTACCTGAATCTGCACAATCAAATGTCCACCCAAGGCCTGACTCATTAAAAGGATCAAAAGGCTGCACAGTATATCTCAGTCCACCAACAGCATGCACAACAGGAACTGTTCCATAGTTCATGGCATAAAGTTGGTTCAATCCACATGGCTCAAACCTTGATGGAATGAGCAATATGTCTGTACCTGCAGTGATCCTGTGAGCCATCTTCACAGAGAAACCAACCCATCCCCTTACCTTGTCATGGTGTTGGATTTCAAATTGCCCAAGCCTGTTTTCTAGATCAGGCCTTCCAGTGCCTAACATGACTAGTTGCACATCCTGACTCATCAACCAAGGAATTGCTTCATCTATGAGATCAACTCCTTTCTATTGATCCAGCCTCCCAATGAAGCCAATTACCGGGACATCCTCGCGTATCGGCAAACCGAGCTCCTTTTGCAATGCGGCTTTACATTTAGCCTTGCCACTGGAAAGTGTCTCAAGGGAGTAGTAAGTGTAGCCATCTGATTTCAAGTGAACGTCAAACTGAGGGTTCCAATCTTTGTTGTCAATTCCATTCACAATGCCCCTCAGTTTCCAATCATTCTCATTTATGATCCCATGCAAGCCCCAACCACCTTCGGAAGTATTGAGCTCCCATGCATATCCATGACTAACGGTGACAACACGGTCTCCTGTCTTTAAACCAGCTGCAAAGATGTTGAAATGGTCTCCTCCAATGGGGTCATATAATTTGAAAAGGTCCTTGTGGTGTTCAGGTAAATCCACAAAGAAGAAATCATCAACAGGTCCCCGACCCTGTAAGAAAAGCAAGTTTGTTTCAATGTTCCCTTTTAATATAAGAAAAATTGCAGTTTAGACTCTAACTACTAAGAATGAAATCAACTTCAATGATTTGGCTCCACTTGAAAAAGTTTCTAAGTTAAAAGGTTTGATTTCTGTTGAGTAAACATTTTCTTGATTTTCTTACTCAATTTCATTTGCTTCCCGAAAAGAAATATGAACATTTGATAGAAGAATTGACTCAACCCTTTTTACATCATTATTTTCTAAGGGTTTACAAAAGCTAATGTGGTACTAGATTGTTCGTAGTGGTTTGTTTCTCGTCTTTCCTACTTTCAGACGTGGGATTTGTTGCATGTCTGCCTAGTTATGTAGCTTTTATAAACTCGAACTAGTTTCTTATAAAAATGATCGAGCAAAATGAATAACACATATGTAACATGTAGCACGTGGGTTTTGATTATTGGTTGGATAAATTTGCTTAATTAACTATCCGATTCTATGTTCATCTTATAATGACATTCATTGATTCAAATGAATTTAATTAGATATTTAGTTTTAGATTCATTTTTGTACCATTCTTTTATTATAACTAAATATTGTTTATTTGTTAGAAAATTGATCCGGATTGAATATATATATATATATTTTGAAACTTTGAATTTGTCCAAATTTAATCTAATTATATTTGTTTGGATTTGGACATATTTAAGTTTCAACATATCTATTAGACCCAATAAGGATTTAGGTCCAAAATACTTTTTATTGGTCTGACTTAGATTATATGACTTATAATTAAATCACATTTATTAAAATTGGATATTTTAAAATCTTAAAAGCATCTTTGATGCAAGTTTTTTAAATGAAATTTTAAATATATGTAAAATTATTTTTGTGATTATTATAATATCATGTTATTATTAAGATATTTATACACAATTTTATTCAAATAATACAATTTTAAAAAATCTCTTATATATTTTTTGTATTAGGTTGATATTGGTTAACGGAAAGAAAATAATTTTTTAATGTTAAAAAATATTTTCTTATATAAAAAATTGTTCTTATTTTAAAAAAAAACCTACAATGTAAACTCTCTCTTCAATAATGAGATTCTTTAAACAAACAATTTCTTCTTTTAAGAAATTCAATAATCATCTCTCATTTGAATTTTTTAATGAGTTAAATGTGTTAGGAACAATTAAGTCACATCACATATATGTGACTTGCCCGCATATGAATTTTATAAACAAAGTGTCTCACAAATTACATATACATTATATTATACACCATCACCCTATTGAAGCAGCAACTAATTTGAGTGTCAAAATATCTTCACAAGTATCCCATCCAACCATAAGCTCCATCACCGAGGAATACAAACCCCAAGAAAAGATTGGCTAATTACATCCTAGATCTTTGTTCATACACTATACAAATATAAAACTATTATACATTCTCGTCTTTTGGTTATTTATTTTTAGGAGAGTTAAAGGTGTGCTTGGATTAGCGCTGAAATCACGTTGAAAAGAAAAATTGTGTATTGTAATGCAAAAATTTCAAAGCAACTATTTGATAACTTTCATCTGAAAGTCCATAGGCATTGGATTCAACTATTTTTCAAACAAACACTTAGTTGATGATACAAACTACATATATCATGGTATATCAGTGGAAGATAGATGAGCTTGAAATGAATGGAGATCCAACATGTGCACCAAAACAAATATATATATTTTCTATTATATAAAACAATTTTATTTATAATAAACCAACACAATCAATTCGTAGAATCTTTGCTCCACTAGGCGAAATGCAAAATTGAATTTCTCTAGTGTCACGGCAAAGAGCCCACTATACCCTGTAAATTGTAATTTCTCTACACTCCTACTTCAGGGTCTTCTTTGTTGGTGTCATTCTCATTGTTCCCTTGAAATTTGACATATTTATACCACCTAGCCATTAGTATATATATTACAAGATCAGCTGCGGTGAGTGCTGCTAAGAGGAAGTAAAACATATCCAAATGCCCTTTGTTCAAGTTTCCTGGGATCCATCCTGGCATCTCGTCTGTGGCAGAAATCTTCATCACAATTGCAACAAGCAAGCTACTAACGTAGTTTCCAAGTGATATTGAAGTCATGCAAAGTGCACTACCAAAGCTCTTTAATCCATCAGGTGTTTGTGCATTGAAGAACTCTAATTGACCCACATACATGAAAACTTCTGATGCCCCCACAAACACATATTGTGGCACTTGCCAAAATATGGAAAGTGAACTAGACCCTTTACATTCACTGCAGTCTTCTATTGCATTCTTTAGCCTAAAGTGCTCCACCAATCCTGCTGAAACCATGGCCATAATTGCTAGGATTAGGCCAATTCCCATCCTTTGAAGCTCAGTGAGTCCTTTTGATTTCATTGTTTTGGCCACAAGAGGGTCTAGAACTCGCCTATAAATGAAGATGACAATTGCTACACTTAGAATGTCAAAGGTGGACATGCTTGCTGGAGGAATGTGGAAAGATGATATTCTAGTGTCCATGGCATCGCCTTGCTCCACAAAAAGTGATGCCATTTGAGCAAAAACGACAGAGTACAATATGGTGCATAGCCAAATTGGGAGTAGTCTTAGAATGCATTTCACTTCTTCTACTTGTGTCACAGTGGATAGATACCATGGACTGCATTTACTCTCTTCCATTTGTTTGAAATTCTTTGATGTGATAAATGCTGCTTTGTCGAGGAATCTACAAGACCAATGCAAATTCCATCAGTGAGTTGCTAACATAAACTAATTCTTTAAAAAACGAATTGGACTATACTAGTACTCTATACTCTAACTTGTATTTTAGAATAAATAATATGTTAATGAATTATAATCTAAATTTTTGTTAAAATACTTAAAGGTCTAACTTGTTAAAAAATAAATTTTTAATAACATTGTCCATTTTTTTTTTATAAGATACAAGTATATATCTTTCTAACGAGAGATAAAACTTTCTTTCTCTCTTTCAATCCAATTAAATATTCAGGATTCAAACTTATATTACTAATTAAACTTAAACATTTTCTTGTAGTTGATTCACACAATTAGTGATAATCACTATCCATTTAGTTATTAATAAGAAATATTAATTTTGATTAGAGAATTACACAAAAGCGCTATATTGAGATGAATATTAGTTTTAATTAGCAAACCCAATGCATGTGAGAGAGGGAGAGAGAGAGAGAATTATATGCATACCTAAATCCTTCAGTGTGGAGCATTTTTCTCCCTTCATCGGTTGAGAATTCATCAACCTCGTAAAGTTTATCATCTTGTAACACCTTGACCTTCCATTTTCTTGTAGCAGCCACAAAAACTTGGCAAAATCTAGGAAGAGGGTTTCCATTAGGCTTAATGTATCTGTACCTTCGTGTGCCACAAAGAAACAAAACCAATGCCAGAGCAGCAGAGCCAGCTGAAGCCCAGAACCCCAAAGTCCATAGTCCATCATCCTCAAAATAATTCAATATGGTGTTGGAGAAGAGTGACCCAAGGTTCAAAGCCAAATAAAAATAGCTGAAAAATACAATTTTTGAATGTTGTTCCCTGGGATCTCCTTCATCAAATTGATCAGCCCCAAATGTAGCAATGTTAGGCTGGTATCCTCCATTTCCTAGAGCTATTAGGTATATGGAAACATAGAATAAAATCGTTTGGTATGATGAGTGTGATCCACATGGTAACTCTTTATTTCCACAACCAGTTGGCTTCAGTAGGAATATGTAAGATGATAGTGATAATGACACCAAACCCTGTTACGTAGAACATATTAACTCTCATGAACACAATGATGTTGGAATATAAATAAACAGTGAATACTAGTCTCAAAATGCTTTAGATTGAAAATTTGTCTATACATTATGAATTTATTTTATCAAGAAAAATAATGGAAAATAAAAAAATTGGGTTACATTAAGTTTGCTAGTTTTGAGGATAAAAAAATATTAAATGCTATTATCCTTGTGTTTTTTTTCACTTTGGGGAAAAAATTCTATTTAACTTTCATTTTAAAACTATAACGTTAATTACTATTTTCTCAATTAAATCCTTATAATAAAAACGGAGAAAGAAACAACGATGTATGAAAATATCAAAGTAATAAATAACAGAAATAAAGGACATACTAAATAAATAAATAAATAATTTTTAATTATAATGAGAAAACTAATTTCTTTTTAATTTACGTATTATAACTTTAAACAACAGACTAAAAAATAGAAAAAATAATAAATAAGAACTGGTAAGGATTTTATGCTTTGTTTATTTTTTTTGGCTGAGGTTTATGCTCTGTTTTTTTGGTGAGGCTTTATGCTTTGTTTATAAGATTTAATTATTGTCAATAAAAAAAATATGTTTTCTTATCGAAATGAAGATGGAATGAACATTCCCACAATCAAGAGAAGGATGAAACCCATGACCAAATTTATATCCTTATGTAGGACCTAAGTGTGGCCCCATACATAAATTTGAAGGCATATGACACATCATTTTTCCATCCACAGCGCCGTGTAGCATCACACTGTAACCACAACCACTGGCATCACACTGTATGTCAACATTGTCACTCCGCCAATGTTGACATATATATCATATATTAGAGGTATTTGCGAGTCAAGAAGTTATATTTTATCTTCAGTATCCTAAAATTTAATTAGATATTTCTTAAAAAAAAATTGAACATAGCCATAAACATCAATAAATCCGACAAAACATATGATGCTAATTACTTACACTGAATCGTATTGTTAGTCCTAAGTTAGATCATTAATTAGATGCTAGGTAGCTTCTGTATGTACAATATGGATAACTACTTACAATAACAAATATGACCTGGAAGATGGCACAGGTCATGTACCTTCCCCAGTAAGAGTCACTAAGGAAGGCTCCAAGAAGAGAGAAGAGGTAAACTGTCCCTGTCCACTTGCTCACACTGTTGGCTGCTTCAGCATTGTCTTGACCTATCACTCTCGTCAAAAACAACACCAAATTCACTCCAACTCCAAAGAATGCCAAAGTAGCAAGCCCTTGATTCACTAACACACAAATAACAACGTAGACACATAAATAAATATGACTCAATTATAATCACAATTTCTCTTAATGTTTTATTAAACAAAAATTAATAAAGACCACGTGCAAAAGATTATGTATTTTAAAGTTTAAATAAAAGCATTCAGAGGGTAAGAAGATTTTTAAATTTATTGATTTTTTTGTTTATCATAATTCAAAATGAAACAAAATAAAAGTCATGAATAATATTAGATAAGAAGAAATTGAAACTTTTGCCACGTGAAGATTTTTTTATTACTTTAATATATGTTTTAAAAATAAATAAACATGACATAGATAGTATTAGATATGGATAAATTTAAATTTTTCATTAAAAAAACTTGTAATTTATTAAAAAAATTATTATAACATAATTTAAATTAATTTAAATTAATATAGGCATGATAAGGAGAGTTAAGAAAAAAAAAAAAAAAACTTTTCTACTTTTAGTGATTGCGGGTAAAAGTCATATTCAGAGGGAAAAAAAATGTAAATAATGAACTAACACAAAGAGTAAGGAAAATGAGAGTTTCACTCTCTAGCTACTTGTGTTCTCTAATTTATAAATAGAGAATAGATATAGTTTATTGGTCGTATAGTTGAAGATTTGATTGATACCTAAAATCAAAATTGCAGCAACCCAGTCACCCGTTTTCTCTCTAACTGCAGGATGACCCTGGCTATCAATAGCTCCATCCGATGTGCAAACCTTGTGCTCCTTATTTACCTTTTTTTCCGTCGTGTCCTGAAATATTTAGTCATAAGAAAATTAATCAAATATTGTAATAGTTATTACAGTTTGATAGCAATTAATCTTGCTAAGTTACAACCTAGAGTTAATTTAAGAGTTTAATTTTTTTGTAACATCAGTATAAATTTTTTCATACTATCAACTAATAAAAAATCATCTTAAGTATGATTATAAAAAAAGTAAATTTATCATATATAACAATCTTTGATTATCAATACATTAATTATAAACAAATATATTGTTTTTATTTTTCAAGGAAGTGTATTGCTGGAACATGTTCTTTTCATCTTAAGCACCAACATTTCCTCCATCTCTTGCATATGTGCATTGAGACATGTTCAGTAAAGTAGGGAAGTAATTAAAACGTTTCATAAAACTTAAATGATGAAGTCATAAGCAATTCATGTTCACGATATTGCAAGCAAAAATATCTTGAAAAGATCAGTTGGACACGTGAGGCAGCAAGATTAAAAGATCGACCAAATACATTGTTCAGGGAAAATACATTGAATAAATAGGTTATATATTGTCTTTTTACACGTGAGGGAGTTGGAATATTTAGGAAAGGCAAGGTCACGGTTCACTGATAAGTATTGTTAGTTTGATATTATGAGAGAAATTATATTATACAATAAATATATGCAGCAACTTGTATAAAATAAGAGATAATTAATTAAGAAGAAAAATATGATGGATGATATATATATAAGTTGTCACCTTTTTTATTTTTTTTTCAATTGACAATTAATTTCACGTGCATGGCACACTGTTCATGTACGTATCATAATTGTATTACGCATAAAAGGAAAACCAAGCACAAGACTTTAATTTGCTGCCCTCCAAATTAAAGTTTCAATATAACTAACTATACACATGTGGCACTCACAGAGTGGTATACATATGCCATCATATTAATCAAGATTTTGAAGGGATAAAATTTAGATATGGTTCTTTAGATATTTTTGTTTCATTTCTAATTAAGATTGGAATTTACTTTACTAATATGCACAATATAATTCAGCACTTAACGTTGTCATTTAATTTTCAAGGTAAATCTCTATTTGTGATTAAAAAACAACACTAAAAATACATAAATAATTACATCTAAATTTTGTTATTTTAGAAATTGGGGAGCTTTCACATGTACAGTTCCCATTCATGTTTGCATTAAATCAAAGCAAAATAGAAAAAATAAAATAAAAGAGGAGATAAATAAACACTCACTGGTGAGGATAAATCGATGAGGATCCCCTCTCTATAAAACCTTATCTACCAGAATAAAAGAAAATTAAAAAAAATGGAAAATAATAGTAACTAACCTTTCTAAGAAAATATAAACAACCCATTACTGGGATTAATCTTGCAAGGCGAGAACTGAACGATTGGAAGTGTTGAAGAGATTTTGAATAAATGAGTTTGATTGATAACTAGAGATATCTGCATGAAGCTAGCTATGGGCATGTATATATAGAAGTTGGGTGGAGATTTAATGGCTAGGATTTACACGTAGAAAATGACAGATAAATTAAAGAGGGTGTCTCTGGCTGTTTCACAGGAAAATTTTGAAGAAACGTGATACAGTTGAAAACATATCACTTACTGATAACATATCACAATCATCATGAATTTGATAGATTATCATGTTTTGGGTGTACTAGTACTCTAATTAGGCAAGCTGTCACTGATAATTACATATTTGAAGTATACGTGCCCAACATTCAAAATGTACTTATATAATAATTACCTTTACAAGCATCTATCTATGCACATGTATCTATAAAAAAAATATGAATGTTTAATTAATCAATTCTATACTCCTATTAATTATAATTATCTCTATTTAACTTATTTAGTTATATTATTGAACAAATAATTTTTTTATCTAGACCACAATTATTTCTCATTAAAATTAATCATGTTTGAGTTGTATAACTATTATGAACGATAAACTTCTTTTTCAAGTATTTAATGAAATTATATATTCAATACATGAATTTGAGACTCTAAGACCTAAGATTAAGTTGAAAGAATCTTATATTAATTGATTAATTAATTATAACAAATTAGGAGATAAGGTTTTTCATATAATAAATATTTAAAAATTATTACTATAAAAAGTAGATTGTATCGTCTCATTGTTTCGTCTAAATAGAAGACAATGATGCGTCTAATAAGCTTCGTCCATCACTTAACTTTAAACTTCCTCTCTTGCATGATTCATTGTACAAGAATGTTATCAAAAGCCAAGACTACTTCAAGGCAATCAAACAGATAAGCAACTTGGTGTATCCAATAAACCTGAAACTCATAGTCTTATCCAAAAAAAAAACAAAGATAGAGTTTATCGAATTTTTGCATCTAGCTTGAAGAGTGTAGCTGACACAAAAGCAAAAGTAGCCGATAAATTAAACATTAAAAAAGTTGGAACATATGTGCACAAATATGGAAGCGTTTATCTATTGCATAAACAAAGTACAGAAAGAGAATATAAAAACAATTTATCTTAATATCCGTATCAAAATGGAAAAAAATAAAACTACCTAACATTCATTTTGAATAAGGGGAAGAAGCTCATAACAAGTCTCGGAGATGCCCACAAAAGCCTAAAAAATCAACTCATTACAAAGATCAGAGAATGAAATTAAAACTTGCATTTATAACCCTAATTTATTTTCAATTATTATAAAATATTATAGTGTCACTTATCTCAAATTAACAAAAGATAATCTAGAGTTATCTATTAACTTCATATTTATATAGTTTGGTTAAATATGAAGAAACTTATTGAAAAAGTACTTGGTTGTAGTGCCTGAGAGCTAAGAGAAAGAATACTTGACGAATCTCTTCGGGAAATATGGTTGAAAGAATTAATGCAGGCGAAACAATTTACTGGACCTTTTATATATTATTTATATATACACTTACTTTAGCCATATAGTGATTTAGAATCTCGAACAAAAATCTCCACACATATTACATATATATATATATATTGTTGGTTTATTTTTTATTGATTCACTGAGTCAAAATTATATAAGGTGGTTCATTCACCTTATCTTTTTATGATGAAGTTGTTGTTAATCTTATCCTTTATCTTTTTCGCAACTAAGTCCATGTTTTATGCCTATCAAAAGATAATTTCTTTGATGGGAAGAAGTTATAAAAGGAGGAGATATGCGTCGTGGCCAAAGTCTCTGACCAAAAATCAAATTAGTTTGGATACCCAAAAATTGTTTACAAATTACTTAACTCACGGACAACTGCACATCATCTTCCGAGCAAACAAGAATAATAATAGTGGAAGATATTTATGATCTTAATTTTTTCGCACTTAATCTAATTATTTATGTTGTTTGTGTATAAATATGATTAGATCATTTGATTTGGTCTTTTATATATATATATATATATATATATATATATATATCTGAAGCTTGAAATACATAATATCATTTTGTATTTAGGATTATTTATATATATATAATATCATTTTAAAAGTAATTTGGTACATTTATGTATAAATATAACAACTTATCAATAAAATGGCCATAATTACTGGAAGGAAATATGGTGCAAGTTACGTATCAGGAAGGACTGGGTTTATGCATGTCTTCATATAATTAAAATATTCTCAGCTTAGCAAACGAAACAAACAAAAGTATTGCTTGGAGAAACTTATAAATTAAGAAAAATTCATTTTGGAATGCTTCCTATGCAACTTGTGCAAACTAAGAATTGTTGGGGTGAAGAAAATGCCTTTAGCGTGGAATGCCGATGGAGCACACCATGCTATGAGCTAGATATTCCATTCAAGACTCAATGAGCTGGATCGCAGTTAAATAAAGTTGCGTAGGACAATGTTGAAACGTGTATCTAATTGTATATATATATATATAGGAATGTTCCAAGTGTCATAGCAATATTTTCATCATACCTAAAAATATACCATTTACTTATTAAATACTTAACTATTTAGAAGATATACAACAACTAGTACTACAAAAAAAAGAAAAAAATTCTGACGGTTTTCTTGTGATAGCTACATGCAAGAAACTGTCAAAAATGTTTTATTTTATGACAAATAATTTAGTCGTTAGGAATGCCTTTGAGAAATGCTTACAAGTATATATGCACCGTATCACAATGACCTTCAGTGTCCATAATTTTAAGATGACATATGATTATTAGACATACAAAATTTTAAAATTAGAAAAAGAATTAAAAATCAATAACATGCTCTACAATCCCTGGCCCTCTTTGTAGACAAAAACAAAAATCCTTACCACTCTTGTCTTCTCTCTTCGCCTTCTCAAGTTAGATTGTCGTGTATTCTCGTCTTCATTCATCTATCGATTTTTGATTTTTGACACAGTTCATCATCGTCTTCTCAAGTTAGAATTTGCAACACTCTTTGTTTTCACCTCCTCCCTACACTATTGATTTCATATTTCTCTGGCTGTGTTTGTTTTAGATGCAGTTGTGTTTGTTTTAGATGCAGTTGGAAGCCTTTTCTTGCACTCTGATTCCAAAGTATTTTCTCTTTCTCTTACACTCTCACTTTGAATTTCACATTTATTGTTTCCAAAATACTTAGAAAAGCCTTTACATTTACTCGAGGTTAAAAGCTATCAATAATTACAAGGTGAAAAGTATTAGAAATGCAATTAGTAGCAGTTTTTAACCTCCAATAAATGTTAAGACTTTTCTGACAATTTTTTAAGGATAAATACCAACAACTATTTAAAATATGTCAAAAGCAATTTGTGACACATGTTGTTTCTGACAATTTTTTAGTTGTCAAAAATATTATTTGCGATGGTTTTTAGTTGTCACAAACTCCATTTTTTGCTATTACAAATTATAATTTTTTTTGCATATTAGAATTCAAAAGTCTTACAAATTAAAGTTGTGTCTGAAATTCAGTAAAAAGAAAGTTTGCACCCAAAATCTAAAATTGACTTATTTTAGATCAATTTGATTTGAATCAAAATTAAAGCTTATAATTAAATTTTGATAAAATATAAACTTTAATTTGATTTAAAAATTAATTCTTGCATGCATATTTAAAGATGAATCAAATTAATTTTATATTAATGACATAATTTATTACTCTTAATTAGGGCAAGTTATATAAATTAAGTAATAAAGGTAATTAAGATAAACTCTTCAATTGTATAAGTGAAAGTGACTAAGTTTTCCTATCTATTATCACTTAATGAAATGTCTCAAAAGGACAAAATTAAAGAGTTCCAAAATATTTTTACTAATAACATAATTTATATAACTTAATTTTGCCAACTTGGTTTGTTTCCCCCTAACTTTCAACATTTTCTATTCTATCTTTCCTTTCCACTACTCTCCCGCCTCTTTGTTTTAAGCTTTTCTTCCTTAATTTCCAATTTGAGAACTTAAGTCAAAGCTTTGAGCTTGACACAGTGCAGAAAGAAGTCTATGTCATCCTGAAAATTGGTTTGAAACTTAGCACAATGTTAGGTTAATTTTATGTCCAAATTGGATTTTAGTATATGCATGAACCGTGAAGGCACGCGCCCTATTCAATTGGCATACGTCTTATATTACTTTATTGTGCAATTGGTTGTCAAAAGCGAAAGCGTTGATTTTTATAAGATGGTGCAATTAACTTGCTTATAGTGTAGAAATGAATGTGCAAATATCAGCAATAACTTATTCTGCTTATCATTTTGCGGACATACAAATCTGCCTTTTCAAAGCTTTCAAGCAGAGCGGCTATATTTAATTTAGTTTTAATTAAGAGCCAAATTGCCACAAATGGATTTTTAAAATGCCTTCAGTAGGTGGAATGATAAAAATAAAGTGTGATAAATGAAAAGAGATAAAAAAAAAAAAAAAGAGAAGAAGAAGAGAGTAGAAAGTAAGATGGTTTGTTTGATCTGAAAAAAAGTGAAAAAAATATTTAAATTAAAGTGATTTAGCAGGTAAGAATAAAAAATAATATTTATTCAATTTTCATTTTAATTACCCAATTAAAAATAATTTATTCCCCTTTCTTTTTACTATGAAAACTCTTTTTTTTAAATCAAAAACGCATATAAATAATTATGCCTCCTAAGGCTTAATCGTATGTCTGTAATTTTTTTTATCACAAACATATAATTTTTGGTGGCTTTTATCTCATATTTGAGGTGAAAGTGGATTCGGTGGAGCCCATGTAAATTTTATTGCTTTTATCTCAAATACAGCTCAATTGAACAAAATGTATTTTTCAGTTTCAACCCACTTTTACTTTCGCCTCAAAGAAACAGACGTGACATATTTACAATAAATATCTTTAGTTTTTAACAAAATAAGTTTTCTAACACATATATATTAATATTTTAATCGTAATGTACTTTTGTAGAAAACCGAGAAGTATAATTGGAACAATAATAAATAAAATTATATTGCTTTTCATTGATAATTAACACATGATTATTTTAATTCGATCATTTTAATTTAATTAATAATGTAGACTTTAAGTCTTAGATAAGTATTTGTATTAAATATTCATAAGAATGGTTTTTCTTGTAATAGTATTTTTTTAATTAATCAAATAAGATTATCTTTCATAAAAAATATCTTATCACCTCATAAAAAAATAAATTGAATCATATTTTGGAGTTAAAGAAGAATACTATGTATGAACGATTAAGGTCAACTCACTGATGAGAGGATGAAACAAATATAGGAGAACATAAACTTGATTCTCATTAGTATCGTTATTAAAAAACTATGTGACTACAATTAAAAATAGAGGATAAAAGATTTTAGGTAGGAGTTAATAAAATGAAAATAAGTTAGATGTCAAATTAAGTTTTTAATTACAAGTAAAAGAAGAAAATATAGGTGATGTATTGATCTTGTAAAAAAAATATTATCAAATTGATCATATATGAATAAGTTTATTGATTTTTATAATAATTATCGTAATATTTTATGATTAATTAACTATATAAAATAATTTTATATTATCTGAGTGTATCACTATCAAGTACTCAAAAGAATACATGAAGCTTAAAACAAGTTGGAATCTGATGCATATAATAATTTTATATTAGGTCGGTCCTAAGTTTGAAGCAGATTTTGTTTGTTTGAGTTTGTTGCATCACTAAGACATATACCAATTTGGCCAATGTGATTGATCGAGTTTGAATTGTTTTTATGGTTATTTTATGTTGTTGTGCGTCAAATTAATTTGTGTCGTCTAAATTGCCTCCAATATAAACTATTAGTTGTCGACATCATGAGACCATTGTATTTTGTAGTTGGATATACATCCCCTACTTGCGATCCACTTGCATGCCAACTTTCTTCTAATGTCATCATGATTTAGCTCATACGCTACTGTACTAGTTTGGACGCATGCACCTTGCAATTGCATTACTCCACTTTTTTTAATGTCTTTTTCACGCTTTCTTTGTGAGAAGGAAATGGCTACAACCAAGAGAAAGATAAAAGAAAGTAAAAAAATTAAATGATGTGATGCTAAAAAATCTTATTAATATCTTTTATTTTTCTTATTCCTAAACTTTCATCAAATTTGTAATTAGGTCTTTGAGCTTGTATTTATTTTTAACTAAGTATCTAATTAAATAAATAAATAAAAATTCAGGGACACAATTAAAACAAAAGAAATATTTAAGAACCTATTTAAAAATGATAAATAAATTATTGGACTTAACTGAAAATTGCGAATATCCAGATGCCAATGTTTTCATCCTTGCATGTTCAAACTAGCTAGATATAGAATCTAAGAATACTGATTTCAGAATTTGTAGAAGTGAAAATATAAGCTTGCAGAGATGAAAATAAGTGGACAAATATTTAATCATGCATATTCCTGAACTATGTTTGTCATTTTTAAATAGATCCTTGAATGATTTTTTTTTTTCTTTTCAATTGGATTTCTAAACTTGTATTTATTATTTAATTAAGTCCATATTCGATCTTTGCTGGAGCTAATTTAAAAATAAACATATATAAGTTAAAAAAATTGAATTGAAATAAAAAAAAATTAGACACCCAATTAAAAATTTAATAAAAATTCAGAAACCTGTATAATAATTAAACGTTCTTTTTTATCATATCGTATTGTTTATTATATATATTTAGACTTTTCTCACATATTTTTCTTCTCTATAAATATCTATAAACAGAGGTAATTAATGAACTTGAGTTAAAATGTGTGAAAAATAAAAACAAGCTACTCAAGCAAGATAGGTATATGTCACTCGAATATGGTGCCAGTCATAACCTTGCGTTTTGATATGACTTGTTACTTCAGCCAAAGTATTTTACATTATATCAGAGTTCTGACTAAGGAAAAAAGAAATATCAACATTAAGTTAGCAAGTAAAATTTAGAAAACTTTAATAAAAACTGGAGAATAATATCTTAATATGATCATCGGTGGTATAGTGCATTTTACTATCAGTTTAATATGGTATCATCAAAATTAAACGGCGTACATTATTAACGTGTTTGAATACCTTTTTAAAATCAATTCTTACTCCTAAAATTATAGTGAAAATAAAAAAATTGAAGTAACTGTTTATTGTTTTTGTCTTTAACTAGTTAAGTTATCCGTATTATTTTTTAATATTAAATTTAATTATATATTTTTGAAAAATAATTTAATATTGTTGAATAAAAATGAATTATTGAAAACATAAGAGAATTATTGTCAATATTAAACTATGAAACGAATACAATAAAAGAAATCTTATTCTATTGATATAAACCATAATTGATTGAAAACAACAATTAAATCTATGATGATTAACCATTATTTATTAAAAACAACAATGAATTTCATAAGGGTTGTTAAAGCAATATATTTCATGTTAAGAAAACATGAATTTCAAAATTATCACTTAATTATTATTTCCAATAACCATAAAATGTATTTTTTTTTCTTCTCATATTTAGACACACTAAATTGAATCCTCTTTTAATCTCATAGATATTAAAAAAAATCATCCAAAAGTCAAATAACATTTTGTCTTTCTTGACTATGTCCACCCAAGGTGGCATGATCATGCATGTCTTTCATAATCCTCCAAAGTATATGTCTTGTGTTTGTTTGAAAATGTAGCAAAACAAAACTTACCTTCCAAAAGTTGAAAAAGAGTAAAAGAAGTTGAAAGTTTTTAAAAAATATAAAATAATATTTTATCCAATTTAAACATAACCAATGACTCAAAACTTATCAATAAAGAATATTTTGCTTGATCGATAAGAGCTCAATTTGTTTTCAAGATGAGATTAAAAAACTCAAAGATTACCTTCTTCAACATGTTCATCATCTTTATAAACAACTTCAATGTCTTATGGATCAGAATTATATATGTATAGGATAATGAATTTCGTTTTTATTTAAATCAACAATTTTCATTTTCAAATTCATTATTTTTCAAAATGTGTAACAAAGACTCGTGATTTAATTTTAGTTAATAAAACTCAGCTACTTTCAACATTTCACTTGAAAAAAGTGTCATGTCATTTGGATCTTTAGACAAATGGACATAGAAAATATTTTATGTATTCCCTAATAAAAGAACTTATAACATTAATTACTTATAAAAAGAAAATGGATCAAAGTCATTTTGAGGCCTCATCATGTAAAAACCAACACATACAAAAAAAATAAAAGAAAATGAATATATTTTTTTTCCTCTATTTCACTTAATTCCAAGCTAGTGCGAATTTCACATTGAACAGTAGATGTTGGACGTTGAGCAAGATTTTGACGTGCAACAATGTACAAAAGAGCTAAGCATGTTGGGGAGGGTAAATGGTCATTGAAAACATACCTGAATATCGGTTCAAACACTAAATTGGACAAGTAAAGTCTTTGGATTTGCCAGTTTTATGGTTGAGTTGATGACATTATCACTGGTTAATGACATGACCGATCTGAAGACATGACCAAACCAACCACAGGTTTGGTTCTCAATTGGATCGACTGGTCCGTTTGAGTTTTAAAACACTACCTTGTAGTAGTGATGCCAAAAGGAGGAAGATATAGATAAAAACATGTCAACGATTTTGTTTAAATGGGAAGAAAAATGCAACTCCTTCAAATTTATTATACGGAAAATCATGAATCACCTAATTTATGGTGTTAATTCAATTTTAATGTTACATCCCTTCATAGTGTTTAGCTTCAACTTTAATATGCTACGTAATAATTGTTGTAAAATTTCATTCTTTGGAAAAATTATAACTCCTTTAAATTCATTATGCCTAAAATCATGCATCACCTAAATTATGGTCTTAATTAGATTTTAATGTTACATTCCTTCACATTCTTAACATGCAACTTTAATATTTTATGTAATAATTGTGAATTTTTTAGAAGACAAAGAATGAAGAAATTATTAACATGATGGGTATGAGAATAATTAACATGAATGAAATTAATATGGAATGAATATAATTAAAATGGAGGTTCAAGATAAAAGATATAAAGAAAGAGTGAGAGAATGAAGAGATTATCAACATGATGGGTAGAGAAATAGTTAACAATAACATGAATGAAATTCATATGGAGTGAATGCAATTAAAGTGAAAGAAGATTTTGAGCGGGAAATATAAAAGAAAGGGTTTTTATATATAATATAGATATAGAGAGATGTGATTCTATAATTAATTTTAGTAGGATTAAAAGATAATTTAAACAAACTATATTTGTTTTCGACGATGGTGCAACAATATTGCTATTGGGTGGAGGTAAACATGGGCGTGAAAAAAATAATCAAACCAAAAACATTTTAAAAAATCAGATAATTTTGAGGGAAACAAAAATGAACCAAATCAATATCGAATAAATCCATTTTCATAAAATGGTTTGGTTCAATTTTAAAAAAACTAAATTATACCTGTGCATAACATCTAGATGGTTAATCAAACTGGAAGGTACCAAACTTAAAAAGAACTGAATCCATTTCATAAAAAACAAACCAAACCATTTTACGAAAATGGTTTAGTTTGAACCAAATTGATTTTATAAAATAAAATAATTAATTTAGATTGGTTAGATTTTTTAAAATTCTTTTTTGCATAGCCCTAGAGGTAATAATTTAGTTTTAGGTGAAGGCAACATAGAGTGGCTACGGGCTAGTATATATATATTTTTAAAAAAGTAATGATACTTGTACATTTCTTCTTCTTTTTTTCATGTATATTTTTTAGGCAATTTCGCTTGAGACATAATTGAATATTAAATGTGGACATTTTTTTCAATAGATTCAAACTTTAATTTAGTTGTGTTGTGAAGGATTAGTTTCTTCCATTACATCTAACCTCGTTGGTATACTTGTGATTTTATTTTGTGTTGTGAAGAGAAAAATAAAAGAAGAGAAAAAACTTAATAGATAAAATAAATACATGAGAATGAAGATAGCAAAAGAAAAGAGGATATAGAAGTGGGATAGAAGGGAAACTGAATATATGTTTAGTGTTTTTCCAATTTTTTATATTAAAATCCTATAATAATTATATATTAGTAATTTATTACGTAAATTATAAAAAATATTTATGTATAATTAGCATTTGTAATACATAAATATTTTTAAATATATAAATTATTACACTATAATTAATTTAGAGCAATATATGTTTTTACTCCAAATATTTTTAAAACTTAGTTTTAATCCTTATAAAAATTAAATAGTTTGTAATTCTTACATTTATTTAAACGTGATGTGATTTTAATTCTTTATCAAATTTAAAAATGTGTGTTTTTTTTAAAATATAGAAACTAAAAACATATTACCTTGGCTCAAAACAAAGGGTCAAATTCCTTAAAAAAAAAAGTTGCAATTTAATTAGCATTGAAATGGTGTCGAGTTCCCTGATGTTAATTGCGATCGCACAATAACCGACACTTTAATAACGTTTTTCCATATAATATGATCCCTAATCACAAGCAAGCTAGGCAACAGAGAAACAACTTTGCATATATAGAAGAATCGGACTTTCAATGCTTAGGATTTACAGATAGTATGTGAAAGAAAAAGGGGTTCCATTTCACAGGAAAAGTTGGGATAAATATGTAAGGAAGGAAATTTGGAAGAAACGTGATAAGGTTGGACACTTGTAATTAATAAAATCACATGCCACAGTCATTGATAATTCAATAACATGTATGGCACACAGTTGTCAAAACATGTTTTACGTGTATCTCTAATTAGAAAAGCTGTCAATGAAAACGACATAATTGAAATGAGCATGCCCAACCATATAGTTTAAATATTACATTTTTCGGGGTAAAAAATACACACACACACACATATATATATATATATATTAGTTTAGTAATTATAAATAATGAAAAAAATATCAAGAGAATTTATCTACATTGGTTAAGTTTAGTGTATGAATTATTATAAATTTCTTCATATCTATTTTTAATTTCTATAAACAAAATAATGAAAGCAAAAGTAATTTTATTTTTGGATTTCATCGAGATATTCTATAAATATAGACAAAGCAAAATTTAACAAAAAAAAATTGTATTTAACAAACAGAGTAGTTAAATCATAGTCAACCTTTATAAACATTTATATATATATATATATTAATATATATATATATATATAAATTTAACAAGTATACTACTTATTAAGTTAGTATTCAATTATTATTTTTAACTAAATACTTCTTTTTAGTTCATATAGTACGACCTTAATTAATCTTGAAAGCGGTATAAATAAATATTTGTCGACTCCGGAGAACTTCAGTTAACAAAAAGCTAGCGGCTCTAATGTTAATATTTATATTTATTACAAAAAAAAGGAATTCTTTCCACGAAACAATTTTTATATCAAAAAAGAAAAATTTGCACAATTATATTTTAATCATACTTATATAATTTTGATTCGAAAATATCAGCATAAAAAGAAAATCTCCGGCACAAAGGAAATGACTCGAGATTCAATTTTGTCAACTTATTTTTCTTCTTCTCTAACCTTTTATATCTCTATGATGCCTGTTTTTTTTTTCTTTCTTTTCTTTTTGTTTGTTTGTTTTTACGTCAAAGCTTTCAACTTGCTTTGAGGAGACAAGGCACACGAAGTCAGTGTCATAATCCTCAACTTTAAAAAAGAGAGGTCATTTGGTCAAATGCACCAAGTCCTTTTCACTAGGTCCAAATTTGTTTGGTTGCTTCTTAGTCCAAATTGGCTCCAGTATGATAGTGAAACGTGAAAGGCTCTCGCCACAATATCTATTTGGCTTACGTTACAGAACTTTTTTTTATACAACATATTTTTTCACATATATTTTCCTGATGGGAAATACTACATACATGAATAAATAATCATTTTTATCCTTAAATATATAGAATACTGATAAATTCATCCCCAAAAAATAATAAATCAAAATTTTGTTCTCAAAAATGAAAAAAAAAGTACGGCAAATTCATTCATTAATTAACTTTCATCCGTTAATGAAAAAGTCTATATGACACATTTGAGGAACGAATTTGTCATCATTCTACCAAAAATATAATTTAATCTACCAAAAATATAATAAACATAATTTGTCTATTATGACAACATTAAATAGTGACAAAATCAAATTAAATCTCATTTTTTATAAGAATTAACTTTATGGTTATGCATTTTAATTTGTTTGAATCTCATATTTTATGTAAGGTAGTATCTCATATTTTTGTTTTGAAATTTCTAATGTAAAAGTACTTTACTCAAAACATGAGACTCAAATAAAAATGCACGATCATTAAGTTAATCTTTAAAAAAATGAGACTCAACTTGATTTTATCATTACCAATGTTGTTACACTAAAAATTTCATAGCAAGAGACAGATTATGCTTATTAATCAATATTATATTATATTTATTATTATGTTTGTTCAAACTTATATTTGTTTTCCTAATTTTTAAGTGTTTATTGTAATTTGATGCTTGTAATGATTAAAAAAGGAAAAAGATGAAGATTAAATTATATTTTGGGTAGAACACTAACAAATTTGTCATTGAATGTGTAAAACACTGAAAAATTCGTTCCGAATGTGTCACGTAGGCTCTTTCTTTCAATTAACGATAACGGGATAACGGACTTAAGTTAACGAATGAATGAATTTGTTATACTTTTTTCACTTTCAAAGACAAAAAATTGAATTTTCATCTTTTTATGATAAATTTGTTAGTACTCTACACATTTAGAGATAAAAATAACTATTTATCTATAATAATAAACAGAAAAAAAATAATATCTCAACGTGTAAGAATCAGCGTAGGGTCCTAACAAATATAAAGCAGAAAAGTAAAAACCACAAAGTCGTACACATGCATAATACATATATACATTTAAGATTTTAACGAGAAAATTTCCTTATAATAAAGATAAAAATTACAGGTCGTATTGATCAAAGAAATAACTTTACTACAATCAATAAGAGTACAAAAAGAGTCTCCAACTACTACACAAATATTGCTTACACTATTAGCCAAAACAAACCAAGCACCAAAGCTTGCAAACTAGAAATAACAAGATGAAAAAAAGTCCAAAAATATATAGAGTTGTTGCTGCCAGCAGTTTATCTCACATTCTAGACTATTGATAAACGATCAAACCGTTGAAAATTAAGAATTATGTCTATTGAATCTGATATCTAAATTTAAGTAAAATCTAACGGTAAACGGATCTCAAGTCGTGATTGTATGTTTGGCTCCGGTAAGTATCTCTTAATTCTAATTATATGACCCCGCTCCACTTAAACTAGTGAGACAGATGGGATTACACATTTGGACCTTTCTCCCGATAAGAAGAAAGTTCAAGACCCAATATTTTTATTAATAGTAATCATGTTCTACACACAATCAAATATTAAACATAGACATCTCTCTTAATAAAAATTTGAACTTTAAATTATGGATGTCACGAAAAACTGACTTCTTGTACTAAACACAAAGTATATCTACACAACATTACTTAAAAGGCATTTGAAATGAAAAAAATGGTGAAAAGGGATCCTCAAGATTAATTTTGGTCATTGCTAGCAAACTATATAGGAAAAAAAATAGAAGTTAATAAGCAGATAGCTTTTCCACTTATCATTTTGCGGATATCTCTGACTCGTCAACGTAAAACTTTCAACCATAAGCACAACTAGATTACGCCACTAAGTTGAATTAGGAATTTGTTTTTTTCAATTTCTTATGTTAATTGGCTTAAGTGTCCCTTAAGATTGTGCAATATATATAATGTGCACAAATTTTATAGATAGAAATAAATAAACAAAGCCGATACTGTTCCTCCTTATCTTTTTTTTTTTTTTTTTGTGAACTTTCCTCCTTATCGTTTTGCGAATGTATGAAAAGAAATGCTTAAGATTGTGCAATACTGGAATGTTCCCTAACTAAATAAATTAATAGGCAGAAGCAGCTGATCATTCCTTTTTGCTAGTGATTTGTGGTATCTGACTCAGCATTTTGAGAACTTGCAAAAAGACAATTGTGTGGTTTCCACTATCTTGGAAATGTTAATTACATTTAAATAGGCATAGCCAAATTTGCCAAATGTGGTTAGGCAAGAAGAGTCCTTGAAGGTGTGAAGTCCTCTCTAATATTATGCTGCAAGTGGATCCAGCTGTTTAACTCTAATGTATATACAACAGTTTTTTTTTTAATGCTATGTTTATACTTTATATTGTTAAAGATTTTATTGGAAAGTTCATAAGCATTATCATAATAGATTAGAGAATGATAGAAAGAGGTATACTATGTAGCATCGATATCGACACGATATTTTTGATACATTCTTGATACGGAACTTCGATACATTCTTCAAACATTCTAATATTTCGATACGTTTCCGATACATCTTAGTATTAAATAATATTTTTTATATAGAGTGTATTTCGTATTAATAAAATATAATAAAAGAAAAATTATAAACACAACTAATAGAAAATGTCTAGAAAATGATATAAATAAAATGATAATAGAAAATGAACAATGGTAATAGAAAATGATATAAATAAAATGAAATATAAAATGGGTTGAAATATAAATTTGGCACCATCTAAAAATAAATTTGACACTACTTAAAATTTGATACTAATTTAATTTTTTAATTTTTTAAAAAATTTGAATTGAAGTGTAAAAGCACAACTAGCACTCTAACAGTCACCTCGCCTCACGCTCCTCTCTCTCCCTCCAGTGACTCGAGTCTCCTCTCTCTCCCTCCAGGCTCCTGTTTTGCTGTCCTGATCTCCCTGACTCCCTCCACAGCTCCAGGGAGGCTCCACTCTCTTGTCCGTCACGACCTCTTCGATACGGTATGCGACGGTGCGCGAGCAAGGGCGTGTGAGCAGCGTGTGACAGGAAGCGAGCTGCCACGAATCGACCACAATCCTTTGACAATTTTTGACCACTAGATACGTGAATTTGTGTATCGGCCACGAATCCGTATCGGACGTGTTTCCGATAAGGTGAATTTTTTTTTTTTTTGCATGTATCCATGCTACATAGGAGGTATGAAATGAATGTTTAGAAAATGATACAATAAGCTATTTAATAAAACCACTGAAGTCCAGAGTGTTACACTTGGTAATATTCAGAATTTCCACTACTTGATAATAATCTTAATGAAGTTTATGCACCAAAACAAATATATTTTTAATATAAAATATAATTGTATTACTTGAAATACATAATCGAATACAATCTCTAGTTCTTATGCTCCAACAAGAGAAATGCATAATAGATTTCTCCATTATTACAAGAAGACTACAATTGATTTATCATGTAATACATATCTCTCTATACCATAACCTCATGATTTTCCTTTTTGATGTCTTCTTCATCGTTTCCTTCAAACTTGATATAATTATACCACTTAGCCAATGCAACATAGAGCACAAGATCAGCTGTTGTTAGTGCTGCAAAGAGGAATTAGAACCTGTCCAAATGTCCCAAGTTTAGGTTCCCTGGTATCCACCCAGGTATGTCACCTTTGGTGGAGATTTTCATCACAATTGCAACAAGCAAACTACTCACATAGTTTAGTGATATTGATGTCATGCAAAGTGCACTGCCAAAGCTTTTCAATCCATCAGGTGTTTGTGCATTGAAGAACTCCAATTGAGGCACATACAATGAAACCTCTGATGCTCCTGTGAGCACATATTATGGCACGCACTTGCCACAAAATGGAAAGTGAACTTGACCCATCACATTGGTTACAATCTTTTATTTCATACTTCAGCCTGAATTTCTCTACTAACCCTGCTGAGACCATGGCCATGATTGCAAGGACTAGACCAACTCCCATCCTTTGAAGCTCTGTGAGTTTGGATTTCATTACTTTGGCCACAAAAGGGTCAAGGGCGTGCCTGTAGATGAAGATGAAGAATGCCACGCCTAAAATGTTGAAGCTGGACATGCTTGCTGGAGGGATTTTGAAACTTGAAATTCCAGTGGCCATAGCATCAGCTTGCACCACAAAGAGTGATGCCATTTGAGCAAAAACAACTGAGTACATTATGGAGAATAGCCAAATTGGGAGTAGTCTTAGTATGCACTTCACTTCTTCTACTTGTGTCACATGGATAGACACCAGGATTGCGTTTATTCTCTTCTAGCTGCTCCAAATCTTTTGATGTGATAAATGCTGCTGTATCTAAGAACCTGATAAATCAGTATAAATTTCATCCATGACTTGGTGATAAATAATTTTTTAAGAGCTATCTCTTAAAAAATAATTGAATTAAATTAGCATTGTATCCTTTCACTTATTTTTTTTCAAAAGTATGCCGACAATTTATAATTTGTTAAAATGATTTCAAAGACAAATTTTTAGCATAAAACTTAGAGTATAGTGATATTCTTAATATCTTGAGAGATTTTTCTCATTTTTTTCTTTAGTGATAAATCTCATTTTGAGATCTTAGGAAGAGCTAGGAAACAAATTTATTCTTTTTTAACATTATACATATTTTAAGGGTTCTTTTACAAGAATATATTTTTTATATTGAAAATATGTTTATCTCATTTATTGAGAAATCTATAAAGATCAAATCTTAAGTTCAAAATTTTTACTCAAAATCTTACACTAAAGATGTTTTAACAAGTCAAGAATCATAAAAATTGAACCGTCAACATCAGCAATGTTGGAGGAGTACTCTTCCAAGCAATCAGGAATTGGATATGGTGATGCATTATTTGATGGAGTACTTCTTGAGGGCTAGGGATGCATTGCTCACTTGACAAAAGGTGACGAAGCCATAACCCTTTTAACTTTCTGATTTGCTGATTTCCAGCTGTACATGGAGTGGCCATTGATGGTTTCCAGCCTGTTCCAGCCGTCCACCACTTCCAGCCATCACCAGCTGTCCACCAACTTCCAGCTGTGCACTAGTTGTCTGCCACAAATTCTCCAACGTACACCATTCTTCCCCCTATAAATAGAGGTGCAAACCTCACTTGTAAATCATCACTTAGACACACAGAAACACCAAGAGTGAATTCATCCAAGTAGTGAGAGTTCTTAGTGAGTGTTGTGTCAGTGGTCTGAGTTTGAGAGTTGTTTTGTTTTGAGTTTGTAAATCTCTGTAATTCTATTCTTGTGAGTAATAGAAGCTGTTTTTCTCTCAAATTCGTGTGTACCAACACCCAATTGATCCGTTGGCCTCAACATGATTGCCTTATAGAATTACGAACGATTGAATTGTCAATTTTTGTAATAAGTAGTGCTCTTGTCATTTGCCTTGCCAATGTCGACTATGGCATCATGGATGTTGGTCACATAAATTGTGTTAAGTATCGTTTTTATTTCCATGTTAATATTGCTGTAAAAAAAATGGAAAAATTGTTCTAAATTTGTATCAAACAATTAATAGGGTGTAGCAGGTTCGTTGCAAATTTGGTACAATTTTCTTCATTTGAAGTCATTCTGAATCTCTGATTTAATTTGCTACAATTATATTGATGCGGATAGCACTGACAATAAACTAAATTAACTTTAAATAGGTAGAGACTGAATTCGCTAATTCACTCATTAAACTTATTCATCAATTATATGAACTGAACTAATTAAGTTATAATTTTAACTAGTTAAATAAATGAGTTAAATTTAAACTATGTATAATTTGATTTGATTGGTTCATGAACTAGCTTGATATTATATATTTAATTTTTAATTGATTTTATTTTTGAATGAAATAAATAAAAATATAAAAAATAATCACATTTTCAAATTGAATAGAGTTGGCACGCTATATTGAATTATATATGCATACTTGAATTAAGTAGGGTTTGAGCTAAACAAAAATTGTTTATTTCAAACTGTGAGTCAATTATCATCAAGTAAGTTGAGCTTAGTTTAATTCAATTTGCCTCAACTCATTTTCAACCTTATTGTGGAGCATCATCTCAATTTAAAAATTATTTTACATTTTTTCAATCTTTTGTAGTGATATTATTCTTTTCATACTCATTCTCTAGAACAAAATTTACTACTAAACTTCATTAATAAATCACCTTTATTTTTTTTTCAAGTGGGTAGGACGAATGATGATTCCTATTCACATTTTTTTTTATATATCTGAAGGTATCATTATGTTAACTTGTTTACGATTGTCTGTTTTTTAACCTGACCTAATTATACATATAATTTTTGTTAATAAATTAATTAGGTTCTATTTTTTAAGATAGAGTAAAATAATAATAAAAAAAAACTAATATATCTTTATCGTACTGGTTGTCCACTGATCAGCTCACGACTTCAAATTTCTTCTTGTTTGGGCACTCGAGGCCAGAGTGATATGTATCGCACCGGACTTTCATCAATTGTCTCAAGATTTCTCTTATATAGCTTAGTCTTTGTCGATTGATTTTTGATTCATTCCTTATTAATAATGTTAAACTATTCTTATAACTCCCTTTTGAAGCTGTAATAATCACCCAAAAAATGTTATAAGACATCCATAATAATGATTAATGAGGAGTTAATGGGCGAGACAATTATTACAAAACTTAGGAGGACCGGAGACTCTATATGCAAGAACCCTAAAAATAAAACTGAGAGGATAAATTACAGTTATCTCAATTGAATGTTTCTATATTAGATATAGTAAATTTGTAAGATTTAGTTAGAACTTAGAAGAACAAATAATACTTGAAGGCTCGTAGTACTTGTGATTAGTTTTTTTAATTTTATTTAAAAGAACTTATAATTATTGCATGTGAAATAAGATAAGATATCTTCATTAAAAAACTGTACGATGAAAATCGCAGATGCTGGCACTTGAAAGCCGAATGCATGGTTCTTCGGTTCCGGACACTGAAAACACAGTCCCTCTCGAAGAAGCAGCAATGCCTCTCTCTCCTGAACTCGTGTCGTTCCATGGACCAACTCCGTCAAATCCAGGCACATGTTCACGTCTCTGGTCTCTACCAAGACACCTACGTGCTCTCCGAACTCGTCTACTTTTGCTCCCTCTCTCCCTCCAAGAACCTTCGCCACGGGCGCACACTCGTCCACCACGCCGCCACCCCATCACCCATTTCGTGGAACATTCTCATCAGAGGCTACGCCGCAAGCGATTCCCCCCTCGAAGCCTTCTGGGTGTTTCGAAAAATGCGAGAACGAGGTGCTATGCCCAACAAACTCACCACCCCTTTTCTACTTAAGTCTTGTGCTGTTGCTTCTGCACTTTTTGAAGGGAAACAGGTGCACGCGGACGCTGTTAAGTGTGGTTTGGACTCTGATGTTTACGTTGGAAACAACTTGATCAACTTTTACGGATGTTGTAAAAAGATTGTGGATGCAAGGAAGGTGTTTGATGAAATGCCTGAGAGAACGGTTGTTTCTTGGAACTCAGTTATGACTGCTTGTGTTGAGAGTCTTTGGTTGGGTGATGGGATTGGGTATTTTTTCAGGATGTTGGGTTGTGGGTTTGAGCCTGATGAGACTTCCATGGTGTTGTTGCTCTCTGCTTGTGCTGAGTTGGGGTACTTGAGCTTGGGAAGGTGGGTTCATTCTCAGTTGGTTTTGAGAGGGATGGTTTTGAGTGTTCAGTTGGGTACTGCTCTTGTTGACATGTATGGGAAGTCTGGGGCCTTGGGTTATGCAAGGGCTGTTTTTGAGAGAATGGAGAAGAGGAATGTGTGGACATGGAGTGCAATGATATTGGGGTTGGCTCAACACGGGTTTGGTGAGGAAGCCCTTGAACTGTTTGCAATTATGAATAACAATAACAATGACAACCGTGATATACGTCCAAATTATGTGACCTATCTTGGGGTTCTTTGTGCTTGTAGCCATGCTGGGATGGTAGATGAGGGTTACCAATATTTTCATGACATGGAATGTGTCCATGGGATCAAGCCCCTGATGACGCATTATGGAGCCATGGTTGATGTCTTGGGCCGTGCTGGCCGTCTTAAAGAAGCTTATGAGTTTATACAGAGCATGCCTATTGAGCCTGACCCGGTCGTGTGGAGGACGTTGCTTAGTGCATGCACTGTTCATGATGTGCATGACCATACAGGGATTGGGGAAAGAGTAAGGAAGAAGTTGTTTCTGATGGAGCCAAGGAGGGGAGGGAATTTGGTTATTGTTGCTAACATGTATGCTGAAGTGGGGATGTGGGAGGAAGCGGCTAATGTGAGGAGGGTCATGAGAGATGGAGGGATGAAGAAGGTGGCTGGAGAGAGTTGTGTTGATTTAGGTGGGTCCATGCATAGGTTCTTTGCAGGGTATGATCCTTGCCAAGATTTGGTTCCTGTCTATCATCTTCTAGATGGATTGAACCTGCACTTGAATATGGTTAACTGATACTGGTTGTAGTAGTTGCTTTCAGTGAATTTTTTTTTATTGGTCTGATATTGAAATTAGAAAAGGACCAAGGGTGAGAGTTCTTTTGACAATTTATAGTGTTGATCATTTTTGTGAGTAAATATTTCTACCATATATTTGTATAATCTATTTAGGATGTTGGCACACAGCAGGAATATTAACGTTTACCCCATTTCTGACAGTTCATTTTCAAACTCCATCTGTTCTTGTCGCAAAACTGGTTCAATTTTCATGATTAGTTTTTATAGCAAACCCGTGAATCATATTCACCGAAGTTTTCCTTCATTTCTCGGTTTTATATGGGTTTTGGTTTAGCTTATTTGGCTAAACATGTGCATGCTCTTCCAGCAGCTTGACACTCAACTAGAATGACATCAAATTCAAAATTATGATTCAGTTTGATGCTTGGAATTTGTTGCGAAAGAACAAACGGATGGTGGATGCCAATTTCACTATCATCCACCAATGATCATTACATACAGAAGAATAATACCAATTAGCTATAACCGTTTCTTACTTTGCGGCCAGCATAACTATCTCCGCAGATGTAATCACATATATGGAGGTCTCTTTTTTTTAGCTTTCTGGGTCCAGCTATATGTTGGGGTCTTCTAATGCTCCTCCTGGGCCTTGTGATTGGGTTGTCTCGTTATCACTTTGGGCTCACACCAGCTTTTTATAGTTTTTACCATTCTGTTTTTTTTTCCCATTACCTATTCTGGAATGCTGGAGGCAGAGAGCAGTGTCTTATTTAAACTGTCATTAGGTAGAGAAGTGTTATTAGCTTGTACTAAGAGTACTCATGGCTTATCATAATCATTTTTCCCTTTTGAGAAAGAAAGGTAAATTTTTTCTATTAAGTTTAGAAGAAATCTTTACAATAATCAATAGAATAGATGTAGTGGTGTAGATAAATTTGGGAGAAACCCAAAATCTTGTGAGCTTAATTCAGTCTCTGGAAAAAGCCATGTCAAATCATACCCACTGATCTTAACACTTTCCAGCGTAAGTCAAACACATAATAGGAATATAATTTGATTAGGTGGCAACATTTGAGCCTAGGATTTACTTACCAAAATTTTGGTGTTTTAACAAGTCCAATCAATCCACACTACCACTTCAACTTTTTCCAAGTGTGTGGTTGTTACTTACGATCACGCAGGAAATATAGTGGATATCCTCGACATCCATTCACTTTTTGCCTGTGACAACAATTTCCATATCAATCTTTAGCAATTTCTAAACAACCCAAGAATGGTCAACAAAGGAACCAAACATAATACATGAACATAGTAGACACTTCGTGAATGGAAAATAGGACAAGACAACAAAAACCTTGCTCAAACAAAATTCCAAATTAAGGTACCAGAAGGTTCCCATTTTTCTCTCCTTTTTAAAGCAAAATCTGCTCCTTCGCTCCAAGCCAATTCTTGCACACTAAATACTCAAATAACGAATTAAGTGCAACACCATCATATCCTTGTAGTAACACTTCAAGACTAGCCACTCAAATAACAAATTAGGTGACCATAATTTGCAATCATAAAATGTCTTCTGCCCTATGTTTCTCAGTCTCCCCCACTTTGATGCACAAGCCTCAAGACCTTTCCAAGGACACACACCTCACAAAAGCCAACAACAAAGACAAACCATGCAAACAATTATTGTTAGATAACAAATTCAGCAAGAGGAAACTTTTATCATCTGCTGTTATTGGGTTGTGCCCAGCATTGGTTGGGCTTTCTGCTGCTCAGCCCACAAGAGCTGAGCCAGAAAGCCCAGCTGCTTCCACCTCAAGCAGAATTTCATACTCAAGATTCCTGCAGTACTTGGATGAAGGTGCTGTCAAGAAGGTGGACCTCTTTGAGAATGGAACAGTTGCTATTGCAGAGATATACAATCCAACCTTGGAAAAAATCCAAAGGGTCAAAATTCAGTTACCAGGTTTGCCTCAGGAGTTAATAAGGAAAATGAAGGATAAAAATGTTGATTTTGCTGCTTATCCCATGGATGCTAGTTGGTGGCCTGCAGTACTTGATTTGTTGGGAAATTTGGCTTTTCCTTTGATATTGCTTGGTTCTCTACTCTTGAGGACATCAACTAATAATCCTGCTGGTGGCCCCAACTTGCCCTTTGGACTAGGAAGGTATGAATTTAGCAATGAGTATATGTTGCAGTAACTAGCAAGTCTTTGGTATTTAGACAATTAGTATTCTTCATTTATTTATTTTTCTTATTTTTATCTAAAATATTTTAATTAGGAAAAAAGATATATGCATATATGCTAAGCAAGGGTGTTGATGGTTCAGTTCAACACAGAAAACCGAACTAAACTGGCTATAACTGGCAAGAACTAAGCTGAACTGGTTCTTTGGTTTCGGAGAACCAGTTCTGATTCTTTGAACTGGTTTTGAATCGGTTTTATTCTTAAAATTGGTTTTATATTTCTCAAAATAACAGTAAAATGAGCAGATACAGAAGGGAAAAATGCAGCAATAAGGTAAATGAGTGCTTACCATAGATATAAATAAACTAGTTTTCTCTGAATAATACCTACAGTCACAGTAGGCTATTAAAATTAGATCATTGAATTTTATTTTATTTTTAGCATATGACACTAACATAGATATAAACTAGTTATATTGAACAACTTCCTTGACATTATTTCATTTGATGATAATGTTAACTTCAGGAGCAAGGCAAAGTTTGAGATGGAACCTAACACAGGAGTTACATTTGAGGATGTAGCTGGAGTGGATGAAGCCAAGCAAGACTTCCAAGAGATTGTTGAGTTCTTGAAGACCCCAGAGAAGTTTTCTGCAGTTGGAGCAAAAATTCCCAAAGGGGTACTTCTGGTAGGGCCACCAGGGACTGGAAAGACATTGCTGGCCAAGGCAATTGCAGGAGAGGCTGTGGTTCCTTTCTTTTCCCTATCTGGATCAGAGTTCATTGAGATGTTTGTGGGTGTAGGGGCCTCAAGGGTGAGGGATTTGTTTAACAAGGTCAAACAAAATTCTCCTTGTCTGATATTCATTGATGAGATAGATGCCGTAGGGAGGCAGAGAGGTACAGGTATAGGTGGAGGGAATGATGAAAGGGAGCAAACACTGAATCAGTTGCTCACCGAAATGGATGGTTTCACTGGAAACACCGGAGTAATAGTCATTGCTGCCACCAACAGACCTGAAATTCTTGATTCAGCTTTGCTTAGACCTGGGAGGTTTGATAGGCAGGTATGTTAATAATTAACCCCAGCCAATCACTATACAATATACATTATTATTGATTACTTTAATTTTTGAATGCCTAGTGTAAACTATCAACTAATCAGAATATATTATAAGTATAGTCTTTAAAGTAGTTATTATAAAAGCCAACAAATTTATCATATATGACAAGAAGTTTAATTTCCATACATTATTAGTACAAACAAATTTACACTGTCAACCAATAAGAAATTATGGTAGGTATGACTTTTAAATTAGTTATTGAAAATTGACATGACAAATTATAATTGTTCCAATAGGTTGCTGTTGGATTACCAGATGTAAGAGGGAGGGAACAAATATTGAAAGTTCATAGTAACAACAAGAAGCTTGACAAGGATGTCTCTCTTAGTGTCATTGCCATGAGAACTCCCGGTTTCAGTGGTGCAGACCTAGCAAACCTCATGAATGAAGCTGCCATTCTTGCCGGTCGGAGGGGCAAAGATAAGATCACAATGAAAGAAGTTGATGACTCCATAGATCGCATTGTGGCAGGCTTGGAAGGAACCAATATGACTGATGGAAAAAGCAAAATTCTGGTGGCTTACCATGAAATTGGACACGCTGTTTGTGCGTAAGTACATCAAATACATATGTTGATAAAAAAATTTAGGCCAGTATGATTTGAGAAAATGATTTTTGTTTTTACTTCTATTTCCAAATTTTCTTTAACTGGAAAATTGCTTTACTTTATTTCCTGTTGTTCAATATTTGTACAGAAAATAATGTAAGCAAGGAGATCAATTATTGCAATTATTTTTATTAATAAGAAATGAAAACTGCCAAAAAGGCCTTTAGAACACTTTATGAAAGTGAAATTTCTAACTGCTTCATATTGTTCAACATTTGAATTTGTTGTCTTTGAAGTGTAACTTAATAATGTTTACAATTTGTAGGACACTGACACCAGGGCATGATCCAGTACAGAAAGTCACTCTAGTTCCCAGAGGCCAAGCCCGGGGCTTAACATGGTTCATACCAGGTGAAGATCCATCTCTCATCTCTAAGAAGCAACTATTTGCTAGAATAGTTGGAGGCTTAGGGGGAAGAGCAGCAGAGGAAGTCATATTTGGTGAAACTGAGATAACCACTGGAGCTGCTGGGGACTTGCAACAAGTTACACAAATAGCAAGGCAGGTTAGTAGTATCAACAAAATATGGACATGGATTCACTCTAGTCATTTTTCCATGCATTCACACATTCAATGCAATTATAATTATTGAATGAACCAACAAGGTTCAACATAGTTGGTGGATAGTTAAATTCCTTAAACTTGCTGGCAGGGATTCGATTCCCTGACCATGCATATGGAGAGTTGGAAGAGGTAAAATTTAATTTGATGATCTCTACACCTTGTTTCATGGCTTCCAGTTAAGGGAATACTTCGCTTAAAAAAACTATTGAATGAAGATTGAATGTCTCTGACCCCGAATGCATGTTTTAACTTTTAAGTCTATTTTACTGAAAATTTTATCCAATAGTCATGTAACGGTTCTGATTCCATGAATGCATGAAGAGTGACTATAGGAATATGGATCCTCAGCAACATTATTTCCTTTTGTGGAATGAGAAAGGAAATTTAGAAATTACCATATGCTGACAAATTGTCATAATTTTTTGCAACAGATGGTAACAGTGTTTGGCATGTCAGAGATTGGACCATGGGCATTGACTGATCCTGCAGTGCAAAGTAGTGATGTGGTGCTACGAATGCTGGCTAGGAACTCAATGTCAGAGAAATTAGCCGAGGACATTGATAACTCAGTGAGGCAGATAATAGAGGCAGCATATGAAATTGCAAAGAATCACATAAGGAATAACCGTGATGCAATTGATAAATTAGTGGATGTGCTACTTGAGAAGGAGACCCTTAGTGGAGATGAATTCAGAGCTATATTGTCAGAATTCACTGATATTTCTTCAATTAAAATAGATAGAATCCCTATTCGGGAATTGATCGAAGCATAAGTGTCATTCAAGGGATGAGGAAGACTATATAGCTTTGTAATGGACTTGGATGACGTTGTACATGAGTACTGGTATAGAGCTTAGTTTTGAGATAGTATTTTGTTTATAAATGATAATTACCTTTCATCTTGTTTCGGAAGTTGCATGATATTATTATTCTTGTATTGACTATCACGGGTTTTAACCATGCATAAAACTTAAACGTACTAGCTACCTTTTTATATAATAAAATTTGTGAAGAGCACGAGAGAGACGCTGGCAGAATAAGTTGACACTTAAATAAGTTATAACCAGGTATTATCACACCCACCCACCAACAGAGTATTATGATGTAAGTGGTAAAATGTGATGTTATGTGGCAAAGTGGCTTTTTCATTTATAAGCAGTTACATGGGGAAAATGTTTCTATGGAAGCTTCTCAACAATATAATTTATGTAGAATGGGGGTGGAACTCTCGGAACAGGGAAATATATGTCCTTTTTGCCTTTGACAAAACAGAAGCACACGGAGACAAAAAACTCAATAAACAGGAAATTATGCAGGACATGTTATTTTATGGTTGGTCATGGCTTAAGACGTCTGATGATTTATTCGGATACTCTTATGCTCAATGGTGCATTAGTCACTTGCGGATACATAAGAAAGTAAAGTCAAGTTGTCTAACCAAACTGTGGGCAAGATGATAAGGGCAACCAATATCACAAATAGTTGCTTCCCACCAATTACAAAGCCAGCTATCTGAACCTCTCCAATGGGGAACAATTTACTCAAGTTATCGCCTTCCAGAATCAACAACCCTATTGAAACAGAGTAGAGCTCCGTGTACATTAACCCTGATATTATTAACCTTCCTGTCTTTCCAAATGCAAGCTCACCTATATTAGATATATAAGTTTAGTTTTGTGGTTAACAAAGAAGGAAATATAAAAAGATTACAAGTTCCATTCGTACTATTAACAAAAAAATTAATAAATTGACCATTAATATTTATTGATAAAAATAAAAACCAACTCACCAACATCAGGGTAGCTTCTGATATTCGAACTCTTATCCATCCATTTTTTAATCAAAATCCCTGTGTAAAACGTGGCAGTGCCAATAGCAAACAAAAAAGCCAAGCTTAACCAACCCCCAGATGCGAGAGCGTACGGACAAGAGAGTATTCCAACACCTTGGAACCAAATCCACACATAAAACATTAGCATTTTGCCGCCTTTTGTTATTTTGCTTTCTTAGAAAACAGCATATTGAGGTAACAAAAAATAAAAAAAGAATCATGTCTTTAAAACAAGTGATTAAAACATAGATTTCTCCTAGAAAATAAGTAATGTGAGAAGATACAAGATTGGTTTGATGGTTAAGAAAAAAGTAAATGATAAAAAGGTGGTAGGTTTGATCATCCTAATAAAAACTAATAAAATTAACAATTAATATTCCTGGATAAAAAAAAATAATTGTGATGAAACTTGATATTGCATTGAATCCATTGAAGCATGTGTGAAAAAGGATGCCGTAATTTCAGTAGAAGGATAAGAGTTTGTGACTTCCTCCTCGTCTTCGGTATGTCTTGACTCGGATAGTGAAGTCACATTCAAAGATAAATTGTAGGAAAAATTTTCAGACATTTGAACGAAAATGAATAAAGATGAATAAATAGTTAGATTGATCGAGATGTTACAAATAAGCAATGACTTATTTTTCAACGGATTTCTCCAAGGCCTTGTCAGGATATAATTTACTTTGGGATAGTAGATATTAAGGGTTTTTCCAAAGACCTTTTCAAATGGATATAAGTACCTTTAGGATGGTAAATGTTCAGGATTTCTCCATAACTTTGGGATGGTAGAAGATGTTATGGATTTTTAAAAGCTTTGCCACAGTCCAGTCCACTGAAGACCACCGTAAATATATAGGCTCAATATGTACTGTACCACTTAATGCAAATGAATTGAATATGGATACATAAGAAAGTAAAGTCAAGTTGTCTACTTTTCCAACGCCTTGCCAGGATATAATTTACTTTTGGATGGCATTGTCAACTGTCAAATATAGATTGAATTTGTACCACGTAATTCCTCGTCTTCGGCATGTCTTGGCTCGGATAGTGAAGACACATTTAAGGATAAATTATAGGAAAAATTTTCAGACATTTGAACAAAAATAAATAAAGATGAATAAATAGTTAGATTGATCGAGATGTTACAAATAAGCAATGACTTATTTTTCAACGGATTTCTCCAAGGCCTTGTCAGGATATAATTTACTTTGGGATAGTAGATATTAAGGGTTTTTCCAAAGACCTTTTCAAATGGATATAAGTACCTTTAGGATGGTAAATGTTCAGGATTTCTCCATAACTTTGGGATGGTAGAAGATGTTATGGATTTTTAAAAGCTTTGCCACAGTCCAGTCCACTGAAGACCACCGTAAATATATAGGCTCAATATGTACTGTACCACTTAATGCAAATGAATTGAATATGGATACATAAGAAAGTAAAGTCAAGTTGTCTACTTTTCCAACGCCTTGCCAGGATATAATTTACTTTTGGATGGCATTGTCAACTGTCAAATATAGATTGAATTTGTACCACGTAATTCCTCGTCTTCGGCATGTCTTGGCTCGGATAGTGAAGACACATTTAAGGATAAATTATAGGAAAAATTTTCAGACATTTGAACAAAAATAAATAAAGATGAATAAATAGTTAGATTGATCGAGATGTTACAAATAAGCAATGACTTATTTTTTCAACGAATTTCTCCAAGGCCTTGTCAGGAGATAATTTACTTTGGGAAGGTAGATGTTAAGGGTTTTTCTAAAGACCTTAGCAGGTGGATATAAACTTTAGGATAGTAGATGTTCAAGATTTCTCCATAGCATTGGGATCGTAGAAGATGTTATGGATTTTTAAAAGCTTTGTCACAGTCCAGTCCACTGAAGACCACCGTAAATATATAGGCTCAATATAGGCCTGTTTGGATACAAGTTAAAAGTGCTTTTGAGAGCTTCTCTACTGGAAATATAGTGTTTTTTCTAGCAAAGAAGCTCTCAAAAGTACTTATAGCATTGTATCCAAACAGACTCATGACTGTACCACTTAATGCAAATGAATTGAACATGGATACTTAAAAAAGTAAAGTCAAGTTGTCTACTTTTCCAACACCTTGCAAGGATATAATTTACTTTTGGATGGCATTGTCCACTGCCCAATATAGGCTGAATTTGTACCACGTAATTTCTCGTATTCGGCATGTCTTGACTCGGACAGTGAAGACACATATAAGGATAAATTATAGCAAAAATTTTCAGACATTTGAAAAAAATGAATAAAGATGAATAAATAGTTATATTGATCGAGATGTTACAAATAAGCAATGACTTATTTTTTCAACGGATTTCTCCAAAGCCTTGTCAGGAGAGAATTTACTTTGGGATGGTAGATGTTAAGGGTTTTTCCAAAGACCTTATCAGGTGGATATAAGTAACTTTAGGATGGTAGATGTTCAGGAATTCTCCATAGCTTTGGTATGGTAGAAGATGTTATGGATTATTAAAAGCTTTGCCACAGTCCAGTCCACTGAAGACCACCGTAAATATATAGTCTCAATATAGGCCTGTTTGGATGCAAGCTAAAAGTGATTTTGAGAGCTTCTCTACTGGAAATATAGTGTTTTTTCTAGTAAAGAAGCTCTCAAGTACTTATAGCCTTGTATCCAAACAGACTCCATGTACCGTCCGACTTAATGCAAATGAATTGAACATGGATACAAAAGAAAGTAAAGTCAACTTGTCTACTTTTCCAACGCCTTGCCAGGATATAATTTACTTTTGGATGGCATTGTCCACTGTCAAATAT
>PYAF01002910.1:1146202-1162287 GCA_007407185.1 Glycine tomentella | reverse complement strand
TGAAAAAGTTGTGATTAATTTAAATTAACCAAACAGATGTTAGTTATCCACATAAAATTATGATTTTAAGACATGAAAAACTTTTCTTATAACAAACGCCTCCTAAAGTTGATTAATCATTTTTTTAAAATCTGTCAAAAACTTAGTGATTATTTATACTAATAACACAAAAACATACAAAAGGAAGCATTGCATTATTCATCACAATTGAGGTTATTATCATAGACTCAATTTCTATTTCAGCTAATTTCTTCCCTTCATACACCCCAACAAAATGTGGTGTACTTTTTAAATTTTCCTTAGAAATGATGCACTAAATCCATGAGAGAGGCGTATGTCCCTGTTATTCCCATTGCTATGGCTGCTATTATTATTGTAACCATGGCTACTGTCTCAAACCCAAATTTCTTGTAAGTGCCAGAAATCTTCAAGTAACACAAGCATGGAAACATAATAGAAGACGTGAGACTTAGAAATGCTCCAACCAGGGATATGAGATCCCCAAAGAAAGGAATAGTAAGTGCAACAATGTTAGTACTGATTACCAAGAAAGAACTAATCAGGATGCTGGTCACTCTATTCTTATACTTCCTTGGAAGCAAGTCTTTCAAAGCATTGGTAATTGGTGTTGCCATCAAAGCAAACTTGGATATGGGAGTGAGCAAGGTAGTATATATTGCTACTTTTGAGCTCACTTTATTTAGTGGCAGGTTTAAGGTGACCTGTGAATCAACTTCAGGACCAAACATTAGGTAACCAATGATAGCCGTGGAAGCATAACCAGCAGTGCTTAACAGAAAGCTAATAAGTAGCACCTGCAACGTCAAGAAAAATACAAATTAGCTAGAGATAATCAAAGTAAGGAAGTGAAGCTGCATTCACTCTACATAAGGATACGATGAATTTTATTTATGAAAAATGAGATATTTTTGTGAAAGTTTTCAGGATCAATGATTAGACCATGCAAACTAGAAATGTGTTTTCTTTTATAAAGGAAGGGATTACTCTATCCACTTCCATATTGATCATAAAGGATTAGATTTGCCATTTTGTTTCGAATCAGAGATAAGTGCCACCTTATTCTATTAGTGTATGCACTTTGTGATCTTACAGTAGCTAAATTTTAGATAGATTAAACGCAAAACACATCCAAAAAGATATGAAACTGGTAACTTGGTAAAACACTTACATTAGAGAACTGGTGTTTGTTTCTCATGGAATTGTATAAGGTGGGGAAGACTGGATGTGCACAATAACAAAATGCATACAAGCTAACAGCTGTGGGGATCCCATTCCAATTAATAAGAGTTTCCTTTTGATGAACCCAACTCCATCAAACGTTGCAGTCCATGATATTGATAAGATAATGACAGCAGAAGCAAACACTCCACTTGCAGATACATAAAAAAATAAAGTCAAATTATCTACTTTTATATTACAAAATATAGATTATGTTTGATAAAACTAGCTAAAAAGCTAATTGATAGCTGAAAGTTAAAAGTTAAAAATCTAATTTATTAAATTATATTGTTCGATAAAATGGCCGTTGAAATAGATAAAATGTGTAAATTGAAAGAAAATAATAAAATTATGATTTATTTAAAAAAGGTAACTTGAAAATTGGATAAATACATTAAGGATGAAAATGGAAAAATATATAAAAAGTTAGAAGTTATAAACATTTTAAAAAAATTACTTTCATGCAGCATTTCAAAAAATATTAGAAATTACTAAAAAATCTTATTTATCAAATCAGTTAAACAAATTTTTTAGCTCGTAAAAAAAATAAAAAATAACTGATTTCCTAGATATAATCATAAATACAAAACTTAGGCATGAGTTATCATGTCATTTGAAAAGTTCCTTTATATTATTGAACGTTTGCAATTTTACAATTATGAAACAACATATTATTCAGCATAAGCAAATCATGCTGTGAAATATATTGAACAAGTGTTGAAACACAAGCCAAGATAGGCCAAACTCCTTTATATTTATATTTGCTATAGCCTTTGCCAAGGTGCGAATATTAGTAATTGAATACATAACTTTTTCAGATCATGATTGGCAGAACATAATATGGGGTTGATTGCAACACAACCTCAGTTCACAAATTAAGATTCAAAACGTGTCTTACTAAATTCATGTATATAAAAAATATAGAAACCAACTGATGTTGAAAATAAAAAAAATGGTAAATATAATAAAATTTGCATGAAAAGTGAATTGAACAATCAATTAAAAAATTGAAAATCTAGTATTAATTTTTTTTATAACTACTTTTGACACTCATTTTTTAAGCAATTTTCGTTATGTTTGACCTCTTTTTTATTTAAATATCAACATAATTTTATAATTTTTTATGTAAGGGAATCTAATGAGACATATTTCTTATCTTGAATTAATAAAAAAAAGAATTCAAAATAATATCTAAAATAAAAATGATCATAATTTTAGAATGACTATTTTGACTCATTATAAACATATAAATAACTAAATTAAATCTTTCAAAACAAAAATAAAGAATAAAAGAGAGTAGAACATAAATAATATCACCTAACCACTACAAACTATCATGTAGATAAGCTAATAAAAGTCACCATACAAAAAGTGTCAAACTCAGGAGACAAGAATCCAACTCCATTAAAACTTGATATGAATAGCATTAATCCTCCCTGGGATCTTAAATGATCTAAGTTTGAAAAATCTAAGTCAAACATAAAAGGCCAAACAGTATGTTTTATTTAATTATCAGCTCGTTGCAGTGAATTGCGACTTGAGTGTTTTGTCAGTCCAACTTAGGCTTACCACCTAGCAGACAAATCCTATTTTACACCAGCCACTGTTTATCCATCTTTTTCCTTTTCATATTCACCAACCATATCAATTTGATATGACTTACTTCTTCATCTGTTCTTATAATATATAATAAATACTCTCGTGGATGTGAAAAAATCTTCGTTTATTTTAGGAAATTTGCACTCAATAGAATGGACTACTGCAATACCCATTACAAATGGTGTACTATCTCCATGACTGAGGTGTATGTACCAGATATTCCCATTACTATACCTGCAATTATTATTACCACTATGGCTACAACCTCATACCCAAATTTCCTATATGTGCCTGAAATCTTCAAGTAGCATAAACATGGAAGCAGGATAGAAGCTGTGACACTTAGAAACGCTCCAACCAGGGACATGAGATCCCCAAAGAAAGGAGCAGTTAAGGCAACAATGGAAGTGCTGATTACCAAGACAGTGCTGACTAAGATGCTGGTCACTCTATTCCTGTACGAACTCGGGAGCAAGTCTTTCAAAGCATTGATAATCGGTGTCACCATCAAAGCAAATTTGGATATGGGATTGACCAAGGTAGTATATATTGCTAATTTTGAGCTTACTTTGTTTAGAGGCAGATTCAATGTGACTTGTGATTCAACATTTGGGCCGTACATTAGGTAACCAATTATAGCCATGGAGGCATAACCAGCCGTGGCTAACAAAAAACACACAAATAGGACCTGCAATGTTAAGAAAAATCAAATTCATTATAGAAAAAAAAAAGTAAGAAAGTCAAAGATCTTTACCTAAAAAAGATTAAATTTACCAATTTGGAAACAACTTTTTTTCGGAAAAAACAGTTCACCTATCCATCATGCTCAACTCAAATTAATCAAAGAAAAATTTCACTTTATTTCATTAGTTTTCTTTTTTTCTTTTGTGTGTGTTTTAATCTATTGAATCGTTCTCACTCATAAAAATACAGTGGAATTTAATTATATAATTATGTCAATTCTATAAGTTATCTTATTTCATTAGTGTATGCAATTAGTCATTTTAGATCAGGAATTAAATTCCAGAGATTAAAAGCAAAGTACATAGAAAATATGTCACTTACACTAGAGAACTGGTGTTTGTTTGTCATGGAATTGTACAAGGTGGGGAAGACCGGATGTGCACAATAACAAAAGGCATACAAACTAACAGCTGTGGGGATCCCATTCCAATTAACAAAAGTTCCCTTTTGATGAAAACCAACTCCATCAAATGTTGCAGTCCATGATATTGATAGGATTATGACAGCAGAAGCAAACACTCCACTTGCGGATACATAAGAAAGTAGACTCAAGTTATCCAACCAGACTGTGGGCAAGATGACAAGGGTAACCAATATCACAAATAGTTGCTTCCCACCAATTGCTAAGCCAGCTATCTGAACCTCCCCAATGGGGAATAAGTTACTCAAGTTATCACCTTCCAGAATCAAGAACCCTATCGAAACTAAGTAGAGCTCGGTGTACATGGACACTGATACTATTAGCCGTCCTGTCTTTCCAAATGCAAGTTCACCTATATCAGGGTAGGTTCTAATGTTCGAATACTTATCCATGCATCTTTTAATCAACATGCCTGTGTAAAACGCTGTAGCGGCAATAGCAAACAGAAGAACCAAGCTTAACCATCCTCCAGATGCAAGAGCATATGGAACTGACAGTATGCCAATACCTGATAACCAAAGCCAAAGCCACATGCCGAAAACATTAGCCTAACATTATATAAGTTTCTGTTTTAACTGGAAACAGCATCTTGAGCCTTGAGGATGACGTAACAAAGAAAAACAGAATTATTTCTTTAACGTGAGCTGAATACTCCGTAAATTTTTCTTTGAATAACTAAATGAAATGTATGATGTGTTGTAGAAAATGAAACCTGATATTGCATTGAGTCCATTAAGGCAGGTGCCAAAGAGGGATGCAGTATTTTTGGTAGAATGATGAGAGGCTATATTGGCTTTCTCCTCATCATCGTGAGTTCCCTCGGGTAGTAAAGGAACATCTAAGGATGATTTGTACGAAAGTTCTTCTGACATTTGAACAAAATCGTGTGTATATATATAGAGAGAGAGGTTTATAGAAAGAAGAAAAAAAAGTAGAATTTTTTGCAATAAGCAGAAGTTTGCAAATCTCAAAGGTGGATATATACTTAGGGGTTGATTGAAGTTGTTCGCGGAACTAGAACTACCTTAAATAGTAAATACATTACATTTTCTACCTGACTTCACTTTAGTACAACGTTTAAAATATTACTCAAATCAACAACTAATGTCTTTGTCACTTACCAAACAAAGTTAAGTGTCACCTTCAAAGAGGACCAGGCTAGCGCGATGACCCAGAGTCTAGGGTTAGAAGGAGCTAGAAAAAAAAGAAAAAGGTCTAATTAAGCAGCTTTGAAGAGGGAAAAAAAATGCCTTCAAACTTCAATGCAATTAATCATCTCCTTTGCCCTGCTTAGTCGTTTAAAATTAATTATATTTTTTGCTTGTTGTTGATATGAGAATTAGTATCTCTTGCAAGAAATTAAAAGAAGTTACGGATATGAGAATTATTTTTGGATTTTTATTTGATTAAAAGAAGTTAAGTTATAAAATGATAATAAATTTATATATAAATCACATTGTGTTAATTTTTTTGAATATTTAACGCAATTGTATATTCAGGACTCAAACTCAAAATCTTCGATTAAATTAGAATAATTCCACATAAATTGATCACAATATCGACGGTTAATTTTTTAAATCTTTAATTATAAATATAATTTAAATATTATTAAAATAAATTAATAATTAATAATAACCATATTTCACAATATAAATTATTTATCATAACCATATATCACAATATAATTTATATGTTAATTAAAATAATATTTATTTGTTACAAATTTTAGATATAAATTAATTTATATTTAAAAGTATTTATTTATTATAAACTATAAACTTTAATTGTATAAAATAAAAATGTATTTTATATAATGCACAAACTAAAATATTAGTATCTCAAAAAAAGAAAATGTAGTTAGAGAGAAAGTAAGGATGTGTCGATAGAAATGGAATCATCCAATTCAAATTGTATTTTTTCGGATTAAATTTTAGAGAGAAAGTAAGGATGTGGCTATAGAAATGGAAACGTCCAATCGAAATTGTATTGAATCGAAAGCAAGCCAAACTAAAAAAGTGCAGGATGTCTTAATCTTTGAATCAAATGATTTTTTTTTATATATAAAATCGTTTCAAACCAATTAATTCACCTATATCCTAAAAATATTTTTAATGTAAGATCTTGAATAAAGATCTTGAACTTAAGATTTAATCTTTACTAGAATAAAAAATGTGAAAAGATCTCTAACATAAAAAATAGGTTATTGTAGAAAAACCCTTCATAATTCCACATTATTCCAAAAAAAATAAAATTTTCTCTTTCTTTTTAATATATCAAAATGAGATATATCATTAAAAAGAAAAATATGAAAGATTTTAAGAAATATTAATAGTTTGTGATACTATAAAATTTATCAAAAAATTATATAAAATCTTAATTTGAGATTCTACCACTAAAAATACTTAAAAAAATAAACTTAACCATTAATTATGGGTCGGACTTAACAGCAAAATAAAATGCGGTCCTCACTAAAAGATTTTGCTGAAGGAGTCATTGTACTAAAACGATTTTTCTCCATTCTTCGTCATTTTTTTATAATTCTTTATCACGTGAATCCTATATATCGAACTTTTTCTGGATTCGAAGATATGGAAAAAGTTATAATTAAGAGTATGTTTGGAAAAAAATGAAAATAATATTAAAGAAAAATTTTATACTTTTTTAGTGGGTTTAATAATTTTTATATTCTACTTTAATTTAAAAAAATCTGTTTTTATCTTTTCTATTTTTACCTAATAAACAAAAAACACAATAAAGAGGTTGGAGTAGAATCTTCCTAATCTAGCAGCAAGAAAGTAGTTGGCTGCACTTAATTAGCACATGCACTTTCGGCCTTAACTCTTAAGTTTGGACCCCTCTCGTATGTAGTACAAAAATAATGCAATTTCTCATCTGTTTGGTGGATGGGATGTAATTTTCCCTCGACTGTTTCTATGACTCCTTCACTCCTTGATGTAGATTAATGTGAGGTTTCAAAAAAAATATGAATCCTAGCGGCCACCGTTATATACAACATCCTAACTCAAATTTATGGGACAATCATAAATTTGTAGACCCTTCGATCTCGTTTTGCTTGGGACAATAATATATAACATGAACATTAATATAGACCCTTCTTCCGGTGAATGAAAAATAATTAAAACAAGATAACAAAAACCTCACTCAAACAAAATTCCAAATTAAGGTACCAGAAGGTTCCCACTTGTAGTAACTCTTCATCACTAAATACTCAAATAAGAAAGGAAATTAGGTGCAACACTATCATACTTATAAATACTCAAATACTAACAAATTAGGCGAACACCAATATCATACCCATGTACCATGTAGTAACACTTCATCACTAAATACTTCTAAAATAACAAGCTTATGATGATCAGTCTCCCCCACTTTGATCCACAAGCCTAGCTATCCTCAAGACGCTTCCAAGGACACCCACCTCACCAATCAATAATCATTGTTAGATAACAAAGTCAGGAAGAGGAAGTTGCTATTATCTGCTTTTATTGCGTTGGGCCCGACATTTATTGAGCTCTCTGTTGCTCAATCCAAGGAAGACAATTTGAAGATACGTTGAAAGTTAAAAGAGAAGGTTAACATAGGTGTGGGGACCAATTGTTATTTTTTGGAAGTTGTTATTGGCTCCAATCACATTGCTACTAGTTCTTACCATCATTCAAAAATTTCAAATTTACTCTCACCCACCAACGGAATTATGCTTTCATTGCAATAGGAGGATGCAAAAACTGTTTTTCAATGGGATCCAAATTTCGTTGTATATAGTATACAATGAAATCATTTTTTCTTTCACCCTATTGCACAGTAGAATCGTGCATCATGATTTATGAAAAATTATACAACAAAATCATGGTTTTATTTCGTTGAAACAAACAATAGAATTGTATTTCCGTTGTGCATCTCAATAAGGAGAACAACATAATCGGATTTTCATTGTGTTCTTTTTATGATTATAAATGAAAATTACCTTTTTAAGTAATTAAATTAATTTTGATATGATTTACCATTTTTAATTGTACCCATTATTTTTTTAATTAAAATTAAATTAACTGGATACAAGTTAACTATATATAAAAGTAATCAAATTAATTATTATAAAAATTACCTTTATTAATGGTTTCTCTAATCGATATAGGACTTAAATTATTCCCAATAACCAGCATGATAGGAAAGCTTTTGCAAACAGCCAAATAGAAAAGAATGTCTGGACCACGAATTTGAATTTCATTTGAAACAATGCTGAACGCCAATTAATTCAGCCTTTTTTCTTAGCCAGGTTCAGTTGTCTTACGACGTCTGAAAACATAAAAACGAACAAGCACATCTGGACATTTATCAAGAAGTGGAAATGGATCGCTGCTGATTTGGATCGAGATACTTAACGCTATTAAAAATGTGCCACTCGAAAATAGCTCATTGTATATAACTATATAATATTCCATGGATGAGCACATGCACTTTCAGCCTTAACTCTTAATTTTGTACCCCTCTCATATGTAGTGCAAAAATAATAATGCAATTTCTTATCTTTTTCGTGGGTGGGATGTAATTTTCCCAAAGCTGTTTCTATGACTCCTTCACTCCTTAATGTAGATTAATGTGAGGTTTCCAAAAAATATATGAACCCTAGCGGCCACCGTTATACACAACATCCCAACTCAAATTTATGGGACAATCATATATTTGTAGACCCTTGGATCTCGTTTTGCCTAGAATAATCATATATAACATGAACATTAATATAGACTCTTCTTGTAGTTAGGGGTGATCATGGATATGGATCACCTGTGAATTCAAATTGATTCAAATCAATCCGAACAATTTGGATTGAATCATTTATGTATTTGAATCAAAATCGAATCGAACAAATCAAAATTGTTCTTATACGGGTTGGATCACGGGTTTAGATCTATAGATTTTACCAACACAGATCAAAATTTTTAGACTTACTTGGTTTGATTTTACATATTGTTAATATTGAAACTCCAAGTGTTAGAACTTTGCATGTTTATAATATTAATAGATCAAATTTTGTTCATTGTTTTAATAAATCTGGTTGCACCAAAACTTATTACAAAAAATTAGTTTATAAAAAATAATTGTGATTCAGACTATTATAATAAATTTCATTGAAGAATATTTTGTTTTAATTTGTATTAATCTATTTTAGAATATTATGATGATAGTATTAAATGAATCAATTTTATTACTTTCAGACATTTGATAATATTGTATTAGGATAAATAATTATTTTCATTCATAAATGTGTAGAACACTAACAAAATCCTCCCCAAAACATGTAAATTCAAATTTTAGTCCCCAAAAATGAAAAAAGTGCGAAAAATTCATTTGTCTCTTACCGTTAATAAAAAAATTTACATGACACAAAGAGACAAAAATATCACCAAAATGGTTGACAACATGACTATTGTATAGATTAAACTAAAATGTTAATAAGTTTCCATTGGATCAAAATGTCACTATGTTTTCATTGGACTGGTTTTGTCAAACCCCAAATTTGGTGTCATTTAAGGATAAAATATAATTTAATATTCATCTTTCCTTTGAATAAAATACAATGAAATCTTTTTTTTTTGCACCCCTTGCACAATGAAATCATGCATGATGGTTTATGAAAAAATTGTACAACGAAATCACGATTATGTTATGATTTTTGTTGAAACACACAATAGAATCATATTTTTATTGTACATCTCAACAAGAAGCACAACAAAATCATATTTTCATTGTGTTCTTTTTATGATTTATTATTAATTATAAATGAAAGTTACATTTTTTAAGTAATTAAATTAACTGTAATATAATTTATCATTTTTAATAGTACACATTATCTTTTTTAACTAAAATTAAATTAATTGGATACAAGTTACTATTTATAAAGATAATCAAATTAATTATCAAATTACTTATTATAAAGTATTTTATACATCGTTAATTTACATATATATGAAAAAGGTAACTTATGTAACGATTAATTCGTTGAGCTTGACTAATCACACGTTTTGCATTGGGCTTAAATTGTTTGGTTTTCGATCTACATGTATTAGGTTTCAGAAGAAAAAAATACAAGTTCCTATGGAAATATCAAATCCAATTAGAGGACACACTAGTCTTCTTTTCTTATCATTTTCTTTAATTCAAAATTTATGTAATGATTTTGTTAATTTTGTTTATTTTTTATAAATATTATACATTTCTCTTTAATGAAAAATAAAATTTTAACTTTCGATGGTTTTTCTTCAAGATCACACTCCTAAACATACTTTAAAATGACAAATAATTTTATCTCTCATGTGGACATAATACGTGTACGCTCTTGTACATTTCAGGTACTGCAAGAAAGTAAATTTTGGTAGAAAATTTAATCAGAACAGTTCAGTTACCAACTTTAATCCACCCACAAAAATCAAACCTATCAGATTTGTCAGCTTATGCTTGTTGCAAACAATCCAACTTTTTTCATCAATTTCTGTATTCATTTGTGTTCAAATGTCTAAATAATTCATCCTTGAAAGTACCTTTCACTATACGAGTTAGGACATGCCAAAAACCAGAAGAAAGTCATCTACTCTTGTCCTTCTACCAAGTATTCTTCTTTCATACTTGCTCTCCGTGCAATATCATGTTTTATCACATCACATGTATTTCTTTTTTTTTTTTATGTTTTATATACATGTATTAATTGATTGTTTTATTAGTTTTTGTCAGGATGTTCAAACCACCACTTTTTTACTATTTACTTCTTTCTTAACCACCAAATTAGTCTTATATCTTCTCACATTACTTATTTTCTAAGAGAAATCTATGAGTTAATTACTAATTTTAAAGAAATAATTATTTTTTCTTTTTGTTTGTCCATGCATTTTGCCAGATTCTATTATTTTGTTTTATTAGAAAATAGCATATTGAGGTAACAAAAAAGAATTATTTCTTTAAAATATGCGATTAAAACATCAATTTTCTCTTAAAAAATAAATAATGAGAAAAGATACAAAATTAGTTTGGGGTTAAGAAGGAAATAAATGATAAAAAAAGTGGCTGATCATCGTAACAAAAAGCTAATAAAACTAACAATTAATACTTGTAAGATAAAAAAAAAGAAAGTACATTAAGAAGAAAAAACTTGATATTACATTAAGTCCTTAAAGAATATATGAAAGAATGATGCAGTATTTTCATTGGAAGAATAAGAGTATGTGGCTTCCTCATTTTCTTCAACATGTCTTGACTTAAGTAACAAAGACAATTAAAGATGATTTGTAAGAAAAATTTTCAGACATTTAACAAAAATAAATAAAGAGATTGAAGAAAAAAGTTAGATTATTAGTAACAAGCAGAAATTTTTGTACCATAATTTACATTTTTGCAGTATGTGAACGGTTGAGAATAGAATTGTGGCCAATTCAATATGGACCACATAAAAAAAACCTTGTGAGATTATCATTTACAAACTAACAAAACATTGTTCTCTCACATTTGATTAATAAATAAAGTATTATTTATTTTCTAAAATTTGAATATCAAAATAACAAAAAAAAATAAAAAAATTTATGAATTACAAATTTATTTCTTTTTTTTCCCACAATTTGATATTTAAATTTTAGAAAATAAACAATTTTTTTTTTATTACTCAAGTGTAAAAGAACAATGTTTTTGGTTTGTTTGGTAAATGATATTGCAAGATTTGTTATGTAGTCCATATTACATTAAGTCCATTATCGTATTCTCAATATTTCAATTATTGCAAAAATAAATTATGATACAAAATTTAATGTATTTATTCAATTACCAATTTCAACCATCCATAAATCAAACCTTTAAAATTTGCAAACTTCTTTTGTAACAAATAATTCAACTTTTTTCATCAATCTCGGTATTTATTTATGTTCAAATGTCTAAAATTTTTTTCCACAAGTCATCCTTAAATATGTCTTCATTATTCAAGTAAGGACATGTCAAAAACAATGAGAAAATCATAAACTTTTATCCTTATTTCAATAATTATTAATATGATAATTATTTTGAACTAACAATATTTCTTAATCCCAACGCTACAAACTTTTTAAAAAAATATGAATTCGCTCGTGTATGAAGTCATTTGTTTATATTTAACTTATACTTTTATCGAATACTTTAAAAGTTCATGAATTTATCCATTCTGACAGGGTTTTTTATATTTATGTTCTGCTGCTTTATACTATTTACTACGTGCCAGCCTTTCTGATCTATTTTTTTTTACTATGTGCCTTTTTCCTCTTTTTTCTTTTCTTTTTACTTCTCCCTATATTTCAACACAAGGCAACTCAAGTTGCAAGGAAGCTACACATATATAGTGAAACATTGCATATTATAATCATATTATATTTTATTATATTATGTTTCCCACCATAGAGAGTGTTTGAGACCTACCTCAACAATTTGTGGAGTTCTTCAAAAAGAAAAGAAAAATACGTGTCAGTTTTTTTATAAAAAAAAAAACTGGTAACAAGCGACTAAAAAAATGAAATGAGAAATGAAAAGCAATTATCTAATTAAACGAATCAAAGAAATATATTGAATGGGGGACTCAGCAGCAAAGTAACATAAGTTCTAACTTCTAATAGAAACAAATAAGGGAGTTACAAAACCAACATATCACCTTAGAGAGCAGATTTGCAAGGGATCTAAACGAGTAACAGGTTCAAGAAGATCTTTGCCTCTTCTGTTCAGTGAGCAATGGGATCAATGCAAAGCCACTAGAAATAAAAGTAGAGTTAGTGAGCACTAAACTATAAGCAAATATGAAAGCTTGGCAGGAGAAAAGCAAAATGGGGGTCAAAATTTACCACTTCATAAATCTAGCTCATGTGCAAAACCCCTTGTTATGTATGCATTTAAAGAAATGAGCATGTGGCACTGCATGCTTTTTCAGCTCTAAGTTAGTGATCCATTAAACACCGCACACACATATGAGCTTTGCCTAGGTGAATGGACTCATCCCACAAATTTAAAAGAAAATAAATACGAAAATAAATAAACAAATATGACTTAACAACAACATCATGCACGATGCAGATAAAAAATGAAGGCTCTTTAATAACAGTAAAAGATTAAAAAAATAATTAGAAAAGGAGAGAAAAACTTACATTATGGACTGGTATGTAGTGGAGCTGCTTCTTAAAACAAGAGCTCAGTTAAGTATACCTCGTTGATGGTGGAAGTGACAAGGAGGAAGCAACAAAAAAATAAAAGGGTGTGTTTGTGTTTGAGTGGGCAACGCCAACAACACAGACGGACACTATCTCCAATGCAAGGTGCAAAAGGCAATTTTGAAACGGTGAGAGAGAGAGAAGGGTAGCGAAACGGTCAGAGAGAAAAGCAAGAAAAGGCGCTGCTTTATTGGGGTATGTGATTCAAATTTTGAGATACCAGATTTGATGAGAGAGAAAGATACGATCGAGGAATCCAAACGGTAAATAAGAAGAAAATTCAAAAATGTTTTTTATTAGTAGATTTTAAAGACTATTTTTGTAAAAATTAACTTTAAATACTTGCGTAGTCTTTGAATGCTTATTTTTTAAGACGATTTTATTATAATTATTATTGAACATTTATTTTTGAAAACGGTTTTACAAAAATTATCTTTAAACACTTATATTCTAAGACGATTTTAGAAAAACTTTATTTGAACACTTGTTTTTGAAAACAATTTTCTGTTAATCGTCATTGTTTCAAACCTTCTTATTCATGAAAATGTCATTGTGTTAAATATAAAGAGAGTTTTCTAACCACCTAGTCCAAAACGCGTTGTAAAAAAGAATTTTTAGTAGTACAAGTAACATTATGGTAAAAAAAATCTAAAATATATGCATGTTTTTTTATATGTATAAATGGTATAAATTTAAAAAATTGTTAATAATAAAATTCAGGGTATTCATAATCATAATCCTAGGATTAAGGATTTTTTTTAGGGAAATTAAGATGGTCTTTTTGCGTCTAAATTTTAATTAAAATCTCATTATTAAATTCAAAAAATCTAATGACATGTGTGTATTTAATTAATATAGTTTTGAGTAAAATTAGACCTTAAGGCATTTAGACCTTACTTAAGAATTTTGATACTCATAGATTATACCAAGATAGAGTGCTGATAATAACTCACATATGAAGAGTTCGCGTTTTATTGTTTTTTCATTTTCTTCTCCCAATTCCCCTTATTATTTAAAGAATAAAAAGTGTTCGATCTCTCACACACAAAAACCTTGAGAAAAAATTAATAACAGGAAATTATTTTACTTTTTATTATTATTTTAAGACATTTTATAAATTTACTATAAATAATCCACAATAAAATTGATATTTGATACTGCAAATTTGTTATAATGCACAAGAACGTACACATACTATTGTCCACGTGAGGTTTGTCATTTTAAATTATGTTTAGGAGTGTGATTTTGAAGAAACCATTGACAATTAAAATATTATTTTTCATTGAAGAGAAATGTATAATATTTATGAAAAATAAACAAAAAATAATTACATAAATTTTGTAATTAAAGAAAATGATAAGATAAACAGCCTACTGTGTGCCCTGTAATTGGATATGATATTTCCATAGGAACTTGGTTTTTTTTTCTTCTGAAACCTAATACCTGTAAATAAAAAAACCAAACAATTTAAGCCCAATGCAAAAACTATGATTAATTTAAATTAACCAAATATTAGTCATCCACATAAAAAAATTATGATTCTAAGATATCAAAAACTTTTCTTGCAACAAACACCTCCTAAACTTACTTGATCAATCATTTTTTTTTAAATATGCGACAAAATTAGTGAATATTTATACCAATAACACAAACATAAAAAAAGGAATCATTGCATTCTTCGTTACAAATGGGGTTATTATCATAGACTCAATTTCTCTTTCATCTAATTTCTTCCCTTCATAGTTCATACACCCCAACAAAATGTGGTGTACTTTTTACATTGTCCTTACAAATGATGCACTATATCCATGAGAGAGGTGTATGTCCCTGTTATTTCTATTGCTATGGCTCCTATTATTATTTTAACCATGGCCATCGTCTCAAACCCAAATTTCTTGTAAGTGCCAGAAATCTTCCAGTAACACAAGCATGGAAACGTAATAGAAGCTGTGACACTTAGAAATGCTCCAACCAGGGACATGAGATCCCCAAAGAAAGGAATAGTAAGTGCAACAATGGTAGTACTGATTACCAAGAAAGAACCAATCAGGATGCTGGTCACTCTATTCTTATACTTCCTTGGAAGCAAGTCTTTCAAAGCATTGGTAATTGGTGTTGCCAACAAAGCAAACTTGGATATGGGATTGACCAAGGTAGTATATATTGCTAATTTTGAGCTCACTTTATTTAGTGGCAGGTTTAAGGTGACCTGTGAATCAACTTCAGGACCAAACATTAGGTAACCAATGATAGCCATGGAAGCATAACCAGCTGTGCTTAACAGAAAGCTGATAAGTAGCACCTGCAATGTTAACAAAAATACAAAATTAGCTAGAGATAATGAAAGTAAAGCTGCATTCACTCTACATAAGGATACCATGAATTTTATTTATCAAGATGGGATTTTTTTTATTAAAAAAAAAATCAAGATCAATTATTAAACCATACAAACTGAAAATATTTTTTCTTGTATAAAGGAAAAGATTACTCGATCTATTTCCATATTGATCATAAAGGATTAAATTTTCCAATTTATTTCGAATCAAAGATAAGTGCCACCTTATTTTATTAGTGTATGCACTTTGTGATCTTACAGTAGCTAAATTTCAGATAGATTAAAAGCAAAACACATCCAAAAATATATGAAACTGGTAATTTGGTAAAGCACTTACATTAGAGAACTGGTGTTTGTTTCTCATGGAATTGTATAAGGTGGGGAAGACTGGATGTGCACAATAACAAAATGCATACAAGCTAACAGCTGTGGGGATCCCATTCCAATTAATAAGAGTTCCCTTTTGATGAAACCCAACTCCATCAAACGTTGCAGTCCATGATATTGATAAGATAATGAC
>PYAF01002910.1:1128413-1146102 GCA_007407185.1 Glycine tomentella | reverse complement strand
ATGGAATTGTATAAGGTGGGGAAGACTGGATGTGCACAATAACAAAATGCATACAAGCTAACAGCTGTGGGGATCCCATTCCAATTAATAAGAGTTCCCTTTTGATGAAACCCAACTCCATCAAACGTTGCAGTCCATGATATTGATAAGATAATGACAGCAGAAGCAAACACTCCACTTGCAGATACATAAGAAAGTAGACTCAAGTTGTCCAACCAAACTGTGGGTAAGATGATAAGGGCAACCAGTATCACAGATAGTTGCTTCCCACCAATTACAAAGCCAGCTATCTTAACCTCCCCAATGGGGAACAAGTTACTCAAGTTATCGCCTTCCAGAATCAACAACCCTATAGAAACCAAGTAGAGCTCCGTGTACATTAACCCTGATATTGTTAACCTTCCCGTCTTTCCAAATGCAAGCTCACCTGAATCAGAGATACAAGATTAGTTGTGTGATTAACAAAGAAGAAAGTAAGAAAAAGGCTATAAGTTCGATTCGTACTACTAACAAAAAAAATTAATAAATTAATCATTAATATTTATGGATAAAAAAAATAAAAATAAAAGCTCACCTATATCAGGGTAGCTTCTGATATTCGAACTCTTATCCATGCATCTTTTAATCAAAATCCCTGTGTAAAACGTTGCAGTGGCAATAGCAAACAAAAAAACCAAGCTTAACCAACCCCCAGATGCGAGAGCGTAGGGACAAGAGAGTATCCCAACACCTGGGAACCAAATCCATAACCAAAAAATTGGCATTTTGTCACATTCTGTTATTTTGTTTTCTTAGAAAACAACATATTAAGGTAAAAAAAAAATTTCTTTAAAATAAATTGATTGAAACATATATTTCTTTTAGAAAGTAAATAATGTAAGAAGATACAAAATTAGTTTGGTGGTTAAGAAAAAAAAAATGTTGGAAAGGCTGCTAATCATTTTGACAAAAAGTTAATAAAAAGAAACCTGATATTGCATTGATTCCATTGAAGCATGTGTGAAAAAATGATGCAGTGTCTTCGATAGAAGTATAAGAGGTTGCGACTTTCTCCTCGTCTTTGACATGCCTTGACTTCGATAACAAAGGCACTTCAAATGATGAATTATGAAGAAAATTTCTAGACATTTGAACGAAAATGGATACAGAGATTAATGAAAAAAGTTGAATTGTTTGTAACAAGTAGAAGTTTGCAAATCTCAAAAGTTTGATTTTTGTAGATGGATTGAAATTGGTGACTGAACTGCTCTAATTAAATTCATTAAATTTTCTATCATAATTTACTTTCTTCTAGTAACTAAGTTGAGAATATGATGATAGCAAGTTCAATATAAACCACATAAAAAAAACCTTGGAAAGTTGTCATTTACCTAACTAACAAAATATTGTAGATTTTTAAAAATTTAAATATTAAAATTATAAAAAATAAAGAAATTTATGAATTACAAATTAAACGATTATCAAAATTATAATTTAATTTAAAAATTTATACTTTTTTTTGCAATTATACTTTATTTTAAAATTTTGAAAAATTAATAAATATATTTAATACTATTATTTAACACGCATTTATGAAAAGAAGTTAGAATTCTTGTAAACAAATGTTGGTTGCTTATCAAGTTAGATAATTTTTTTTATAACAATGTTTTTCCTTTTTATTATGATAAAGAAACTTAATGTGAAAGGAGACTTTTAATATGTTTTTGTTTCTTAATAAACAATTAAATTTTGTGTTTGATCTTTTTTAATTTTTAAAATTTTTTTATTCATGATAAATGTTAAATTTGATTTTTAGTTCCCATCAAGATCTCCCAATTAAGTGATGCAAAAGAAATGTAATCTTTGTCACAAACATGTGATGCACTTTACTAAAATAAAATTAGAGCAAATTATATTCTTATTTCTTAAACATTTTTCAAATTATTTATAATACCATTCTTTTTTTAATTCATGCACTAAACCTAGGGATATCAATGGCACATGTCGGGATTCAAGTATAAAAGAGGTTGGTTAAAAATTTTAATACTAATTTCATATTATCAAATTTTATCGAGTTTAAATATATTTGTGTGTAATCCACTATACTCATTTTTATAATTTTAATTTAATTATATATTTGTAAATGAATTATGTATTAATTTTTTATTATATTTTAATTCAAACATTATATAAATTTAATAAATAACAAAGAAATTAAAGATGAAAATTTAAAATTCAATTATTTTTTTAGTTAAATGTATATGTTTAAGTATATTATTTATTTAATTAATTATTAAACTAATTGATTTATAATTTTGAAAATTATAACAATAAAATATTTAATATATATATATATATATATTGTGACAAAAATTTATAAAAAAAATATAATAGTGATGGATACGGATACATGTATAGTTTAATATTCATCCTTATTCTCTCATTCTCACTTAAACAGTTAATAATCATGTATGTATTCATACCTGATCAAATTAGATATTTTTTATTTATCAAAATCATTGTGAGTTCGAGATGATATTTCATGTCTAACTACAGTACTACACCTCATCAATGTTTGAAAATATTACACTCTCATCATTTTATATTTCACACTAATCCTCTCTTAAAATTGTAAAATAAACTTGATGGTTGAGCAAAAAAATTTTAAGGATTGAAAAAAGTTGAAAAGAGATTTTGTTTTTGAATATCTTCACTAACATTTTAATAAAAACTAATAATTAATATTCACAAATAAAAATTAATAATTAATATTCATTTAATGTTTAAAATATTAAATTAACACACTTTATATATTACATTAAAATCTCGTTAAATTCTAAGAATGATTAGTATAATTTAAGCTGAAATTAGTAACTTACTATTCATGGACGCGTGGGTCTTGTGCTGTTTTTTTTAAAGTAATTGACACTGAAAAGTGAAAGTCATTGTAACACACAATCACGTGATTTCATTCTTATATCGCATGAGCGAAACAATCTGACTTTTCTGTTGATCCCCCAATAGTAACTACATCTTTAATGGTGACAACAAGGTTAGCACCTAAAACTTTGCGGACTATATAAAAAATTCTTATATGTTTTATTTCATTTACATGAATAAAGATAATAAGAGAAATTGAAAAAGTATTCATCCTTTAATTTTTACCTATTACTAATAATAAAAGAGTTTACATGATATAGAGAAACTAAAATGCTACAAAAATAATTATCCATATGCAATAAGTTTTTATTGGACCAAAATACCAATAGATTTCTATTAGACAAAAATGTCATTAAGTTTTTATTGGACCAAAATGACAAGAAATTTCAACTGAACTAATTTGTTATATCCCAAATTTTGTTCAGTTTAAAGATAAAATATATTTTAATATTCATATTTCTCCATTTTTATAATTAGAAAATTTGTAATGATTGATACATTGTTATAATGTTTATTTTGGTATACAGATAGAATATTTATTTTGAAAATTTTCTAACATGATAACATTAACAAAATCAAGTTAAATATCATTATTTTTTGTAAGGATTAACTTAATATTTGTGCATTTTTTGTTTGAGTCTCATATTTTGGATAAGGTAATATCACATTAGAAATTTCAAAGCAACACATATATTATACTTATTAATCAATATTATACTTATTATTATTTTTACTCTGACTTATGTTTACTTTCCTATTTTTTTTAAGTGTTTATTGAAATGTTATGCTTGTAACAATAAAAAAATGAGACATGAAGATTAAATTATATTTTATCTTTAAATAAAACAAAATGTGGGGTATGAAAAATTAGTCCAATGAAAACTTATTTACATTTTGGTATAATAGAAACTTAATGACATTTTGGTTTAATTTATTCAACAATCACATTTTTGTGACAATTTCATTCCTATGTCATCTAGGATCTTTCATTAATGGTAACGGACGGAAATTAACTAAGAGATAGATTTGTCGCACTTTTATCACTTTTAGAGATTAAAATTTGAATTTCATTTTTTAAAACAAAAATTGTTAGCACTCTACGTATATAAGGACAAAAATGATTATTTACCCTATTAAAAATCATGAGAATTCATTTTAAAATTATATGAGAACACCTTTTCTACATCCCAACAATAATTTTTTATATTTCTTTAACTAATGTTTTTAGATACCATGATATGGCTGTGGAGTATCCACTAATGTTAATCATAATTAATCTCCGTCAGAAAATCTCATTAGTCACATTTCGTAAAGTCTCTTCTTCGCATTAAGTTTTTCCATTCACAAGACTCCCTTGAATCTAAGATCTTACTTAAAAAAATTAAGTCCAGACAAACTCGCATCAATCACTTTTGATTTCTTTAACTAATGTTTTTAACATTTGTCAAATAAAAATAAAAAATAAATTGCTCTGTATTTTGTCTGTGCGGACGTATAGTTCCAAACGACAAAAAGTAAGCATGCATTACAATTAAATATTTTCGAACTCATAAATATCCATCTAATGCCAACTTACTATAGCAAGAAAACTCGATTTGACTAAACTCAAAGACGGATTCTAGCATCAGTAGCATGCAAGACCTGGGACCTCCTGAGTTACTGTACCAACCTTTGTATAGCTGTTGTAAATTATACCATATTGATTTTGTAATGGTGACCGTTTCTTGTCAAAGCCTAGTAACTTGCTTAATTGGGTTCAACTCTCAGTTTTTTTTTTTAAAAAAAATTATTTTTGAAAATATTACACTTTCTTCATTTTATATGTCACACTAACCCTCATCTTAAAAAATATAAACTAAACTTGTTGGTTGAGAAAGAAATTTTAAGGATGGAAAAAAGAAATGAAAAGATATTTTGTTTTTGAATATCTTCACTAACATTTTAATAAAAACTAATAATTAATATTCATAAATAAAAATTAATAATTAATATTCATAAATAAAAATTGATAATTAATATTCATTTAATGTTTAAAATATTAAATTAACACACTTTATATATTACATTAAAATCTCGTTAAATTCTAAGAATGATTAGTATAATTTAAGCTGAAATTAGTAACTTACTATTAGTGGACGCGTGGGTGTCGTGCTGTTTTTTTAAGTAATAATTGACACTGAAAAGTGAAAAGTCATTGTAACACACAATCACGATATTTCATTCTTATATCCCATGAGCGAAACAATTTGACTTTTGTGTTGATCCCCCAATAGTGACTACATCTTTCTGGTTCTAATTTATATTACATGTTTTTTTTTTTTTTGTCTCTATTTATAATGGTGACAACAATATTAGCACCTAAAACATTGTACAAACTATCAAAACTTCTTACATGTTTTATTTCATTTACATGAACAAAGATAATAAGAGAAATTGAAAAACAAAAATAGAATACTTTCAGAGCAGTCATGCTGAACTTCGCGTCTTAAGATAGAACGTTGGTTATAATTAAATAGAAAATGAGAAGTGGGAGTTAAGGGTATCTTAATTTTACTCTATTCGAAATTAGAATAGTCTTAACGAGAGAGTGACTTGAGAGAGCTTCAGAGGATAGGAAAGAACGTGAATAACATCACAAGGAGAATTCTTAATTGTAAAAAAATTTACTCTTTTATTTTTCATGGATCTGGTGTCGGTAATCTGTCCCTTCCAGCGTTATGATATAATTTTTCTTGTAAACCATAGTTCTTATTAATTGAATTTCATATTTGATCAGTCAATTGAATTGTTCTATTACTATTATTTACCTGATAATCAAACAAGTGAATTGGTATCCTCTTCGGTGCAATTGGATTAAATTCAACACCGATGGTGTTGCTCTTGGTGCTCGTGACAGAGCCGCGTGTGGTGGTATTTTTCGAAATAAAATGCTGATTTAGTTAGTTTTTTTTGCTACTAACCTAGTCATCTCCCATGCTTTCCATGCTGAATTTGTTGATGCAATGATGGTCATTGAAATTGTATATAAGAAATGATAGAAGAATCTCTGGTTAAAATGTGACTCATTATTGATAGTTTCTAATTCTAATTTTGACTCTTTAGTTTTCTGGAAATTATAAAAAAAAAAAAAATAAGTGGAAAAATTGCTTAATTTATTTTAGTGAAAAACACGATTTGAAACATGTGATGTGATCAGTTATATCAAATTTACTCCAACATGCTTTTAATATTTGTTAGGCACATGACATGACACATAATTGAAGTTACACCAAAATGGATCCACCTAACATGATTAAAAGAAATCTAAAATATATACATGTTTTTTCATATAAGGTATAAATGGTATAAATTAGAAAAATATGTTAATAATAAGATTGAGAATAGTCATAATGGTAGTCCTAGGATTAAGGATTTTTTTTTTTCAGAAACTAAGATGACCTTGTTTGGGTCTAAATTTTAACTAAAATCTCATTATTAAATTCAAAAAATCTAATGATATGTATGTGCATTTAGTTAAGATAGTTTTAAGTAAAATTATATCTTATTAAGAGATATTTATACCTTACTTAAGAATTCGGATACTCATATGAGGTTAGAACCAGATACATTAACAATAATAACTCACATATTAAAAGTTCACGTTTTATTGTTTTTTCATTTTCCTTTCCAAATTTCCCTTATTACTTAAAGAATAAAAAGTGCTCTCTCTCACACACAAAAAAACCTTGAGAAAAAATTAATAACAGACAATTATTTTACTTTTTTTTATTATTCTGAGACAATTAAGACATTTTATAAATTTAAAATAAGTAATCCACAATAAAATTGATATTTGATACTGCAAATTTGTTATAATGCACAAAAACATACACCTACTATCATCCACATGAAAAGATAAAATTATCTGTCATTTTAAAGTATGTTTAGGAGCGTGGTTTTGAAGAAACCATTCAAAGTTATAAAAAAAATTCATTGAAGACAAATGTATAATATTCATAAAAAATAAACATAAAATCATTACATAAATTTTGTAATTAAAGAAAATGATAAGATAAGCAGCCTACTGTGCCGTGTAATTGGATTTGATATTTCCATAGGAACTTGTTTTTTTTCTTCTTCTGGAACCTAATACCTGTAGATAAAAAACCAAACAGATATTAGTCATCCACATAAAAATTATGATTTTCTAAGACATAAAAAACTTTTCTTGTAATAAACGCCTCCTAAACTTGATCAATCATATTTCTTTTAAATCTGTGACAAAATTAATGAATATTTATACCAACAACACGAAAACATAAAAAAAAGGAATAATTGCATTGTTCATTACAAATGGGATTATTATCATAGATTTAATTTCTCTTTCATCTAATTTCTTCTCTTCATACACCCCCACAAAATGTGTTGTACTTTTTACATTTTCCTCGTGTTCATGACTCGGATAGCAAAAATACATTCAAGGAGGAATTATGAGAAAAAATTTCAGACATTTGAACAAAAATAAATACAGGGATTGATGAAAAAAATTGAATTGTTTGCAACAAGCAAAAGTTTGCAAATCTCAAAGGTTTTGATTTGTGGGTAAATTGAAATTGGTAACTGAACTGTTGCTTTAGTTAAATACATTAAATTTTGTATCATAATTTACTTTCTTGGAGTAACTGAAGTGTTGAGAATACGATTATGGCAAGTTCAATATAGACTAAAAACACTGTGAGGTTGTCATTTACCTAACGAACAAAACATTGTTTTTTCAAAGTTGAGTAATAAATAAAAAATTGTTTATTTTATAAAATTTGAATATAAAAATTGCGGAAAAAATAAAAAAAATTATGAATTACAAGTTAAAGGATTATCAAAAAATTATAATTTAATATAAAAAATTATGCTTTTTTTTTGCAATTATACATTCTTTTAAAAAATTGAAAAATTAAAAAATATATTCAATACTATTATTTAACCCATTTATGAAAAGAAGTTAGAATTCATGATAACAAATGTTTGTCAAGTTAGATAAATTTCCTATAACAATGTTTTACATTTTTATTATGATAAAGAAAATTGTTGTCAAAGGAGACTTTTAATATGTTTTTGTTTCTTAATAAACAACTAAATTTTGTGATAATACCTTATCCAAAATATGATACTCAAACAAAATTAAGTTAATCCTTACAAAAAAATGAGACCCAACTTGATTTTGTCATTACCTAATGTTGTCACAATAGAAATTTAATAGCAACATACAAATTATGCTTATTAATTAATTTTATGTTTATTATTATGTTTGTTCTAACTTATGATTGTTTCCAATTTTTTAAGTGTTTATTCTAATGTTATGTTTGCAACGATTAAAAAATAGGCATATGAAAATTAAATTATATTTAAGGTAAATAATAATTTTCGTCCTTGAATGTGTAAAGATATGACAAATTCGTCTCTAAATATGTCACGCAGACTTTTTCATTAAGTGTAACAAACTGGAGTTAATGTATGAATGAGTTTGTCACATATTTTCCACTTTTGGGGACTAAAATTTAAATTTTCATCTTTCAAAAACAATTTTTTCAGCACTTTTAACCAATTTATATTACATGTATTTTTTATCTCAGTTTATAATGGTGACAACAAAGTTGGCACCTAAAACTTTGAACAGGCTATCAAAAATTCTTACATGTTTTATTTAATTTACATGAACAAAGATAATAAGAGAAATCGAAAAACAAAAATAGAAAACTTTGAGAGCAGTCATGCTGGACCGGCGCCTTAAGATAGAACGTTGGTTATAAACAGAAAATGAGAAGTCGGATTCGAAATTAGAATAGTCTTCAGAGGATAGGAAAGAACGTGAATAACATCACAAGGAGAATTCTTAATTGTAAAAAAATTTACTCTTTTATTTTTCATGTATCTGGTGTCGGTAATTTGTCCCTTCCAACGTTATGATATAATTTTTGTTTGTAAACCACAATTCTTATTAATTGTATTTCATAATTGATCAGTCAATTGAATTGTTCTACTACTATTATTTACCTGATTATCAAACAAGTGAATTGGTATCCTCTTTGGTGCAATTGGATTAAATTCAACACCGATGGTGTTGATCCTAGTGCTTTTGACAGAGCCGCGTGTGGTGGTATTTTTCGAAATAGAATGCTGATTTAGTTAATTTTTTATCTACTAACCTCGTCATCTCCCATGTTTTCCATGCTGAATTTGTTGATGCAATGATGGCCATTGAAATTGTATATAAGAAATGATAGAAGAATCTCTGGTTAAAATGTGACTCATTATTGAAAGTTTCTAATTTTAATTTTGACTCTTTAGTTTCGTGGAAATTATACAAAAATAAAAATAAGTTGAAGAATTGCTTAATTTACTTTAGTGAAAAACATGAATTGAAACATGTGCATACAATATCCTTCTCACTGTCTATAACATACTGGATTTTGTTTGGGGTAAATCTCTCCCTGCTTTCTTAAGGGAGGAGTTCATAATTAGAAATAGTGTTGGTCTTTCCAATTTTAGATTTAGATAATTGATTGCATGGGTTTGGTTTTGCCCCCATGTTGTTCCTTGATCTCTTTTCTTGCTTTGATTAATATATTTGAGGGTGTTGCAGGGATCGATATATAGTGATTGAGGTGCTAACATAGTTAACTCTTTAGTTCTATTATCTTGCTTATGCACGCCTTTTTTACCATTTTCATTGTGAAACTCCTTCTAATTTTAAAATGTGTTGTTGATTTACCGCACAACTCATTGTATTAGAGACTAATTTGGAATATAATACATGACTTGTAAAAGTTATACTAAGTAAACTGAATTCTGACTTAAGTGTCTTTGTTCTAACATGCTTTTTTAATTTATAAGAATAAAAAACAATCAAATAAATATTAAAAAATTTACACCAATTCACATACTTATTCAACTAACAGAATTATATTCCTTTTGTCGAGCATTTGTTTACCGCTTAGTAGACATCCATTTTTACACCCTTTTTTTTAATCTTTTCAGATCCTTTTCTTTTTCATATTCACCAACTATTACTATCACAAACTCTCTCATTGGTTTTTACCTCTTTTTTCCACTTAAGATACATACCATCTCATGAGGGAAAAAAATCTTTTTTTGAGGATTTTTTTGGTCGTAAGAATGGACCACTGCATTATAATTACAATTGGTGGACTATTTCCATGACAGAGTTGTAGCTCCCTGATATTCCCATTGCTATAGCTGCTATTATTATTATTACTATGACTACGGTCTCACCCTCAAATCTCCTGTAACTGCCTGAAATCTTCAAGTAGCACAAGCATGGAAGCAAAATAGAGGCCGTGACACTTAGAAACGCTCCAACCAGGGACATGAGATAGCCATAGAAAGGAACAACAAGGGCAACAATGGTTGTACCAATTACCATGACAGTGCTCACTAAGATGTTGGTCACTCTATTCTTGTACTTACTTGGAAGCAAGTCTTTCAAAGCATTGGTAATTGGAGTTGCCATCAAAGCATACTTGGATATGGGATTGACCAAGGTAATATATATTGCTAATTTTGAGCTAACTTTGTTCAGTGGCAGGTTTAATGTTATTTGTGATTCAACGTCAGCACCAAACATTAGATAACCAATTATAGCCATGCATGCATAACCCGCAGTGGTTAAGAGAAAGCATAGAAGTAGGACCTAGAAAAGAAAAATAAAATTCATTAGAGACAAAAACTAAGAAATACATCCACTCTTTACTAAAACAAGATTAAATTAAGCACTACCTTATTTGATTAGTGCATGCACTTTGTCATTTTAGAGGAGCAAAATTCCAGATATTAGAAGCAAATTAAACACATCCAAATATGTGAATTTGGTAAAACACTTACATTAGAGAACTGGTGTTTGTTTGTCATGGAATTGTACAAGGTAGGAAAGACAGGATGTGCACAATAACAAAAGGCACATAAGCTAACAGCTGTGGGGATTCCGTTCCAATTAACAAAAGTTCCCTTTTGATGAAAACCAACTCCATCGAATGTTGCAGTCCATGAAATTGAGAGGATGATGAAAGCAGAAGCAAACACTCCACTTGCGGATACATAAGAAAGTAGACTCAAGTTATCCAACCAAACTGTGGGCAAGATGATAAGAGAAACCAATATCACAAAGAATTGCTTCCCAACAATTGCTAAGCCAGCTATCTGAACCTCCCCAATGGGGAATAAGTTACTCAAGTTATCGCCTTCAAGAATCAAGAACCCTATTGAAACTAAGTAGAGCTCGGTGTACATGGACACCGATACTATTAGCCTTCCTGTCTTTCCAAATGCAAGTTTACCTATATCAGGGTAGGTTCTAATGTTGGAATACTTGTCCATGCATCTTTTAATCAACGTGCCCGTGTAAAACGCTGTAGCGGCAATAGCAAACAGAAGAACCAAGCTTAACCAGCCCCCAGACGCAAGAGCATATGGAACTGAGAGTATGCCAACGCCTGTAAAACCAAATCCACATGCAAAACATCATCTTTAGGTTTAGGTAACAAAAATGAAAATAGAATTTAATTTTCTCTTTAAAATAAACTGAAATTAACATAGATTTCTCTCTGAATCTGAATATGTAATGGAAGTTCACGTGTTGTAGATTATGAAAACCTGATATTGCATTGAGTCCATTAAGACAGGTGCGAAAGAAGGATGCAGTATTTTCTGTAGAAGGATGTGAGGCTATGACTTTCTCCTCATCTGTGGCATGCCCGACCTCACGATGCTCCCACTCGTGTAGCAAAGGTTCATTCAAGTACCAAAGTTTTTCTGACATTTGAACAAAAACGGTAGAGAGATTGATGGAAAAAGTTGGATTTTTTTTTGCAATAAGCAGAAGTTTGCAATCTTAAAGGTTTGATACGTGGGGTGGAATGAAGTTGCTGGCGGAACTGCCCTAAATACAATCATTTTCTACCAGAATTCACTTTCTTGGAGTAACTAAAACGTTGAAGATAATACACAATTCAACAACTTTTGCTGTCAATATGGGCCACATTAATATAACCTTGTGATTTACCTAACAAAGAAAACTTTGTTCTTCCACACAAAAGCACAAAAGAAAGCTTCAGTATATTTAGCATTTATTAGACGGATATGGGCATATGTAAATGAATTGTGAAATCAAAAGATAAAAAATATATGTCTCAAATATAACTAAATCTTAATTATTTATATTTTATTTAATAAAATTATTTTCATTGATTTTTTTATATGCGTGCTTGATATCAAGTTTTGATTAAAAATAATTTAAGAAAAATATTTATTTTTTAATGAAAAGTGATACAATTCAATTAAATTAACTAATTTTCTTAATAAGTGTAGAGTATTTGTTTTGCTTATTTAAAACATCTTATTAAAAGAAAAATATGTTTTGAAAATGAAAATAAATGCTAGATGTTACAAAATCTTTTAAAATTTTCACTGCATGAACTAGAAGGACTATGGTTTATCTTATATCAGGACTGACCCGCCTTTTGTGAGAAATAAACTAAGTCAAGTCTTTTACAACAATCGATTTGATTAAAAAGATTAAGTTTAGGTAATTTAAAAGCCTTTTTTATGCGCAAAAAAAAGAGTGATACTACTGGGAGTTTATCTATTTTAATAAATAATAATTTTTAGAAGTATTATTATATTAATATTTATAATTTATTAAAATCATACATCTATTTGCATTTATATATAAACATGTTGTCTTACATATAAATTCATGCTAATAAACTTTTTGAAACACAAACGAACTGATGTCTTATTCAAAAGTCTTACCATAAAATGGACTTTTAAATAAGTTACGATAATGGTTAGGGAGTCATAAGGTGATTGGAGGAAGGATATAAAGGTTAGAGTGACAAAAAGATTATGATTTTAAATTTTTCTACTAACATAACGTTATGTTAACATACTAATTATTAGCATTTATCTATTAAAAACAAAATTCACTTGTTAAATTAAATCTTAAAAATATGTTAATATCATATAAATAAATTATATTTAACTCTTATAAAACTCAACCTACATTTTTTTTTTACCTTTGTTTCGTGTTTTGAGTAACAAATTAGGCACTACCGCACTAAGCATGCATGTTCGATCGTGTGAGTTTCATGGTGTTTTAAGACTTTTCTTTATCACACCGCCGTACTTTATCCACTTTATTTTTTTCAGAATGACACACTCTCAAATTTACTTATTAAAGGATAATTTTTGATGGACATCTAAAATGCCCATCAATATTTATAAAGAAAAAAAAAAGATAAAAATAATAAATTTATAGAAAATATGATATAATAAAAAGAAAGAAATTGAGAAAGATGTCAATATCATATAAGTGTTTGTTAAAAGCTAGAGGATGTCCAAATATCATTATCCTTTATAAATAATATGCATGCCACAATTTACTTTGTCATGGAGCAGCTGGGTTTCCCAAATCGACTCCTCAATGGGATTTCGTAATGATTTTTTAATTAAATATATTTTTGTTAAAATAACTCAAAAGTTATTATAAAAAGTTTATAAATTTCCCAAAATTTTTACCAAACACATTCAAAGTATTAGTTTGCATATGTTTAGTCATTTTTTTTAAGTATATAAGTAGTTAAGATTCTGATCATTAATGAGAGTTCAAATTTTCTTTGTCATGTGATACCTAGAGACTATTTGCTAGTTCTTTAAGAATATTTTCAATGTAAATGCTTTATATATATGAGTGGCTTAATTTCAGATGTTATTGTTTTACTTTTTTTTATTAAAACAAATGACATGTAAAATCCAAAATAATGAAATAGCACGTGACCATCTTTTAAAAGTCACCATTTTATTGCAACAAGAATAACATTACCATTTTATGAAATAACTGTGATAAATAATTAAAATTCTTATAATAATATTACTTACTCTTTGATTATCATTAAAAATATATAAATAATTTTAGAAATATTTAAATTAACCAAATAGATATTAGTCATCAATATAAAAATTATGATTCTAAGACATGAAAAACTTTTCTTATAACAAACCCTTCTAAACTTGATCAATCATATATTTTTTTAAAATCAGTGAATATTTATACTAATAACACAAAAACATACAAAAGGAAGCATTGCATTATTCATCACAATTGAGGTTATTATCACAAACTCATTTTTTCTTTCAGCTAATTTCTTCCCTTCATACACCCCAACAAAATGTGGTGTACTTTTTACATTTTCCTTAGAAATGATGCACTATATCCATGAGAGAGGTGTATGTCCCTGTTATTTCTATTGCTATGGCTCCTATTATTATTTTAACCATGGCCATCGTCTCAAACCCAAATTTCTTGTAAGTGCCAGAAATCTTCCAGTAACACAAGCATGGAAACGTAATAGAAGCTGTGACACTTAGAAATGCTCCAACCAGGGACATGAGATCCCCAAAGAAAGGAATAGTAAGTGCAACGTAACAATGGTAGTACTGATTACCAAGAAAGAACCAATCAGGATGCTGGTCACTCTATTCTTATACTTCCTTGGAAGCAAGTCTTTCAAAGCATTGGTAATTGGTGTTGCCAACAAAGCAAACTTGGATATGGGATTGACCAAGGTAGTATATATTGCTAATTTTGAGCTCACTTTATTTAGTGGCAGGTTTAAGGTGACCTGTGAATCAACTTCAGGACCAAACATTAGGTACCCAATGATAGCCATGGAAGCATAACCAGCTGTGCTTAACAGAAAGCTGATAAGTAGCACCTGCAATGTTAACAAAAATACAAAATTAGCTAGAGATAATGAAAGTAAAGCTGCATTCACTCTAGATAAGGATACCATGAATTTTATTTATCAAGATGGGATTTTTTCTTTTTAAAAAAATCAAGATGAATGATTAAACCATACAAACTGAAAATATTTTTTCTTGTATAAAGGAAAAGATTACTCGATCTATTTTCATATTGATCATAAAGGATTAAATTTTCCATTTTATTTCGAATCAAAGATAAGTGCCACCATATTTTATTAGTGTATGCACTTTGTGATCTTACAGTAGCTAAATTTCAGATAGATTAAAAGCAAAACGCATCCAAAAATATATGAAACTGGTAATTTGGAAAAGCACTTGCATTAGAGAACTGGTGTTTGTTTCTCATGGAATTGTATAAGGTGGGGAAGACTGGATGTGCACAAAAACAAAATGCATACAAGCTAACAGCTGTGGGGATCCCATTCCAATTAATAAGAGTTCCCTTTTGATGAAACCCAACTCCATCAAATGTTGCAGTCCATGATATTAATAAGATAATGACAGCAGAAGCAAACACTCCACTTGCAGATACATAAGAAAGTAGACTCAAGTTGTCCAACCAAACTGTGGGTAAGATGATAAGGGCAACCAGTATCACAAATAGTTGCTTCCCACCAATTACAAAGCCAGCTATCTTAACCTCCCCAATGGGGAACAATTTACTCAAGTTATCGCCTTCCAGAATCAACAACCCTATTGAAACAGAGTAGAGCTCCGTGTACATTAACCCTGATATTATTAACCTTCCTGTCTTTCCAAATGCAAGCTCACCTATATCAGATATATAAGATTAGTTTTGTGGTTAACAAAGAAGGAAACAAAAAAGATTACAAGTTCCATTCGTACTATTACAAAAATATTAATAAATTAACCATTAATATTTATTGATAAAAATAAAAACCAACTCACCAACATCAGGGTAGCTTCTGATATCCGAACTCTTATCCATGCATTTTTTAATCACAATCCCTGTGTAAAACGTGGCAGTGGCAATAGCAAACAAAAAAGCCAAGCTTAACCAACCCCATATGCGAGAGTGTACGGACAAGAGAGTATTCCAACACCTTGGAACCAAATCCACACACAAAACATTAGCATTTTGCCGCGTTCTGTTATTTTGCGTTCTTAGAAAACAGCATATTGAGGTAACAAAAAAAAAAAAAAAAGAATTATGTCTTTAAAACAAGTGATTAAAACATAGATTTCTCCTAAAAAATAAATAATGTGAGAAGATACAAGATTGGTTTGATGGTTAAGAAAAAAGTAAATGATAAAAAGGTAGTGGATTTGATCATCCTAACAAAAAACTAATAAAATTAACAATTAATATTCCTGGATAAAAAAATAATTGTGATGAAACTTGATATTGCATTGAGTCCATTGAAGCATGTGTGAAAGAAGGATGCCGTATTGTCGATAGAAGGATAAGAGTTTGTGAAGTAACTGTAGGATGATAGATGTTCAGAATTTCTCCATAACTTTGGGATGGTAGAAGATGTTATGGATTTTTAAAAGTTTTGTCACAGTCCACTCCACCCACTCAAGACCATCCTAAATATATAGGCTCAATAGGTAGTGTACCACTTAATGCAAATGAATTGAACATGGATAACTTTGGGATGGTAGAAGATGTTATGGATTTCTCCATAACTTTAGGATGGTAGAAGATGTTATGGATTTTTAAAAGTTTTGTCACAGTCCACTCCACCCACTCAAGACCACCCTAAATATATAGGCTCAATAGGTATTGTACCACTTAATGCAAATGAATTGAACGTGGATAAGTAATCAAAACTTTCCATAAATTGAAATATGTGCATATAGTGTCCCCTCTTTTTTTATGAATAACCATTCTTTTATATTGAAAATGTCACAAACTTCAGAACTCACAAACACAATATGCAAAACAAGTGTACTGTGCCACATGTGACGTGTTAGTTGTGTTGTTAGGCACATGTCCATAGACATATAACTGAAGTAACTCAAGTAACATTACTGTAAAATAAAAATCTAAAATATATGCATTCTTTTTACAAGTATAAATGGTATAAATTGAAAAATCTATCAATAATAAGATTCACTTAATGTAGTCATAGAATTAAGGGGTTGTTGTGCATAAATTAAAATGACATTGTTCTCATTATTCAATTCAAAAAATCTAATGACGTGTGTGCATTTAATTAAGATTGAGTTTTAATTAAAATTAGACCTTACTTAACAGATATTTAAACCTTGCTTGAGAATTTGGATATTTATATGAGTTAGAGCGAGATAGAGTGATGATAATCATTCACTTATTAAGAGCTCGCATTATATTTTTTTTTCATTTTCCTTTCCGAATTTCCTTTATTACTTAAAGAATAAAAAATGCTCTCTCACATAAAAAAAAAACCTTGACAAAAATTAATTAGAGACAATTATTTTAATTACTTTGTATTGTTATTACGAGACAAGTAAGGCATTTTATAAATTTACAATAAATAATCCACACTAAAATTGATATTTGATATTGCAAATTTGTTATAATGCACAAGAACCATTGAAATTATCTGTCATTTTAAAGTTAATTTTAGGAGCTTGATTTTTAAGAAACCATTGAAAGTTAAAAAAAAATTTTATTGAAGATAAATATATAAATTTATAAAAAATAAACGAAAAATCATTACATAATTTTTGTAATTAAAGAAAACGATAAGATACGCATCCTAGTGTGTGCCTGTATAATATTTTAAATTTCCATCGGAACTTTTTATTTTCTTCCTTCTGAAACCTAATACCTGTATATAAAAAGCCAAACAATTTAAGCTTAATGAAAAAGTTGTGATTAATTTAAATTAACCAAACAGATGTTAGTTATCCACATAAAATTATGATTTTAAGACATGAAAAACTTTTCTTATAACAAACGCCTCCTAAAGTTGATTAATCATTTTTTTAAAATCTGTCAAAAACTTAG
>PYAF01002910.1:1084189-1104611 GCA_007407185.1 Glycine tomentella | reverse complement strand
AAGCTTAATGAAAAAGTTGTGATTAATTTAAATTAACCAAACAGATGTTAGTTATCCACATAAAATTATGATTTTAAGACATGAAAAACTTTTCTTATAACAAACGCCTCCTAAAGTTGATTAATCATTTTTTTAAAATCTGTCAAAAACTTAGTGATTATTTATACTAATAACACAAAAACATACAAAAGGAAGCATTAATTGCGTTATTCATCACAATTCAGGTTATTATCATAGACTCAATTTCTCTATAAGCTAATTTCTTCCCTTCATACACCCCCAACAAAATGCGGTGTATTTTTTACATTTTCTTAGAAATGATGCACTATATCCATGAGAGAGGTGTATGTCCCTGTTATTTCCATTGTTATGGCTGCTATTTGTAACACCCCGGACGTGTTATCATTAATAATATCATGAGCGCGCTATCAGCGTTATCTGAACGCAGTGCGGAAGTGATAGAATCGTTTATCTTGATTTCATTATGCATGGAATATAAAACACACACAAATCATCATAGACAAGCCCCTGAGGATCCCGTTAACTAAACATAAACATAGAATATAGGCAGATACAAAACTCAGAAAACTAAACAGAGAGGTCAGGAGGAAACATAAACTCATACTCATAACATCAACTGTACATATATATACAACTCATAAGTTCTACCACATCTGTGGTTATACAATTAAATAGGTACAGACAACGGGTGTACACTCACACCCTATACTTATACAGAAATACAAGATAGAGATCAAAAGAAAGAGACTCTTCTAGTCTTCATCTGCAGCCCATGACACTCCAGTATACTCAGTTCGGGCCTCCTGCCATGTGGTAACTTCTCTCCTCTAGAAGTACCTGAAAACCCACAAACCCCACACAGGGTGAGACAAAGGTCTCAGTAAGCTCAGGGTTCTGGGAGATCTTCCCTTACCCTGGTTCACCACCAAGCACAACACAAACAAATAACAGAGCTAAGGACATCATCCCAGCTCACAACATAAAGCTTAGGACATTAGCCTAGCTTTCACACAATCCCAGCTGTCTGGGTCATCAACGAATGCTCTCAGCATCAGAGGTACTCCCACCTCATACTGGCTCTCAAGCCATCTCAGACTAGTCTCACAGAGTCTAGCCATAACCATGGCATCTCAACTCAGACTGGCTATTACAGCCGTCACATAGACGTTTCACAGATCTCTCACAGAGGTACCAAAATCATAAGTGTCAACCACTGGACACTTCTCATATCAGAGAGGCACTGCCTCATAACCACAACACACATTGCCTGAATCTACCATTCAGGGCTTCACACAACCAGATATGACTCGTCTAAGAGGCCTTAGGCTATAATCCCCTAGGGAAGCCCTCTCTTAGAGCTACAATATATTTGTCTCATGCCTGGCCTCTCCAGGTCTTTCACAGCACATGCCTGAGAGATTATCTCACAACAGAGGTACTCGATCCCTCAGGACTTCCATCTGCCTGTGAGAGACAATTCACTCAGGGAGCTCTCAATCCCACAGGACTTTCCACTGCCTGGGAGAGACTATCCACACAGGGAGCTCTCAATCCCCCAGGATCTCCAATCCACTGCCTGTGAGAGACTATCCACACCGGGAGCTCTCAATCCCACAGGACTTTCCTCTACCTGGGAGAGACTATCCACACAGGGAGCTCTCAATCCCCCAGACTATCACACCGCCACCTGAGAGAGACAATCCACACAGGGAGCTCTCAATCCCTCAGGACTTTCAATCATATACCATCTGTCCTATCACCATAGGACTCTATTCTACTGGCCAGAGAATCTCAAAATGCAGACACAATTACAGTGTCCATCTAACCTCAAACACAGACCACAACCAGGGTCTTTATCAATCTCATCATTTTTGCCTAAGGAGGAACTTCTAAACAGACAATCCATCCTTAGGATTTCCGGTGGAGAGCAGTGGCACCTCCCAAGGAATCTCAGCTATTCCAGGGAGTCCTCAAACTCTACCTCTGGCTAGGGAACCTCAACTAGCCTGATACTCATCCAGTATCCTCAAGGTTCCATCACAGACCATCTCATGATCTGCATTCTCTCAAAAGGCACACAGCCTCACACCTGCCACATCAGGTGTCTCATAACCCTCACATTGTTCAGTGTCTATCCTAGGGTTCATCATTACACATAATCATAAAATAGGCCATCACAGCCTTTCATTTCACAGCATGCCCCAAACATATACAGAAACAAGCATGGCATGCATACCTCACCCACTTGGGTGGTAAACAAGAGAAAGGGATAAATCCCCAGAGCGATGAGCTTACCTGGCAAGTCGTGTCTGCACTTCCAGCCTCTAGAGCGATGGTCTGCTCCTCTGACACCTCGTGTCAAGCCCTAACAAGGCAACCAATCACATATTACAGACCATTCAGGCACACAAACATAAACAAGCTCATCTAGCAGACATCCACTGCCTCTGGGAAAAGAACCACAGTCCTTCCCATCAACCTGAGCATCTACTCTAAGGTTCATCAGGCTCATCCATCACAAGCCTTTCCATAGACCCTCAGTGGTCTATCTCAGATCATCCATGGCCTCAGAGTCCCTTCAGACTCATACCAAGCCATAATCAGTGAGCCTCCAAGCTCTCTCAACCCAAACTCTCAGGGTTTCTCAGGGCTTGGACGGTCTATCTCATCAGACACCGTCTCCATGGCCTATCAGGTACCTCAAGCCCATCACAAAGGCTCTGGCATGTCTCAAATCAAGTGACCCAGTCCCAGTCACACATGCCTCACCTAGAGCCAAAACCAACAGTCTCCAAATCACAAACTGAAAGCTAATCCTTCCTCCTCACATCATTCTAAGCACTTCTCTCAACTGGACCCAGAGCTAATTCTAGCTCTACCAAAAGTGGGTCACTATTCATCAAAACCCCCAAATCCAAAATCAACCGGAGAAACTGGAGTTTCTTACCTCAGTGGCGACTCCAAAGACCTCAGAACAACTTCCTCGAGCTTTTGCGTCCTTTATACGCCATGGGTCTTCGCCAATCTCAAGTTCTCTGAGGTTTCTCTGAGGAAATGGATTTTGCTCACAAAGGGGCTTTTATGAAAAAGAAAGAAGGATTCAAGCTTCCCAAAGGTTTCTCTCAAGATTAAAGGCCATAGAAAGGTGTTTAGGCTAAGATATAAGGTCCTAGGAAGCTTGGGAGCAACTTTAATGGAGGTTGGGGGCAAAAGGAAGAAGAAAATCATATTTCTCCCCTTCAAAACGCGACCTCCCTTTAAATATGATCTGCACCGACCTTCTGGCGCTCTTGGCGCCACCTCTGGCGCCATCAGCGCCGGCTGGGGAAACTGTGGCACTCTTGGCGCCACTACGGCGCTCATGGCGCCACATTCCAGCACCTGTGGCGCTCTTGGCGCCACAACGGCGCTCCGGGCGCCAACTTCCAGCAACTGTGGCGCTCCAGGCGCCACACTGGCGCTCCTGGCACCACACTGGCGCTCCTGGCACCACACCGGCGCTCCTGGCGCCACTTTGGCGCTCTTGGTGCCACATGTAGAATTAGCCTATGTACCCCCGGTGGTACATAGGCTTGTTGGCGCAGTACCTTTTTTTCTGCTACGAATCCCCTTGCTGATCACGCGGGGTCTGGCGCTAACTGCGCCATGCCTTAGGGTTATCACACTATTATTATTGTAACCATGGCTACTCTCAAACCCAAATTTCTTGTAAGTGCCAGAAATCTTCAAGTAACACAAGCATGGAAACATTGCTATGGCTGCTATTATTATTGTCACAATTTCGGAAGTTGTATGATATTATTGTTCTTATATTGATTATCACTGGTTTTAACCATGCATAAAACTTAAACGTACTACCTACCTTTTTATATAATAAAATTTGTGAAGAGCACGAGAGAGACGCTGGCAGAATAAGTTAACACTTAAATAAGTTATAACCAGTTATTATCACACCCACCCACCAGCAGAGTATTATGATGTAAGTGGTAAAATGTGATGTTATGTGGCAAAGTGGCTTTTTCATTTATAAGCAGTTACATGGGGAAAATGTTTCTATGGAAGCATCTCAACAATATAATTTATGTAGAATGGGGGTGGAACTCTCGGAACAGGGAAATATATGTCCTTTTTGCCTTTGACAAAACAGAAGCACACGGAGACAAAAAACTCAATAAACAGGAAATTATGCAGGACATGTTGTTTTATGGTTGGTCATGGCTTAAGATGTCTGATGATTTATTCGGATACTCTTATGCTCAATGGTGCATTAGTCACTTGCGGATACATAATGGAATTACTTTGGTATGACATTCTACAGTCCACTGAACACCACTCAAGATATATTACTTTGGTATGACATTCTACGGTCCACTGAACATCACCGTAAATATAGGCTAGGCTGAATTTGTACCACCTAATAGAATTACTTTGGTATGACATTTTATAGTCCACTGAACACCACCGTAAATATATGCTAGGCTGAATTTGTACCACCTAATGCAATAATTGAAGTGAATGAATTGAATATGGATAAGTAAACAAAACTTTCCTACACTGTGTTGGTTTTTATTTTGAAATTACAAAATATCTTTAACCAACCTGATAGTGATCAACAATAATTACCTTTTGAGATGATATTCTACAGTCCACTGAACACCACCCAGGATATATTACTTTGGTATGACATTCTACATTTCACTGAACATAAATATAGGCTAGGCTGAATTTGTACCACCTAATGGAATTACTTTGGTATGACATTCTACAGTCCACTGAACACCACCATAAATATATGCTAAGCTGAATATGTACCACCTAATGGAATTACTTTGGTATGACATTCTACAGTCCATTAAACACCACCATAAATATATGTTAGGCTGAATTTATACCACCTAATGCAATAATTGAAATGAAGTACCATTGGTGAATTGAATATGAAGCACGCAAACAAAACTTTTACGTATGAGTAATAAACAAAAAAAAAATATTTTCTAAAATTTGAATATCAAAATTACTGAAAAAATAAAGAAATTTTTTGTCTCTGTTTATAATGGTGACAACAAGGTTAGCACCTAAAACTTTGTGCATACGATAAAAAAAATTCTTACATGTTTTATTTCATTTACATGATGAAAGATAATAAGACAAATTGAAAAACAAAAATAGATAACTTTGGGTGCAGTCATGCTGGACTCCGTGCCTTAAGATAGAACGTTGGTTATAAACAGAGAATGAGTAGTGGAAGTTAAGGGTATCTTTTCCTCTATTCGAAATTATAATAGTCTTAACGAGAGAGTTATAAACAGAGAATGAGTAGTGGAAGTTAAGGGTATCTTTTCCTCTATTCGAAATTATAATAGTCTTAACGAGAGAGTGACTTGAGAGAGAGCTTCAGAGGATAGGATCGAAAGAACGTGAATAACATCACAAGGATAGTACTGATTACCAAGAAAGAACTAATCCTGGTCACTCTATTCTTATACTTCCTTGGAAGCAAGTCTTTCAAAGCATTGGTAATTGGTGTTTGCCATCAAAGCAAACTTCGATATGGGATTGACCAAGGTAGTATATATTGCTACTTTTGAGCTCACTTTATTTAGTGGCAGGTTTAAGGTGACCTGTGAATCAACTTCAGGATCAAACATTAGGTAACCAATGATAGTAATGGAAGCATAACCAGCTGTGCTTAACAGAAAGCTATTAAGTAGCACCTGCAATGTTAAGAAAAATACAAAATTAGATAGAGATAACGAAAGTAAGAAATTAAAGCTGCATTCACTCTATATAAGAGTACCGTTAATTATATTTATCAAAATTGGATTTTTTTGTACGGAGAAAAAAGTCGAAGATAACCAACCCCACTGCGAGTGTACGGACAATAGAGTATCCCAACACCTGGGAACCAAATCCACACACAAACATTAGCATTTTGTCACATTCTGTTGTTTTGTTTTCTTAGAAAACAAACATATTGAGGTAAAAGAATTTTAAAAAAATATATTTTTTTAAAATAAAGTGATTAAAACATAGGTTTCTCTTAGAAAATAAGTAATATGAGAAATAAGATTGATTTGGTGGTTAAGAAAATAGGAAATGATGAAAAGATCACGAATTTGATCATCGTGACAGAAAACTAATAAAACTAACAATTAAACTCATCAATAGAAAAAAGTGCATGTAATGAAACTTGATATTACATTGTGTCCTTTGAAGTAAGTGTGAAAGAATGATGCAATGTTTTTGATAGGAGGATAAGAGTATGTGACTCTCTACTCATCTTTGAAATGTCCAATCCCGGGTGGCAAAGGCACAATGATGAAATTGTGGGAAAAATTTTCAGGATTTTTCACGAAAATGGATATAGAGATTGATGAAAAAAGACAGATTGTTAAATCTCAAAGGTTTAATTTTTTTGATGAATTGAACGAAATCACGATTTTATTATGATTTTTGTTAAAACACAAAATGAAATCGCATTTTTCTTATGTTCTTTTTACAATTTTTTATTAATTATAAATTAAAGTTATTTTTTTAAGTAATTAAATTAATTATGATATAATTTACCTTTTTTTAATAATATCCACTATTGAGAATAATATGATTATGGTCAGTTCAATAGGGACCACATAAAAAACTTGTGAAGAATTCATTTACCATTGAGAATATGATTATGGCCAGTTCAATATGGACTACTTAAAAAATCTTGTAAAGTTTTCATTTACGGTTCAGAGTATGATTATGACCACTTCAATGTGGACCACATAAAAAACCTTGTGAAGTTGTCATTTACCTAACGAACAAAACATTGTTCTTTAACATTTGAGAAATAAATAAAAAATTATAAATTTTCTAAAATTTGAATATTAAAATTACGGAAAAAAATAAAGAAATTTATGAATTACAAATTAAAGGATTATCAAATTTATAATTTAATATAAAAAATTATACTTTTTTTTGGAAATTATACTTTCTTTTAAAAAAATTGAAAAATTAATAAATATATTTAACACTATTATTTAACATGCATTTATGAAAAGCAGTTAGAATTCATGTAAATAAATGTTGGTGTTTGTCGAGGTAGATAAATTTCGTATATAACAATATTTTTCATTTTTATTATGATTAAGAAACTTCTTGTTAAAGGAGAATTTTAATATGTTTTTGTTTCTCAATAAATAATTAAATTTTATGTTTGTTCTTCATTACTTTTTAAATTTTTGATTTATGATAAATGTTAAATTTTATTTTTAATTTCCATCAAGAGCTTCTAATTAAGTGATGTGAAAGAAATATTTGTCACAATCATGTACTGGGCTTTAGTAAAATAAAATTAGAGTAAATTATATTTGTATTCTTTGAACCATTTTCAAATTATATTTAAAATCATTATTTTTTTCACTCCTACACTAAACCTAGGGATAACAATGGGAGGATTGGGGTTAGATACATAAGATGCTAGTTTAAAATTTTAATACTCATTCCCTACCATCAAATTTTATCGGGTTGATATATATATATATATATATATATATATATATATATATATTTGTAATTCATTACACTCTTTTTTATAATTTTAATTTACTTATATATATATATATTCATAAATGAATTATGTCTTAATTTTTAGTTATATTTTAATTCAAACAATATATAAATTTAATGAATAACAAAGAAATTAAAGATAAAAATATTAGAAATCAATTATTTTTTAAGTTAAATGTAGGTATATTTTAAAGTTTTTTTTATTTAGTTATTTAACCACTAAGCTAATTATTTATCTTTTTGAAAATTATAACAATAAAATATTTAATATATATATATTGTGACAAAAATTATAAAAAAATATATAATAGTGGTAGTTACTAATATAGGTATAATTTGAGGCTCATCATAGTTCTCATCCCCACTTAAAAAGTTTAGATAATACTAATATCAATATTCTTATCCAATCAAAGCATATATTTTGTATCAAAGTCAGAGAGTCAATTCAAGACTCTAGAAATACAATACAGATTATTTGTCATGCCTAACTAAACTTCATAAATGTTTGAAAATATTATATTCTCATCATTTTATATGTCACAACAAGACTCTTAAAATTATAAAATAAACTTGATGGTTTAGAAAAAAAAAATTAAGGATTGAAAAAAGAAATGAAAAGAGCTAGATTTTGTTTTCGAATATCTTCACTAACATTTTAATAAAAACTAACTATTAATATTGATTAATAAAAAATTATTAATTAATATTAATTTAATGTTTAAAATATTAAATTAACACACTTTTATATATTACATTAAAATCTCATAAAATTGTAAGAGTATTTAGTTAGTAACTTAGTATTCATGAACGTGTGGATCCCATGCTGTTTTTTTTTTTTTTTTTTTTAAATTGGCACTGAAAAGTGAAAAGTCACTTTAACACACAATCACGTGATTTTATTCTTATATATCTCCAATGAGCAAAACAATTTGACTTTTGTGCCAATCCCCCGATAGTGACTACGTCTTTCTGGTTAAAATTTATATTGGGTAAATAATTTTTTTTTTTATAAATGTGTAAAATATTGATAAATTTATTTTCGAAATATGAAAATTTAAATTTTAATTCTCGAAAGTGAAAAAAGTGCTACAAATCTATTCATCTAAAGATGAATTTGTCAGTATTCTATACATTTAAAGACAAAAGTGATTATTTATTCAAGATATAATTAATCTTCATCTTTCTTCCATTTTCTAATTATTTCAAACATAGTATTACAATAACCACTTAAAAAATAGGAAAGTAAACATAAATTAAAACAAACATAATAATAAGTATAATATTAACTAATAAGCATAATATGTATATTTTTCTAAAATTTTAATGTGACAGTACCTTATCTAAGATATGATACTTAAACAAAAATGCACAACCAATAAGTTAGTTCTTAGAAAAAAATGAGACCAACTTGATTTTGTCATTACTTAATGGTACTATCTTAGAATGTGAATTTGGACTTAACTCAATAGTAAAAGTTAGCTTATACGGTGAGGATTGTCCCCTCACTTATATACTCTATTTTAATATTATCTCTAACCAATGTAAGACTTAAATTTTCCACAATAGATCAGTCAATTGAATTGTTCTCAATTCACTTATATGGTTACTCAGGTGTAAATTTTCCCGATATTTACCCCCATCAATTTCTCAACAATTGGTATACGAGTGAGTCCATGCATGTGTAAGCCAAACAACGAGTCTTGCAAGTGTTGTTGCAACGGTATAAGATTTGCTTTCCGCTCGAGGGGGAGTTTGTTTACCATGTGGAAGAAATTCACACTTGAGAAAGAGATTGTGAGTTAAAGTCTCACATCGGATAGAAATAGACAAATTGAACACCATATAAGTAAGGAGAAGACCCATAAACTTGAGTCTTAAAGTTTTGGGTTAAGGTGTTGTGTCTAATTCACTTATATAAATGTTGCCGATATTTATCCTTCTCGATTTTCCAACACTAACAACTGTGGGTTTTTTTTTTTATGAAAACCAGATTAACCAGCCCCCAGATGCAAGAGCATATGGAACTGTGGGGGCTATGACCTCACGATGCTCCCACTCGTGTAACAAAGGCTCATTCAAGTACCAAAGTTTTTCTGACATTTGAATAAAAACGGTAAAGAGATTGATGGAAAAAGTTGGATTTTTTTTCTTTGCAATACGCAGAAGAGTGCAATCTTAAAGGTTTGATACGTGGGGTGGAATGAAGTTGCTGGCGGAACTGCCCTAAATACAATCATTTTCTACCAGAATTCACTTTCTTGGAGTAACTAAAACGTTGAAGATAATACACAATTCAACAACTTTTGCTGTCAATATGGGCCACATTAATATAACCTTGTGATTTACCTAACAAACAAAACTTTATTCTTCCACACAAAAGAAAGCTTCAGTATATTTTGCATTTATTAGACGGATATGGGCATGTGTAAATGAATTGTGAAATCAAAAGCTAAAAAAATATGTCTCAAATATAAACAAATTCCAATTATTTATATTTTATTTAATAAAATTATTTTCATTGACTTTTCATATGCTTGATATCAAGTTTCAATTAAAAATAATTTAAGAAAAATATTTATTTGTTAATTAAAAGTGATACAATTCAATTAAGTTAACTAATTTTCTGAATAAGTATAGTTTTTTTTCTTTCTTATAATCAAGATGGAAGGAATGTTTATTTACAACATCTTATCAAAAGAAAAAATATGTTTTGAAAATGTAAATAAACTTGAAGGACTATGGTTTATCTTATATCAGGTCTGAGCCGCCTTTTGTGAGAAAATAAACTAAGTCAAGTCTTTTATAACAATCGATTTGATTAAAAAGATTAAGTTTAGGCAATTTAAAAGCCTTTTTTATGCGCAAAGAAAACAGTCATACTACTGGAGTTTATCTATTTTAATAAATAATAATTTTTATAAGAATTGTTATATTAATATTTATAATTTATTAAAATCATACATCTATTTGCATTCATATATAAACATGTTGTCTTACATATAAATTCATGCTAATAAACTTATTGAAACATGAACGAACTTATTCAAAAGTCTTACCATAAAATGGACTTTTAAATAAGTTTCGATGATGGTTAGGGAGTTATATATAAGGTGATTGGAGGAAGGATATAAAGATTAGAGTGGCAAGAAGATTATGATTTTAAATTGTTCTACTAACATAACATACTAATTATTAATATTTACCAATTAAAAAAAAGTTACCATAACAGTAAGGTTAAACCTTAAAAATATGTTAATATCATATAAAAAAAATTATATTTAACTCTTATAAAACTCAACCTACATATTTTTTACCTTTGTTTCGTGTTTTGAGTAACAAATTAGGCACTACCGCACTAAGCATGCACGGTCGTATGAGTTTCATGGTGTTTTAAGACTTTTCTTTATCACACAGTCATGCTTTATCCACTTTATGTTTTTCAGAATGACACACTCTCAAATTTGTTTACTAAAGAATAATGTTTGATGGACATCTAAAATGCCCATCAATATTTATAAAATAAATAAAAAATAAGAGAGAAAATTAATAAATTTATAGAAAATATGATATAATAAAAAGAAAGAAACTGAGAAAGATGTCAATATCATATAAGTGTTTGTTAAAAGCTAGAGGATTTCCAAATATCAGTATCCTTTATAATATATGCATGCCACAATTTACTTTGTCATGGAGCGCGCAGTTGGGTTTCCCAAACCGCGACTCCTCAATGAGATTTCGTAATGATTTTTTAATTAAATATTTTTTTGTTAAAATAATTTAAAAGTTATTATAAAAAGTTTATAAATTTCCCAAAATTTTTACCAAACACATTCAAAGTATTAGTTTGCATATGTTTAGTCATTTTTTTTAAGTATATAAGTTTATATAAGTAGTTAAAGATTCTGATGATTAACATGAGTTCAAAGGTCATGTGACACCTAGATACTGTTTGATAGTCCTTTAAGAATATCTTCAACGTAAATGCTTATATATATATATATATATATATATATATGAGTGGCTTAATTTCAGGTGTTGTTGTTTTACTTTTTTTTATTGGAACAAATAACACAATTATTTATATAAGCACCGTTTTGCATAGTTAATATGATGTGAATCATGTTCGTATATAAATGAAAAGACTAACAGCAACCCTTCCCCACCTCTTATAAGCAATAAGCAATGCAATAGTCTTGAAGAAATAAAATAGTAGGCCATACAATACATTCCTAATTTTGTTATGTATATGAGTTTGAAACTGAAAAAGGTAGATTATCGAGAAAGGGTGCTCCAAACTAAACACACTCAGTATCATTCAACCGAGGAAAATGAATTGTGATTTGACGCGTTTTCTCGGTCCAACATGTGCTTACCGTCGAGCAGGCAAATCCTATTTTCCACCTCTTTAATTTATCTATCTTCCCTTTCTCTTTTTCATATTCACCAACCATTCGTATCACTTACTTTGTATCAAAAAAGTATTTATCATGAGTGAAAACAATCTTTTTATTTTATTTTATGAAATTTACAGTGAATAGAATGGACCACTGCATTGCCCATTACAAATGGCGTACTATTTCCATGACAGAGGTATATGTACCAGATATTCCCATTGCTATAGCTGCTATTATTATTGCCAATATGGCTATGGTCTCACACCCAAAGTTTCTGTAAGTGCCTGAAATCTTCAAGTAACACAAGCATGGAAGCAGAATAGAAGCTGTGACACTTAGAAACGCTCCAACCAGGGACATGAGATCCCCAAAGAAAGGAACACTGAGGGCAACCATGGTAGAGCTTATTACTAATACAGTGCTGACTAAGATGCTGGTCACTCTATTCTTGTACCCCCTTGGAAGCAAATCTTTCAAAGCATTGGTAATCGGTGTTGCCATCAAAGCGAATTTGGATATGGGATTGACTAAGGTAGTATATATAGCTAATTTTGAGCTTACTTTGTTCAGTGGCAGATTTAGTGTTATTTGTGATTCAACTTCAGCACCAAACATTAGATAACCAATTATAGCCATGGATGCATAACCCACAGTGGTTAAGAGAAAGCATACAAGCAGGACCTGCAAAAGAAAATTAAAACAAATTTCATTAGAGACAAAAAGTAACAAAGTAAAAGCTATATATATACACCCATTCTTTACTTCATTAGGATCAAATTTACCAGTTTAATTCACATCAAACATAAGTTCTACCTTACTTGAGTAGTGTATGCACTTTGTCATTTTAGAGGAGCTGAATTTTATAAAAGAGAGATCAAGTAACTTTTTTAAAGATATTCCTCATCTTTACTATTCATTTTCTTAAAATCTAATGATTAAAATTAGTTACTCAGTAGAATCATCAGATTTCAAGAAAATCAATAGTGGGACAAAGAATAATTCTTGAAGTAACTTGATTTCTTCTTGTTTTGATAAAATAAAGCAAAACACATACAAAATATGGAAAATTTGTAGAGCACTTACATTAGAGAACTGATGTTTGTTTGTCATGGAATTGTACAAGGTGGGGAAGACGGGATGCGCACAATAACAAAAGGCATACAAGCTAATAGCCGTGGGGATCCCATTCCAATTAACAAGAGTTCCCTTTTGATGAAAACCAACTCCATCAAAAGTTGCAGTCCACGATATTGAGAGAATGATGACAGCAGAAGCAAACACTCCACTTGCAGATACATAAGAAAGTAGACTCAAGTTATCCAACCAAACTGTGGGCAAGATGATAAGAGAAACCAATATCACAAAGAATTGCTTCCCACCAATTGCTAAGCCAGCTATCTGAACCTCCCCAATGGGGAATAAGTTACTCAAGTTATCACCTTCCAGAATCAAGAACCCTATCGAAACTAAGTAGAGCTCGGTGTACATGGACACTGATACTATTAGCCTTCCTGTCTTTCCAAACGCAAGTTCACCTATATCAGGGTAGGTTCTAATGTTCGAATACTTATCCATGCATCTTTTAATCAACATGCCTGTGTAAAACGCTGTAGCGGCAATAGCAAACAGAAGAACCAAGCTTAACCATCCTCCAGATGCAAGAGCATATGGAACTGACAGTATGCCAATACCTGATAACCAAAGCCAAAGCCACATGCCGAAAACATTAGCATAGCATTATATAAGTTTCTGTTTTAACAGTAAACAGCATCTTGAGCCTAATTATTTTAAAAATTTAAGAATTAAAAAGATAATAAATCCTAATTATTTTCCGATTAAATTATGCTCAGGTTACAAATAGTCACTTTCATATATGCTTCGTGTTTATTGATACTGGAGTTGCTAAATTGCTTGGCCTTGAGGTGGAGTCTAGCTAATTTAAACCTGGCTAGGATTTGCTATATTGTTCCTATGAAAGGAGATGTGTGCCATTAGAAAATACACATTTTAGATTCTTGACTGCAAGAATATAGCCACACTTTTCCGGCTGGCACTATTATTTTTCCTGTGTGCTAAATTAACTATATTTAGCTAAAAGATTTTGGACCAAAATTCTACTTAATACCTAGAGAGGAAATTAGAGCAAAGTATATATATATATAGAGAGAGATGATATGATATGATATGATGTGATTCAAGAAAAGAAATAAAAAGTAATAATAAATATTAATGAAGTGTATAAATATGTATGAAGATATTTAAAAGACTTGTGGATACCAAATGCTAATTAATAGGGGAAAAATATAAAAAAGAGAGATATAAATATAATATGACTTGATAAGAAGAGATAAAAATAAATAACAAAATTTGAAATATATATATATATATATATATATATATATATATCACTTCCTTCACTTCCTTTTTATTTATCTCTCTTCTCTACATCTATCTATCCTCAATTGAAATGATATATACATTTAACATTTACCCTATATTGAATGTAATGTTACAGTTTTTTTTTATACCAAAAATATAATGCTACAGTTATAATTAACAAGTCGCATATTAATTACGACTCAAATTTCTGCATGGGAACATAATAAGAACTAAAATAGTCTCCGGCTGCGGCTGGTACTTTCCTAGTACTTTATCTTCCACTTATGTCTGCTGGGATTGGATTTCAAATTTTCAATCTTCTTGTGATATCATTTGATAATAATATATAAAAATAAAGTTGACACATGGAACGGACCTGTCATAGTTATCTCCAGTTTTCATTCACCAGAACCTCACATTATTCTGGTAAAAATGGGGACTCTTAACATATCATTGAATTTTCGGGTTTTGGCTAATCAAATGAAATAATTGACAAAAGGAGGAAATAAGTTAAATAATAATAATAATAATAATGGCTGGGTTGCATATAGTAATTAATTTGCCATGTTCAGCTCCACAATAAATTAAAAAAGCGACAAATTACCCCCCCCCCCCCCAAAAAAAAAAAAAAAATCTAACACATTGTAGAACTATGAGAATATATGCCATTACTATAACACCAAAGGGGTAACAGAAGGGAACAACAAAAGCAGGTTATGATAGAAAAGTTAATCGGCAACAAGAACAAGGGAAAATACCTGTCAAAGCGTTGAGGCCATTGAAACAAGTGCTAAGGAATGATGTGGAGCCAATATTGGTCCCAGAATTTTGGCTTCTTTCATGCCAGTGTTGGTTTTGGTCTTCAATTAGGGGAATGTTAAGGGAGACATTAACATCATCCTGCCCAGCATCCATTGGTGTTGTGGTGCGAAAGAAAGTGCGTGTCTGAGTATTAGGTTTTGCGGCCGGTCTGCTAAATAAACAAGTGATAAGATGAGTGTTGTCGTGTGCAAGTAGTTCACCTGCTCTATGATTGGTAAAATTTAAGCAAAACTATTTTTAAATTTAAGGGTTAATTATATTTTTAAATTTAATTGTTTAACCTTTTTGCCACCTATACTTTTTTCATGTTAATATATGGTTTTTAATTTTGTTATTGAATAAAGTGACTTATCATGGCATTCAAAAATTTATCTGACAAAGTGAAAAAAGCAATCAAGTGTAATTATTTGATAAACTATGTTTTAAATCTTTCATTTACTTAAATCAGTTGATGATGTCAAGACTAATTAATGAAAAATTAAAAAGATAATTTACAAAAAATAGTTTTGTGATTGTCTAACTTATTAGACTTTTTAATGACATGATAAGTCATCAAATTATCAATTAGGTTGTTACTTTATTAATTAAAACAATCTTAGTCGATAAGATAGGGACTATATAAAATTGTTGAAACAAAGGAAATAGGGACAAAAAATGCTAAAAAAATTATGTGCGGATTAAAAATGAAATTAATTTATAAATATTTAAGGATTAAAAACATAATTAATCATAATTTTATCAATCAAATATAATTTAAAAGAAAAAATAGATAAAAAGGAAAACTTCATTAAAAGTTATTTGTCAAGTGACAAAAATTAATTGTCAATAAAATTGATAAATATTTCACACTAAAAAATCATTCAAAATATATTTTTTTAAATATCATTGAGTTTTAAAAAATATTGTTTTATAATTTATATTTTAGTTTTTCAAAGTTACAATGAAATAGTTTTTATAATTTTTTTCATTTTTTTGAATATTGTATGATTATTATTAATTTAAAGAATATTTTTTCAAACACTCTTGAAACATCTTTTAGTTTTAAAAATAAAAATTATAAAAAAAAATTACAATGAAATAATTGTTACGTGTTAGACTGCTGGTTCATATCTGAGATATCAGATATGTAGATAAGTGACAATGAGAGGCTGCATGTTTTAAAACGTGTTGCCGGTGATTTTGGTTGAAGAATCAGTGTTAATTTCTCTTCGAAAAATAAGTGGCATAATGATCATTTTCCATTATCATAAGTACGCTTATTTTAGTTTGATTGCATAATAGAGGTTAAATTGATGCCGAGTTCTTATACTTTTATTAAACTTTTAAGTAGGTCTTTTATTTTTATTTTAATTCCTAATTAATTTGTCATTATAAAAATTTGTCTGCACATACCTAATTAGATGTATAGATAATGGATTGGTGTTTCTAGTATGTGTTGTAAACACAATTATAAGTCAATTTTGTTAGAGATTTTTATTGATTTTCTATCGAGTCTCAACCTATAGAATTAAATAATTGTGAGAGGTTTATAAAAGAATATTTGAGTTGACTTGATCTATAATAATGTAATAAATATTTTTTTCTACAAGACTCTTCGGCCTTTTAACACTCGAGCATTCTTTCACAAGTTTCTCCAATGGTGATGCGATTTTCATTCAATTAATGGTTGAATATTTAATGGGATGTAAAGAAAATCTTATTTTTAGACAGAATGATGTGACAATTTACCTTCTCAATCTCTCTTTTTTTGAGGTTATACAATAAGTAGGCTCAAAAGCCAAACAAATTATATTACAGCCCTCAAACTCGAGATGATAGCATTCATCATGGTTAAACGTGTAAGAAATTGGCTTAAAAATATATAAAATGTTTTTAGAAGACAAATGTCATCGAGGTGTTTGACCCGTTAATCACCTGACATGAAACATGTGACTCAAAGTCGCAAACGGTGTTCACTTTTACATTTAGCATCTCGGACGTTTTGACAACCAAAGAAATTTTTTTCTTTTCAAGCATCTTAACCTAAGTGAAGTCTCTAGCCAACGTTATAATTCCCAAAAATAGTTGATTGTCTTCATTCTTTCACTAGTGTCGTATGCTTTCCAGCATTTTAGACGTTTTTGTATCCAAGGTATACACATTTTGCTTTATTTTCCTATTTAAGTGTGAACTAATTAATCACCTATTAAAAAGAAAAGTAGGAACTTGAAATATTTGCTAGGAAGGCCCTCCAACAATGTTTGTAATAAATCAATGGATGAATTGGTGAGACATTGACCGTAGTGCCACGGTCTGCGAAAAAAATTGCCGGAATGCCATGAGAGAGAAAATAATTTTCAAACTGTCACGCGGCATAATTCGCTGGACACCCTAGCGAATTATGCGCGCTGACGTGGCATAAGGGTAGTGGCCACGTAATTCGCTGGGGAGGGTAGCGAATTACGTGGTCAATGCGTCAGTCTGTTAACTGACACAGCAGGCCACGTGGCGCATCCCCCTTAATTCGCTGGGGGCCATAGCGAATTATGCCACGTAATTCGCTGCCCCCCTAGTGAATTACGTGGCATAATTTGCTGCCCCACCCAGCAAATTACTTCTGCAACCCCCCTATTTAAGCTGTCCGCATCGTTGTTGTTCCATGAAGCATTTTGAGAGTATTTTTTACGGTGTTGATATTTTTGAAAGCTTTTGCAACATGAGTAGTGCTACAAATGGTTTGATTACCATTGTATACTATAATGGGAGAAAATATATTCGACCAAATGGTCAAATATTTGAAGGAGAAAGTAAAATGTTTCGTATGTCTCCCTGTTGCACCTACGATGATTTGATGAAAATCATATATAAGAAGTTGAGATTACAACTGGGTCAGTGTGTATCTCGATTGAGTGCTCGATGTGCCTCCGGCAACCCGGTCCAATGGGTAGGTGTGGATGTTGTAGATGATGACGATCTGTCGTTAGTTACAGATGCATGCGTATCTATAGGAGGAGATCCAAGATTTATAGAGTTGTATGCTGAAGTGAATTTCGGTGGACAGTCAAGCAGCCGTAATGTTGTACGAAACGTTGGTTTGATTAACCTTAACGTAGAACCAATGTTGAATTCGGAAGAAACAGATGTATCAATGTCACCACCTCCAGCAACGCAACCGACACAAGATTTCGAGGAAGAACATGTAGAAACTGTAGCTAATGAGGAGCCGGATATGCCGATGGAGAGTTCCGAAGAAGAGGTTGATGAAGGTGTTGTTCCAGAAACTGACTCATCAGATACGGATGCAGACGGTGATTTCGATCGTGAATTTGCTATGCCTTCTCCGGGCATTGTCGGAATGCAAGGTCCGCTTCTGGTTGCAGGTATGAATGCAAAACTATGTGCTTATTAGTATTAGTAGTGTTAAATTGTTTGCCAGTTTATCATATGAATGTGTTTAATGTGTGATTATTCTGCAGAGGCCAATGTGTCATTTTGGTCTAACGTTAGGCATTACACGAATATCAATTGGTCTCAACCAGATGAGGATGTACATGACATGGAAGGAGCGCAAGTACCTAATTGGGAGATGGGACAGGAGTTATATAAGGGTCAGGTGTTTCGAAGCAAGTTGGATGTGCAAATGGCAATAAAGCAATATTGCATGGCTGATCATCGCACAACCGTAGTTGCAAAAAGTGATACGAAAAGGCTTATAATGGTTTGTGAGAATCATCACGAGGGTTGTGTGTGGAGGATGAGGGCATACCAAAAAAAGGATGACATGGAGTGGATTGTAGGCATATGAAACAACCAACACACGTGTGTTGGTTATAATCTGTCTCAAGACCACAAGCAACTTGACTCTAATTTCATATGTTCGCTGATCCTTGGTAAGTAATTTTTTTTTAATTCCTTAATGTTTTTTTGTTGTTTATGTAAGTAACATGTTATTGTTTGGCATAATGCAGAAATGATTCGTGAAGACCCCAGTGTTAAACTTGGGTTAATTCAGGAAAGGATTTCGACCATGCTGGGTTTTCACATTTCATACAGGAAGGCATGGAAAGCAAAGCAAAAGGCTATTGTGAAGGTTTTTGGGGATTAGGATCAGTCGTACGCGTTCCTGCCTAGGTGGTTGGGTTACATGGTCAATTTTGCTCATGGGTCTGCCTATAAGTTGGAAACAATGGATCATTTTGTTGAAGGTGAACTCGATGACAGTGTAAGGGTATTTAAGAGGGTTTTTTGGACATTCAAGCAGTGTTGTGATGGTTTTAACTTTTGTAAGCCCATTATCAGCATCGATGGTACCCATTTGTATGGGAAATATCGTGGAACGTTGTTGATTGCAACATCAGTTGATGCCAACAATTACGTCCTGCCAATTGCATTTGCGATTGTCTACGCAGAGAATATTGACAATTGGTCGTGGTTTTTGGCACTACTCCGTATTCATCTCACGCAGAAAAATGGAATATGTCTAATTTCCGATCGACATGCAGGCATTTTGGCGGCGGTGAACAACGAACAACTCGGATGGCAACCACCCAAGGCATACTATGTTTTTTGCATTCGGCATTTGGCAAGCAACTTCAATCACAGGTTCAAGAATATGATGTTGAAGAAACAATTGATGAAGTTAGGTAAGGAACGTTATTTACATGCATGTCATCCATAGGCGCATTATCGCATGGTATTTACTTGGTGTTTGTATATGTAGGTTACACAGCTTCCCGATTAGATTTTGATGCCGGCTTAGACCAATTTAAAGAAGCAAGTCCTGAAATAGTTGCGTGGATTGATACAATCCCAAAGGAAAAATGGAGTCTAGCTTATGATGAGGAGGGACGAAGGTTTGGTCATATGACAACAAATCTATCTGAGGTTTTCAACAAGGTTCTTAAAGGCGCGAGAAATCTTCCTATCACGTCACTTGTTCGATTCACATACGCAAGACTAGCGACATATTTTTTGCGTCACCGTCAGGAGGCCGTTGAAGAGGTGGAAGGAGGTAACCAATTCGCAAAAGTCGCATGGCAAAAATATTTGACTAGGATAGACAGATCCGCAACACATTCAATAACATCCTATGATGCAATGCAAACAAGATTTGAGGTTCAAGAATCGTACAACATCCGAACGCATCAGTCAGGAAAGAAATGGTGGGTGTCCTTATCGGAAAGAAAATGTCAGTGTGGTCAGTTCACAGCATTCAGGTTTCCATGTAGTCACGTTGTTGCAGCTTGTCGGTCTATACATGTCGATGCCAGCCAATATAT
>PYAF01002910.1:1016989-1060454 GCA_007407185.1 Glycine tomentella | reverse complement strand
CAGATTACTTCCATGCTCTAATTAATGAACATATAGTCAATCTCTATTTTTTATTACTTTAAATTTATTTAATTTACATAACATCATAAAAATAAACGAAAAATAAAATATGAATTGATAAAATTTGAAGATATATATATATATATAGTTTTTAATTAATAATTAATTTTGAATATATATATATATATAAAGAGAGAGAGAATACCAAAATTATTAAATATTAAATTAATGCTTAGGATCATGTCTGTTTTACTATATATTTAGATTGATAGAGATAAATTATTATATATACAAGCCTATTTTATTTTATATTTTAGTTTCTTTTAAAAAATTTATGGACAATAATGATTCATTCTAAGCATATTTTAGTTATTTAGTTGAATTTAAAATACTTCATTAAAATTTTTTTAAAAAGTAATTAATGATCCAAATTAAGAGATAAATATTATATATATATATATATTGTGTATGTGCATATATATAATATTAATATATATATATATATACTTTTTCTAATTTTATATATGTTTTATAATCTAATTTTTAAACTATAATAAAAATTTAAGGCGCTCACGCGGAAATAATAATTATTATAATTTAATAATGAATATTATATATATAAACTCTAGATTAATAGTATTAGTATTAAATCAAGTTTAGATTAAAGTCTATTATGCTATGTGTATATATAGATAGGTAATTAGGTATAACAGATATATAGACCTTAGAGAAGTAATTAACCTTTCAACATTGAATATTGGAGCAAATTTATGACAATAAGAAAATAATAAATAGTGTATACACTTTTTTTGGTTAACATTTTCGGGAAGTTTGTCTACTCCAGCTTCTTCACATGTTACGTACAGATGGTTTAGGGGTTCGTTTTTGTTAGAAGTTATAGTTTTCCTTTGTTTTCTTTAGGTTTCTATATTTTTCACATATAAAAAAAAATACCTTTTTCACAAAAATAGTACATAAAATCATAGTTTAAAGAATTTTTATACTAACATTTAATAACAAGTTAAATTTTGAAGTATTATATATATATATGTTAAATCTTTAATAATTATTTTTATGTAATTATGAAATTTTTAATATATATAAATACTACATTAGTGGTATTAAATATTACACTATGTTTAGGTTCAATTCATGACTATTTTATCATGTAGATAGATATAGATAGATAGAATATGTAGAGAAACTATCTTTCAACTTTGATCATTAGAGTGAATTTATGATAAAAATAAAAGAGTAAATATTATATCTATGATCACCTTAGAAAGTTTTTACATTATTATTTAATTACAGAATTTTATGTATAATTTTTTAAATTTCTATCACTTTTATCATAATTACATTATCAGTAACACTAACAATTTTTTATTGATTGACATTAGACTATAGAAGTTTTTGCACTGCATGAAAATGAAACTTAAAAAACAAAATTGGACTCTACGTTAATGTTCTCTCTCTTTTTTTTTTTTTTGACAAAATGCTACCTTGATCTTAAGAGTTCAAGAAATTCGACCGTGATGAGTTTTATGTGCGATCAAATTATATTACATGCTCTAATATTTAATGATAATATAGGAAATCTCTATTTTTGTATTATTTTAAATTTATTTATTTTCCTTAACTTCAATAAAAAAAATAAAAGAAAAACCAAAATATAAATTAACAAATTTTGAAGGCACACATAATTTATTGTAATTACTTTTTATTGAATAAGAAGTTTTAATACATATGGATAGATAGATTAGATATAAGATATAAACAGATAGACAAATATAGATTAGTAATGCAATATTTAAAATTGGGCTTAAGTTCAATTCATAATGTTTAAAATCAGATTAATTATTAAATCAATCAAGAAGACACTGGTTCAAAATTTAATGATATAATAAATATTAAATAATATAATATTATATTATAACTTTATAACCCTAAAAACAAAAATAAAAACGTCAATTCATAGTTTTTAACATTCAAAGTAAACATAAAATTCTAAATCACATGTATCATAATACTACTTATGTATAAGTTTTAATAAAAGAAAACGACGTCCATGAACAACAACTTTACAGAAAGAATAAAAACAAAATGATAAATTAATATAATATAATTATAATAAATTATGATATAAAAATGTAAATTAATTTATATAAACGACTAAATTATGTTTTAAAAGAAAAATAATAATAATTGATAAAGTAATTTATAATAATTTGTAAACCTTATTAAACATGTGTTTTTATTATCTCATAAAAGTTTTATATTAAATATAATAATTTTCTTAAAAATATTTTTTTTAAATGTGGGTTTGATATGATTATCTATACTAGTTTTGCATCAATTTGACCAATTTTCACTTGTTCTAAAAATGATTTTGGTTAATGGATCGGTCAACAGGCCGATTTCCACCCAATTGGTCGAGCTAACTGGTCCGATATGATTTTCAAAATTATATTATTCCTTATAATGACATTTAGACTCAATTAAGCATTGAATTATTAGCTCGATCAAAATCACAAGTGTTGGCTAAGGTCAATACCTAGAACAAGAACCTTAACTTACACTTGTGAATAGAATCATATATGCCTCGACCAAGGGTATCATGATCATGCATGTTGCTACACCAAAGCAATATATTATTGTTCATCATGGGATAGCTTGGGCTTCATAACAGGAAATCTAACCTAGCAGATTCCTATATATAACACAAACATTATTGTAGCAAGTAAACATTTTAACATACATAGTAATTCAGGTGAAATTTTTAATAACTTAAGTGTTGGAATGCTTTCTGCAACTAACATGTCCATTTTTCATAGCATCTCAACCTCATCGATCGAAGCATCAAATGAATTCAAGAGGTTTTAGACATCAATTCTTACCATTCATTTTCATGAAATATGATGATTATGATTAATTACTTATTATATAAGAATTTAGATTTTGAAAAAATAAACAGTTGTGAAAATCAGACTAGACATGTCGAATTGGCTGGTCAAACTAGGATCCGGCTGTTATACGAACTAAATAACTTCCAATGCTAGACAGCCACCAAACAAAACGAAAAAACCTTTAAATCAATGTAAAATTGTAAAAATCAGACTAAACCGGTGGCTCAACGATTTTTCAAAAGTTTTTGAAAAGTACGTGGTACCATGTTCTCGAAACTGAATGTGCTCTTCTCCATTTTTGACATGCAAGCCTTTGTCAGCTCCATATCAAGTGTATAGAGCTGAGACTGATATATTAAAAGAAGGAAGGAAAGAAATTACTAAAAAGATAAAAATAAAATGGACGTGAAGACATAATGAACTTCTAATGTTGTTGCATATGTTGTGCATCATCAGTGTTGTTAAAAGGTTAAAAAAAATTAAAATTTTAATATATTAAATTGAATATTATAATATAAAAAAGAAAACACTATGAACATAGTCATCATTAGAGGTAATGAAAAATATATAAAAAAATAAAACTTAGTTAAGTGTAGTCATATAAGTACTTTTAGTATTATTTTTAACCAAAACTAAATTTTTACTTTATCAATGTACGTCCTTTTAAGTGTTAGTTATTAAAAGATCGATTAGGTTGAAATAAAGGATTCCTAACTAGCTTGTTATTCTAGTTAAAACAAAAGTTAGGTTATATTAAACTTCTATTTTTCGTTGAAAACAAACCGAAAAAACCCAAAACAGTTTTGTCCATATATATGTTCCTTTCTGCTCTGTTTCCTTTTTGTATCTTCTCTCCAAAGTTGTTCGAAAAGGATATTATTGTCCACAAGTTCCTCATTATATTAATAAGAAAAAAAATATCCTAACCCATGGTTTAGTTCCCGTCATACGTCGTATATCCCGTCGACGACTTACTCTTGTATTCCGTATCAAAATAATTAAATTAATTAATAAGTGGGGTTTAATCTTAAAGGGCGAAGATATTATGAAATAAATATTTGTGAAATGAGTCACCAACTTTCCAATTTTTTATTTTTTATTTCAAAATAATGTCAAATTAAAAATGATGAAAAGTGGTTATTGGTTAACCATATAGGGTGACATTGAAGCACACACACAGCTGAAATGTGTGTGCGTGAGAAGGGCCAAAGAAGCTGTCCATGACGTAATCCAAATGTCACCCAACTCCACGGTCTACTCTTTAGGAATTTTTATTTCACACACCTACTTAGTTACCATGTGCAATGCAAGTGATGTGAAGAAGGTACATTTGGGAGCTTATAAAAGGCACGTTAATCATTCATAGTTTCATCATCCACTACTTGTAGCTATTAGCTAACACATAGAGAGAGAGAGATCACATTTCTAGAGCTATAGGCTATAGCACTCCATAATCTTACGACAATGGAGGGGACCAGCAGCCAAAGCACGTTTGCCTTCAACCCTAGCACAATTAATACACCTAGTCGAAGCATCCCTGAGATCTTATCATCATCACCTTCCCCTGGTGGCTCTCTTGCAGGGTTTGCACAAAGTTACCCTCCTGGCTTTCCCCGAAAGGTAACCAACAACCCAACACTTAAATTATACCCTGGTTTTTCATTCTTTGAAAAAAAGTTTGTGCGTTGAAACACAAACTTCTATATGGGTTGTCATTTAATTTGATTTCCTTTATGATTGGACAATGATCACCTTGATGATAGAACATATAACTTTATACATACTGAGTCGACTCCAGTAGTATCAAAACTCTCTCCATACTGGGTGGACTCTAGTGGGTTGTTTTGTTATTTAATTTGATTTAATTTTCTTTGCGTACACACTAGCCAACACATTGAGGTTATAACCTATGACTTCATATATGTTATCAAGACTGTCTTACTACTGGGTGGACTCTAGTGGGTTGTTTAGTTATTTGAATTTGATTAATTATTAGAAATGTGTGATCATTATGGTTTTTGATTGGATGTGGCAGGTATTTGCGGAGGTTATAGGGACATTTCTGTTAGTGTTTGTGGGGAGTGGTTCTGCTGGGCTTAGCAAGATTAATGAAAGCATGGTGTCAAAGCTTGGAGCTTCAATTGCAGGAGGACTCATAGTGACGGTCATGATTTACTCAATTGGACACATCTCAGGAGCACACATGAACCCAGCTGTTTCACTTGCTTTTACCACCGTGAGGCATCTTCCGTGGCCACAGGTGCGTCCGTATAAACAGATTTCTTTTATTTTCTGAAAAGCAAGTCCGTATATAAATAATAATGCTTTTATTATATTCCAATTACTATATGGATATGGTTTCCCACAAGTCGTTGAGTGAATTGGTGGACACAACAATTTGTTCGTACTCACGACGGATTTTTTTTCCCTCTCTCTGTCTACTGTCACGGAAGAGATTGGTGGAATTTTTGTTTATCCGTCTATATTAATAGTTAATTTATTAGTTTTTTTTAATAAATGAATTTAAATTTATAATCTCTTAATCTCTTTTTTCTTTCATCTATCGAGTTAATTTTATCAAATTCATTTTATAAGAAATTATTAGAGTAATTAAGAAAATAATGCTAATATCGATCGTACCTATTTAGTAGTATTTTTCAAAACTAAACTAGTTGTTGAACTAGTGAATATATTAATAGTAGATGTGCAAGTGGTATTAGTGATCTGCAATCCCAATCAATTAATCCAAACAAATTATAATTTAGAGATTTGATTGAATCATTGGTTCGATTTACTATTATTTAACTAACCTAATTGTAGTTGGATTGAATTGGATATCATGTTAATGAGTTCTAAAATCAAATAATCCAATCCAATATAAAACACATAAATAATATTAATAATTATTCTAATTTTTTGTCAATATTTAATGTAGTGTATAACCCTAACCTACACCTAAAGACCAATTTTAATCACTAGTAATTGAAGGTTAATATTTCATTAAATCCTCAAATGCACAGTGCATACTACTAGTTAGGTTGACCCAGTGCTGCAGCTTCCCTCACCACATCTTTTATTTTAAAAGGCTCCCCCGCCAATACGAATGAGGCATTAATTATGAATTAGTATAATTAACTCAAAATCAGAACACAATGATTAAAATTAGCTATAGCTAGAGACCCCAAATAAAGTGAGCTTACTCATTCTGTAATCCATCCATCGAATACTTGGTCTATGTTTGTTGAGTGGTGTACTATAACTATTCTTCTACTATTTCTTTTGATTGGTACATAAAGAAGAAAGATGATATGCATAAAACAAATATTCACAAAATCATCATAAACTCTTTAGAAAAACTCGAACGGGTTGCTTATCACAGTTTATCAGGGTTAAACAATAGTTGTTAACTAATTTTAGTATTGAAACAAATGAGCTAACGTTATTTAATCTAGCTGAGTAACTTATTTAAGCAACCTTTCTTAGCAATTTTTTCACAATAAATAATTTTAATTAAAGAGGACGAGTCCTGATACAGTGGTAACGTTGTGTCTTGATGACTTGTTGATTATGAGTTTGAATCCGAAAATAATCTCTTTGCATATGTAAGGATAAAACTGTGTACAATTTTTCTCTCCTTTATTTATGCATAGTGTAGAACCTCCGAACAATGGGACAGTAGTGTAGTATAAATAATTTTAATTAAACTCATTTAAACAACTCATCATATTGGAGAAAAAAATAGTATAAGTTCTTATGTGTGTGATGTAATTTGTAGGACCTACTAAAAACTAACTTAAACAACTGCGTCAAGCCATAACATTTTTTTAAATTAAATGGTTCAATGAACTTAAGGTGGAATATATAAAAATCTGTAAAAATAAGGGGAAAATATCTCAATAAAATGACCTTGAAACCAACGTGACTCAGTTTGTATTGGTTCAAGTCCGCGTCAAAATGGTTCAGCCAAGAGAAATAACAGGTACTAGTCAAGGTCACGTCTAACCGTGGACCCTCGGTAATATGTATGCATTTTCAGCCAGAAACAATCTGAAATGTTCATTAATTATGTGGTCCAGAAATCCCTCATGAATCTAGTCCCTACCATATTTTTTCTTTTGATTATTATCTATTCCCTACCATATAGTGATGAGGATTTGAACCACCTTCTGCCACGAAATAATGCAGAATAAATGACCGTACTTGTTGTTTACCGAAATTTTTTAAAAAATTGTTAAGAGAATATGTATTGTTTATTTTAATCAAGAAAATTTAGTGTCATATTAATCATTCTTCAACTAATATCCTTAAGATAATCGTTAGTAAAATGTGATAATTAAATTAATCATATTAAAAGAACAGCAGCTACGCTTTCTCTCCCCTTGTACTATATGATAATTTAATAGTAGTATGTTGTTTGTATTTTTGTGAGAAGTAAACTAATAGGTTTAACTCCATTAGGAGCCTACACAAGATGACAAGAATGGACAACAAAAGAATTCAGTAGGACTTGAACTTAAAAATAAATTCTTTGCAGATAAGGTCTGGTTTGATTACCAAATGGGGTAAAAAAAATAAGAATAATTAAATTCTGATTCTTTTTCTCATTTTTGGGCAATTTAGCTAACTTATTTTGTGAACAAATTGTAGTTTTAGACCCTTTTAGCTAGACACATAAACAACACGTACAATTTTCTTGCAGCTCCCATTTTATGTAGCAGCTCAACTCACTGGAGCCATTTCTGCTTCATTCACATTGCGAGAGCTGTTACGGCCATCAGATGAGATTGGGGGAACTTCACCTGCTGGATCACACATTCAAGCCCTAATCATGGAAATGGTGACCACATACACCATGGTGTTCATTTCCATGGCTGTGGCCACCGACTCAAACGCGGTAAGAATCACAGTAATTTAATTGAAAAATTTTATAGATAAAGAAAATTTAATTAGAGTAATTAAGGGCCGCTGAGGGAGTTCAGCTCAATTGATAGAGTATGTGTGAGAGCATGTCCTGTTGTAAACTCCTTAATATTTGAGTTTAATTCCTAACCTTAAATTGTTTTAAATTTTCAATTACATTATCCAAACATACCCCTAATCTTAAAATGTTGTCATTTTTTGCAGACAGGACAGCTATCAGGAGTTGCAGTAGGTTGTTCTGTTTGCATAGCAAGCATTGTAGCCGGGTAAGTTTAGCAAAAAAGAAAAAGAAAAAGAAATGATCCTCACACACATACACACACACACACAATTTTACATTACAGGAATAACATGACCACAGGAAACAATAAAGTTTAAAAAATGGGAGACTCAAAATTAGACAAAAGCCTATATATATTGAGGAAGCAAAGTAAGAGACATAAACATGCATGAAAAGAAGCCAATGTTTTTGAAAATAGTTGTTGTGTGCTGTCCATGTATACAGACCAATATCAGGGGGATCAATGAACCCAGCAAGGACATTAGGTCCTGCAATTGCAACATCATACTACAAGGGACTTTGGGTATATTTTGTTGGACCGGTTACTGGGGCAATTTTAGCAGCATGGTCTTACAATGTGATTAGGGACACTGAACACCCTGGTTTTCCCATTTCACTATCCTCCATTTCATCCAAGGTGCGCCAAAGCATTGGTGGAACCGAAAAAAAAAGCGACCAAAGATGCTTGGTGTGAATGAAAATAATAAACAACAATGTTTTTTATGACATCACACCCTTGAAAGTCTTGTCTTGGAGGATCTCAAGTTTCCACATGTATTATCATGTATATCAATAATACCATGCCTAGATCATATGGTATTATTAGCTTGGCCATGTATCGAGTTAATTTCAGGGCTATGAGCTAGCCATGTATAATGCAAAAGTGTGTAGTGTGATTTTCCTTCATTAATGAAATGTCAGCTTCATATGAAATGCAATATGGACAACAAATCGGATGCTATTAATGATGATTAAATGCAGACCAAAACTGTTACGTGATTAATAGTCACAAAATATTCTCAATTTAACATCAATAATATATACAACTACACATTCAAATGCCACCAAGTGGTTTAGCATATACCAAACGACTTCCACGGATTGATACATATGAATATCCGTCTGTCAGTTCATAAACGTATTATTCCTCAGGCCGCTGGTGGAACAAATATACCATGGACCATGATGGTAAGCAACAGACTAATTAAGCACGACTCTTCTAATGTAGTAGTTGTTAAAATTGGTGTAGTACCATCGAAAAATTGCCGTCTACTAACGGAATATTAACATTATATATCTTTATAAGTCTTTATTTAATAAGAAAATAGAACATGAATTATTTTTATATTATGGTTCAATCACAACTTATTATATTATATATGATATGAATGTTAATTTTTATAATAATTATTTAAAAAATCATATCAATAATAATTTATAATTAAATGATACTGTATAATTATTTATATTATGTGTAATCATTAAAATTTTGTTAGAGTTTAATATAAATTAAAGTTTTAATATATATTATGAGACTATATTAATTATATGATGTACTGATGATAATATACACGAATATTTTATTCTAAACATAATTATTATACTATTAATATAAATCTACAATGTGTACATGCAAAGTGATTTGATGATAATAATAATAATAATACAACAATTTTATATAAATGAGATTGACAGATTTAGATCATACAATTAAAATTATTTAAAAGCATACAATAATCTTGAATATTTATAATGGAATGTAATAATTGATATTATTCTTTCACTCTCCCATAAAAAACAGTCTGTTACTTAACACGCCTCTTATATTTTATTACTATTTTCTAGTGTGTTGAGTAGTATTTTGGGTTTTTTAGTTAAACTTTAAAGTTTACGATATATATATATATATATATATATATATATATATATATATATATGCTAGGTTGTGTGCTAATTAATTAAAGTTTTATCTTGGCTGCTTTAAGATTTTTTCTCTCGAAATTCTACCACTGAATATCAATACAAAATAATGTCAAACAAAATCATTATAATATCACTATTAGTATGGACTAACCTCACTTTGTATATTTTTTGTCAAATAAAAATTAAATTGTCAGTGCATTGCAAGTTTATATCAATAATATGATACATTATATTTAATATACAATTACGTTGATATAGAAAATTGATATATATTTTCAATATATCGATCACATGTTACGTGTTAGTTAACATAATATATTATTAGTGCAGACTTAAAATATTTATACATAAAAGAAAAATTGTACCAATATACACAATCCTTAACAATGTATATTTCTATCACTACTATTACTAATGCATATAATAATGGGTACAAATTCGCAAAAGTTCTTCAAAACAGAGAATCTTGTGTCATGAACATTTTCACAAAATATTAGCATTAAAATTGAACGAATTTGATATAATAGCCAACAATAGGTGTAAAAAAAACTCCTTAAGAAAAAGAATATTAATTGTACCTTATGGAACTTCTTTTCTTTTCTCTTTTTCTGTTTTATTTTTTTTAATAATCTGGAGAGGTGGCAATTTCCTTTTTCCCACAGAGTAGGATTTAAAATAAATAACCACTTAAACTTGGTCATGGTCAAATTAAGAAATAAATTTTTTTTCCCCCATGTTTAATTGAAGAAATAAAGCAAGGTATGTACCAAAAAACAAGAAATAAAGTAAGGTACACTCATTTAATAATAGGTCATCTTAAAGTGAGCAAATTATTCATTCAATTATTATGACTCCAACATTCCTTGATCTTTTCTTTCACATAATACCCAACAACAGGTAGAATCTTTATCTCTCCCACACCATATTTGTACCACTTGGAGTTGAGTGTATTGAACAAAAAAATAGAACTTACATCAAACGAAAACACAGTAAAGTTAACACTAATATAAAGTCTCCAATAATAGATCCTCACGTGTTGATTTTTTTATTTATACATTTGTCGTACATAGAATATAATTTATAACTGCGTGCATATTCTATTTAAACCTCCTACAATTCTGATGATTCTAATGGTTCTCGCATGTTGAATTTTCACATTATAATATCATCATCATGCTAAAATTTTATGTTTATCCCTCTGTTCTTAGTTATAAATCATTTTTAAATTTTATTATGACCTTATCTTTTTAATTTCTATAAAGAAAAAAAAATACAAAATTTTCATCATATAGAAACTTAACTCGTGATGGTACATGCACTAACGTACATATGGGCTCGATTCCATCCATTATCTATCTAAAGCAGGGTAGTTGTGATGATGAAAAGAAAATACGATATATAAGAAGCACCACATACAACACAACTTACTTAAAGATTATGACGAATTGACCATTTTGATCCTGTCCTTCATATAGCCTACGACTGGTACAATCTTATACAGTCTGGCACAACGCATGCTGTTTGAGTGTATTATAAAACTAAATAGTTCTTACAATAAACGAATATGACAAGCAGTGTAAACTGTAAAGTGTTTTTAATTATTCTTTTTAAAATAAAGGTATTTCTCAATCGTGAATCAAAAACTAATCAATCCCAATATTGAGATTTATTTTTAAAAAAGTTATCTTTCTTAATAAATATTTTTTTATGCATGAACTTAAACATCAAACTTCTAAATATTTATTTAAGAAATAAAGTTATGTGCTATCATATTATTTTGTTGGCAAACACAAAAGTTAATACCAATATAAAGTACCCACAGCAACATCAGCATCAAGATCATCCGTTACCTAAAAGCAGGGTAGGATTAATGCAATAGAAAGAAATAAAAAAAGAAAAAAAAAGCAAAGCTAATTAGCTAAGAGTGCATGTGCAATTCAAAATAAACAAAATAAAAAAATAGAACTCATCTTTAAAGGGCAAACAACGAGTGCCCACAAATGCACTTTTATGATTTGCTTACATAAAGAACATGATCAAGCATACCCACTTCTCGGATTCATTTTAAAGATTTCACTTTATGAATTACAAACGGTCAACTTGACTGCCAAGTACCGATAACTCCAACATAATCACCTTTCCTGGCTCCGAGGTTAGCATAGGTTCGTTCTTAATTAAAAAATTATGCTTGTTCTATTTTTTATAATTCTTTTTCATAACAAAGAGAGTGGTGAGAGAAAAGGGACAAAAATATAAGATAAGATAATCCATGTGATGGAAATAAAAAATAGTGTTAATAAAAAGTATTATATGAATAAGTAGATTTTTTCTTCTTCTAAATTTAGGTAATATTTCCTCTGTTAGTTTTGATATGTTTATTTACAAATAGTTTCTATTTATCTATCTACCAGTAAATTTAAGATAATATTAATTATAATTTTTCGATTATCTTATTGCCACGTAATAATCTTAAATAGTAATAAACTATTTCTCTATTAAAATGTTCCAAAGTTAAGGAGATCTAACAATAGATAACTATGTCACTTGTTTCCAAACATTTATAAATATGTAATAAGTTTAAAATAATTTTAAAAAATACCAAATACCAATTATATATCTTTAATCTATACGTCACAATTTTTAAAAGATAAATAAATAACTGAATGAAGTTTATTTGGGTTAATTTAATATTTAATTTTGAATATATTTTAAAAATGAAATATTCTTATTTTTAAAATAAGAAATAAATATTTACATTATTAACATTAATTTGCTATACTTTATTTATTTTTAAGTGTTGTTTTACTTAATTATTTTTTAAAAATTCTCATAAGAAAGCCTAGCTACTCTACTAACCTAGTTTTGAAGCTCTGAAAAGTAAACTGATTCTTAAAAAAATGAGACTTTTGTAATAAAATAGAAGAGCTTTTACTTTAAAAAAAATAAAAAAAAATCAGGCAAACACTATTCAGTTTCCTAAAGGATATAGGCAAGCTCAAACTCATGCGTTATTTAAAGCAAGGTATGGCCAACCAAAACGAATTAAGACAAATAGTTAAGGATCCGAAATGGATCTTTACTTTTCTTATAGGTGCAAGTTCAAACTCGCAAGGAAAGATCCTCCATCACTAGAAGTTATTAGAGCAGCTACAAGTCTACAAAAAAGTGGAACTAAACTTCTAGGTGAATTTTACTGGCAGCTCAACGTAATATTAATGTGTTGTCAAAGTGATATTGGAAATGTTTTCTTTTCTATTACTGTAATTTTTTTTAAAGCAAAAAAACAAGGTAAGGTGCCCGTGTTGATAAAAAATATTATAAATATTTACTTCATTTTCTTTTTTATAATATATTTCATTGTTTTTATAATTGTTTCCTTTTTTCACCAACATACATCTCTTAATAAGGTGTACGTTTATTATTTTTCAAAAGAAAATCCAGTATATATTTAATAGACTAAAAGATTACTTGACCCTTCTTGATAAAATATCTAATAGACTAATACCCCACGACAAGTGGCACACCGTATTTATAGTATTTACAATCAGTTGACTGTATGACAATATTTAATTTAGAGTAAATTACACCTTTTTAATCATACTTTTTCTTGTTTTAAAATATAATCTTAATAAAGTTTAATTTATTTATTTATTTCAACGCTATTAACATAAATTATAGTTATCTTGTTTGAAATATGCAAGTATTATACTGCTTTTCATTTTTATGTTAAAATATAGAACCATGCTAAAAATAATATAAATTTTTAATATATTTATTATTTAACAAGAAATTATAATATATTTATATTAATTTAAAATTTTATACATTTAATATAATATATTAGTATTATATTTATTAAAATAAATAAATTCTATTTAATACATATAATAAATAATAGTAATATATAAGAAAATTATCCATTTATTTATATATTTATATAAATATTACATGAGTAATATTAATTACCTTAGTTGTGTTAATTCTACTTTAATTATATATGCTAGTGGAAAGATAGATATCATAGTCTCTGAATATATCTCCATAATATAATAATATTACTGCATTAATAAGATTAAATAAATACTATCTTACTATCTGGGTTTAATTCTATTTAAATTATATATATATATATATATATATATATATATATATATATATATATACACACACACAGTAGTGGAAAGACGGGTACTATAGCTAATGTCTCTCTGTCCACAGTTTTTAGCTTTTGAGTAAGACACAAAATTTGACATTCTGAATTATTTTCTCTTATATGAAGAGGTGTGAGACAGAATAAAAATAAAATTAAAATAGGGCAGTGCATAGTTTATTGCGATAAAATATGTTTTATGAAAATAATAATTAAAAATAAAATAGGTATATTGTTTTTATTTTTGTTATATATATATTATTGTATGTTTTTAATTTGATTACTATAAAATATGTTTTATGAAAATAATAATTAAAAATAATAATTTATAAGTATATATTTAAATTTAACATAATTCACAATAATTTATTTAAATTAATAATTATTAAAGGGATGCATTATCTCTTTCTCCCTCACACAAACACAAAATAATAAAAAAATAATAAAAATAAAAATATAATGAATTAATATTTTGAGTAAATTATACTTCTACTCCTAAGTTTTTTTTTAATTATATACAATACCACTCTTTTTTTATTATTCCTACATTAACCTCTTAATATTTGAAAATATTACATTAACACCCCTTATATATTACATTAATTCCACTTGATATTTGAAAACATTACAACATTCCAACCCTGTAAAGGGTGTTGGTGTAAATGTTAAATAAACAGAAGTATCACGTGTAATTTGAATAAATCGTATCACGTGTAATTTGAATAAATCTCGTGGATTTGTTAATGTAATTTGCTTTTATGTTTGATAATATTTTTTCATGGATATAAATAGAACTTTGTGAAAAATTTAAAAAAAATAGACTAAAGTGGCATATATTTAAATATATATAAGGGGAGAAATACATATATTTTAATAAATAGAGAAAAATATAATATTCATATTTCTTAAGAGATGAAAATGTAATTTACTGAACATAAATAAACCTATAGTAGTACAGTAACAGAATTTTGTTATTTGTACAACTTTTTTTTTTAACATTAAAAGTAACTTACTTAAAGACTTGTTAAGCTGTTTATCCAAACATGTTTTCTTTCCTCTGAAGTACTTAAGATCAGAAATGCTATTATATTCTTAATTGAGAATACATTAGGAGTGAGTCTATATTTTTTATATGTAGGAAAAAAGAGATACTCTCACTCTCACTTGTTTCTTATATAAAACAGCAAAGATAATATTATATTGTGCTTGTTATATATGAGTGAAATTTTATAACTTATTAATATAATTACATATGTTAAAATCCACAACCAAAAAAAAAAAAAGTTTATATGAAGCTAATCCTGCTACTCCAAGATGTGATAAAGAAAAATGCAAACTTAATTCTAACGAAACAAGTCAGAAGCTTATTTACTATGCACACTGTAAGCTCTTTAATAAATGTCTATACTTTTGCCTATCTGGCGACAGAATCAAATTCATACATTATCTAAACGCAGGGTAGGATTGCGATGCTGAAAAGAATATGCAACGGCTTAACACTGAATACTAGTGGATGCCCATCATGGGTCATGGGCTCATGGCACTTTTATGTTTGCTTACATAAAGACATAATCACATGGTTATTCATTAAGCATAGACTAACTATTTAATAGTGGTGGTTAAACTATATAAATGAAGTCAGGTTAAATCAAGTCAATTTTTAATAAATTTCATGCAAGTTAACTCCAAAGAACTAAATGCCTTATGATCTAGCCGCGTTTCCAAAGCAGAAACAGAGAAAACTGCATTAATTTATTTGGATGGTATTCTAATTTCTAAGGATGCGTTTGATACACGTTAAGATAATGTAGTAACAGGATTTATTGACACAACTGGTTTTCTCAAATCTTAAATGTAAGTCTTCATCACGATGGCGCAAGCCCTAAGTGCCCCCACCACCCATTGCTCCATGATTTTCAAATAATGCACCTTCAAGTTCAAGAGTAGCCACACTAAAATTTCTTTGCTTCCACCATATGCTATACCGAAAATTTAAAGGAGGAAAATGAAGATTTTACTTGGCTGTTTCCATCACTGGTGTGAACCATTAATTTTATCGCCCAGAATTTAAGTTCTATATTTAATATTTTACAACCGAATAACAATTATATTAGGAACCAATGTTCAATAATTGTCACCTTGTTTCATTACTTATCCAGGTGATAATCATAATGATATGAGCATGGAAGAAATCCAAAGCAAAATTTGCTTAGCTAAAACCAAAAACAAGGGAACACATATCAGCAAGTTTGTAGGACTAGGAGATACAGGTTATCAGTTATAAAGTTGGTTCGATGATCGAGGAAATGAAAGGAAAAATTATAAATTTGAATTCTTTTATTAACAAAATTAACAGGTAATAATTAACATTATCTGACAAAAAAATATTGTAAGAAATTATTGACGAGTACTTATAGAGAGAGAAAAAATTAACATAATTTTATAAGCACGTTCTAATAAGTTAGAAATCATATATTTATCCCATGAGAGGAGATTGGAAAAAAAACATTAGCATTATTTTTTATGGAGGAGATTTTCACACGAGAAATCAAGTGAAATATATATCACATGAGACGAATCATTCCTTCTTAGACATACAATTAATTTTTACTGACAGGTTTCTCACAGCTTCGTTCTCTTCTAGAGATCAAACTAATTCTATATATAAAAGAACTGAGCCTACCATTAATAAGTTACGAAGAAGATGAAAAGCTACAACGACGATATAAGTGGCAGCTACAAAACATTTCTTCATTCCTTGATGTCTCAATACAATGCAAGCCCTACATTAAAAAAAACAAACCTAATAAATAACAACTCCACAAGTATTCTTATCTAATTTTAGGCTCGTCCTATAAAATCCTTAAGCCATTATAGAGGCAATGAAAAGTCGGCTGGCAACATGGAAAGAAAGGAAGTTATCTTAATTGGTCGTATTTTGTTAATTAATAAATTAATTTTGTTCTATATATCTAGCCTACTTTTATACTATTTTTTTTAAACTGCAAAAGTATATCTTGAATATTCTCAAAAGAGCTGTAGAGAACTTTTATGTAAGATAGAAGAGATGAATTTCTTAAAACTACATGGGTTAATTGGGACAAAGTTTGCCAGCCAAATCTTCTGGTGGTGATTTAAGGGTTAAGGATCTAGATTTTAATTTTTGGGCCTTTTAGATAAAAGGGAGCTAGGTGACAATTTCTTGTAGATTATAGATATTGTTTGGTTTCCCCTATTATCATGTAAGCATAGTAACACAAAATGATTTCCCAAAGATCAGGAGGGTGCATTATTAGCTTCATCTAACTTAATTAATTTGGTGGAGAAATATGTGTTTTATGAATCTAATTTAATCCTATAAAATTTGATTATAAGATAAGGATTATTCTTACTTATTTATATTTATTTGGCCTCATCATTAATGGTATGAGATCTTAAACAATATTTATTTACTACACGGGACAATGAATAGAAAACTTGTTGCACGTAATAAAATATTTTGTTTGAATATTTAATGTAAGTATATATTTAAAAAAATTCAAAATTTCTAATTAAATTGGAATAATTATCTGTACTAATTCATCGATGTCATGCTGATTTCAACTTCTGCTTCTCGAATCACCAATACTGTTGCTTCTTGAATCACCGACAGTGTTATTTATTTCAAGCCATTATCATCGCTCAGCCATTGTTCAGTTTTTGTCAGTAGATACTACCATTAATTAGAGATAATTTGGAAGTGAAGTCTTACTCCTGTGATTTTGTTTGGTGAAATTTCGTTTCTTTCATTTATGGTTTCTCCATCAAACTTCATTGCATTGAATAAATAAATTTTGTGGATGAACTTTAAACTTTTTCTCTCGGCGGTGTTCCCTTCCCCTTAATTAGTTGTTGAATTTCTTATATTATAAATACCTTTCTATTCTTATATCATATACTTTCCAAAATTGTATTCTTTGATTAAGACCACTATCCACTTCATTAGAAAATGAACTAGGATTATAAAAGTTGTACAAGACTTTCTTTCTCGCCATAGACTATAATTTCAAAATGTGCACTGCAGCTAATAAATTAGTTTTTTCCAGAATTGATGGTCGGCAAAGCTAACTTTTTGTTTGAAAAATGAAGAAGAATAAGAAAACGAAACGTTCTCTGATGCACTTCACAAAATACTTAACTGTATCTTTTATATTCCTTGTTAATCATAATTCATCACATCATTAACTATAAACCTAACCAAAAAGCATGATTGATATCTGAGTAGCAATCCAACAATTTATTAAGAGAGCAAAAATAAATCTAAAACATGAAGAAAAAATATAACTGAAATTGTCTGACAATTAATTTATTCTTAATAATCGAGAGATGAATAATTAAGTAGGGATAATGACAGATTTGTAGCACTACTAATCATAACAGATCCTTAATTAAAATGCATGCATGAGACAAATATAAACATGTTGAATACTTAAACCAATGTTGTACGACTTTTTGCTCTTCTCCCTTGAATTGCTTTCACGTGGCTTCTTTATCAATCATCCACTATTATTAATTCTTATATTATAAATAAGAAAACAAAAGTGAAATTCTAATTTTCTTTACTCTAATTAGAGATTTTTAATATTTTCTCTTTTATCTTCTTTTAAAAACATAATTCACACACATTATCTCTATAACTAACCAAAAAAATTAGACCTCAACCATCTAAGACTACTTTTTTTTATCATTATCTATATAACATAAGAATAATACAACAAAAATATGAGAATATGCAAAATATACAATTGCACTAAAATAATAAAATAACATAACAAAATAAAACAATCAAAGCTCTTATTGATAATTGAATAACAGACATGATGATAATAAAGTGGGTTAATCTGACTCACCACAAGTTCAATTCAAATGGGTGGAGTTTTAAGGGATTTAGGTCAATTTTTTTTATAATCAAATGTGTTAATTTATATTCACGTAACCAGACCCAAACTAATGGTGGATCGAGTTAGCTCATGGATTTTGGCTTATTTTGATGGTTCTAGCCTTAACTGTTTTACTCTAATCCATTTTAACATATCTCTTTTATTTGTATTACTAAAATATATATTTTGATAGTTTTTTTAAAAAAATTGAAAGTACATTATTATTTAATTTAATCTCTTCTCAAATGAGTGTCGATTATTTAGTGTAGGACCAAATCTCCTTTGAGTTACTAAAAGTAAACAAAGACCCCATTCAACTAGGTTTTGCCCAGTTCATAAGAGTTGGATTATGTATGAAATGATAGTAGAGAATGGAATAGGAATAAAGTGGAATAAAAAAATATTGTTTCATTTATGGATATTTTATAATGGGATGAATCATATCCTAAATATGTTGGACAAATTTTTTTATTAAAAAAAAAAGACAGAATTGGAATGGACAAGAATAGTGGACTTGATCTGAAATAAAATAAATATTGTTATTCAAATCCAATATTTTACACATACCCTCCCTTTTCTTTTGGGTCTAACCTATTTTTGTCAAGTCAAATAAAATAAATATTGTTAGTCACTCACTCCTCATTTACACATATACCCCTTTCCCTTTTGGGCCTAGGCCATTTTTGTTAAGCCTGAAATAAAATAACTACTACTAGTCCCACCCTCCTCCTTTATACATACATCCCTTTTTTGGGGGGTTTAACACGTTTTGTTAAGTCTGAAATAAATAAATAATGCTAGCTACACCCTATTTCTCCATGTATGCACCCCTGTCACCTAGGTTGATGACCAGAACTACCATGTCATCACTCCATTAGTGTTGACTAAGTCAAAATCAAGCCTTTGACTTTAACCCTCAACAAAAAATGAATAAATAATAATAATAATAATAATAATAATAATAATAATAATAATAATAATAAATAAGTATGTTAGTAGATAATTCTTTATTTTAGTTTTTGTTTGTCTCTACTAATCATCTTATTATTCAATTTGATTGTATTTTTTTTGTCTAATTAGTTGGTTTAATTAATAATGTCTTGTAAATTTTTCATTAATTATTTATTTTATTTTTCTCACATTTCAACCCTGCACCTTAATTACTAAGTGTATTTCCAACTTTTATTTTATCATTTTCTATTCCCATTCAATTTATTTGTGCGTGTCTCATCCATTTAGTTAATTAAGTAGCGATATTCATTTATTTTTGCTATTTTGCATTAGTATTCGCACTAATGTTATGTGCACTCCATGCTAGGTTTTAGACTTGCTTGGTGGTGTTTCAATCATGTGTGAGTAAATTCTGTGAATATCACGCTGGGTCCTCGACTTGTTTGATTTCACAAAGTTTATCGCAAAACCAAAATATCACTCAATTCCCCCTTTTCACGTTCCGTGTATTCCATGTTGGGTTTTCGACTTGCTTGGTAATGTTACAATAATGTGAGTAAATTTTGTGAATGTCATGTTGGATCTTCGACTTGCTTGACTTCACAAATGTTACCACAAAACTAAAATCTTTTCTAAAAAGGTAAAAATATTCAAATAAATTATCACTCAACTCTCTTTTTTCTCCATAAAAATTACATATTAGTCGAGATCACTTCAAGATCCAATGCCTTTAGCAATTCTCTCTGGTATTTTCTTAAAAATCAACATCGTTTCAAGGTCCAACACCTTAACGACTATTTTTCACGCAATTAAAACAGATATTTCAAAAAAAGATAAAATCAACCCCACGTACAAGCTGTTTTCTATCCAAAGAACTATGTAAGTTTGATTTTCTAATTGTACCTGGGGACACATAGGAGCGGGGGAAAACCCCTTGATGACCTAAAAAACTAAAAAACAAACAGAAAATCCCTTCTTTTTTTAAAAAAAAAATACAAATTAGCTTTCTTTTTCTAAATAAACAAAAATATAATATACATAATTCATGTTCTCAAGGGAAGATAGATAATTAAAAAGTTACTTTATTTTTAGGACACTCGATAACGGTTGTCGTCTTCATGATGAGCGTGTGAGGTGCTAACACCTTCCATGAATGTAAACATCTCCCAAACTTTTTTTCTCAAATAGTAGATCATTCTTTATCTTTTTGGTTTTCCAGATGTTTTCCTTAAATAAACGTTAGTGACAACTCCTCAGTTTTCCTTTTTGGTTGATTTATGTGTGTTTAGGGTTCAACATGCCTTCATTTGGTAGGTTGTTACTGAATTGAACAACCTTCATCTCTAACAACATTAAAACCTTATTCTCCAACAACATCAAATCCTCTGTGGGAATGCTCTACCATTATTATCACATTCTCAAGTTATTATCTAGTAGTGATGCATTAATAGACTTGATTATTTAAGTATTGTGAAATTTATGGTTTACTATTTTTCTTTATTATGTTGTTAAAATGTTTAATTGGTAGGTATTTTGTTATTATTTTATATAAAGTAAACTCTTACGAATCTATGAATCGAGTTCATAAAACTCTCACAAGTTTATGTAGACTCCCGAGTTTGATTACCTTGGATCTTTGTATTATTCTTCAATTAGAATTAAATTTTTATTTCAGGAATTGACATATTTCTCTAATGTAATTTTTTTATTACATGGATTGTTGAATTAAAATTTTAATCCTAATCGAATAGGCACTTGCTATTTACACTCATTTTTACTTAAACACCTACATTTTCTTTTTTTTCTTCTCCAAATTACCCTGGTAAATATACACCTCCTCATCTCTTTCTCCACTTGTGTGGTGTAATTCTCTATCCCATTCGTCAAGAAAATACACCCCCCTCTCATGCACATGCTCTATTCACAACTATATGTTAACAATTAATATAGTCAATTTCATCATTCGAAATAAAAGTATGATTTTCAATATTCTCATCAAACCACCCTTACCTCCATCACACTATTACAAGAATTAGATTTTACAACGTCTTTTCTACATGATTTGTTTTACCATTAATGTAAAAAAAAAAGTAATTATTTACATCGGTTATAGTTAACCGATTTAGGGAATTTTTAAAAATTCTTTGCTTAATGTTTACTAAACAAATATTGTATTTTTTAATTGATTTACAATTTTACATTAGTTCAAATTAGAACCAATGTGGGAAATGGCTTTAAAGCATCATATTTGATCCTTCACTTGTTGCATTTCCCTGGCTTGCCGCTTTAGATTTGGTCCTTCATTTTTATTCTCTCTGATTAACTCTAATTTACAAAATATAGATTGGAGCAAGTTTGAGGATTTTGAGCTCAATCACAAAAGTCCATCTGTTGAAGATCTCTATTGATGGAAATCCATCGTCACTCTCGTCAAGAACCACCGCCTCCGTTTCCATATGGTAGTCGATCTTGACAAGCGTGCCCATCTGATAAACATGCAGATTAAGCAAAAGGAGGTAAATAGTTGCAATGATGTGAAGAACGAGTCACATGCCACCGTGCATTGGAAAAGTTGTTTCCAAAGAGTTTCAGTCCAAGGAGCTTCCTAGCACAAGTTTCACAGGTCGCCATGGACTCCACTTATATAAATTGTTCTTTTTAACCGATGCAAAAAGGGGTTTTTGCAATAGTAGTGTCAACAACTTCCCCATCAATATATGCCTAGACCAACATAATGTTCCCCCTTAATCTGCAACTAGTATTCCCCTTTTTGCGATGAACACACCTTGGCTTTAATTATAATTATGTTAGATAATTGCTTGGCCATCGTAATACCACCGTCACAATCCAGATTTGAAAATACCATTCTTCCTGTAGTTGAGTAAGCCAAATCTTACCATGAATGAGTCTCATTTTTTTACCAATAAGAAGGAATTTGCTTCCTTCTCGTTCGGAGTCATGTATGATATGTGTAGCACAATAACACATAGGAATTGGATCCCATTCAAAGCAGGACCCTGGTAAATAACTGAAGAAAGAATGAAAAAATGAAAGTTGAAATAGCTTTGATTATAGCTTCTTTTCTTTTTATCAGTGCTTTTGATTATAGCTTTAAACGTGCAACTAGACACGTATTCATAAATAAAATGGTTAGAATAGTATTTTATAGAAATAGAAGAGAGTTGCTATTCTTAGCTCTACTTTTTCTATTTACACCTATCACGTGTTTTAAAATTTTTGTTAATGGGGATGTAAATAGAAAAAGTAGAGGTAAAAATAACAACCTCTTTATAGAACTTAGAAATTAATCCCTTCAGGTCTTCATCTAGTTGCATGGTCACCGACTCACCGTCACCACCTTTTACTTTTGTGGTATCTTTACTTGTAAAGAAATAAGAAAAGAAAAGTACGCGTCTTCAATAAAATGGGCCTACAAACTTTGAGAGAAGGGTCTGTTACAAAGCAAGAGCATCACTTTTCCTTATCACATAGTATAGGCCTAACTCTTTCACGAAAGCTATCACAGATGTTGAGCTTCTAGTAGAAAAAAATAGGGAGCTTGCAGTTCAGAAATAATTATATTTAACTAGTCTTTCTCGTAATAATGGTAAAGTACGTCATAACTAGGCAATTTTCCACAACCCAATTCTGTATTTAAATGATTCAATATATCATTACTAGGAATTAACGTCATTCATTCCATAAATAGAAGCATGTAATAGTAAATTTTCCAAGACAAGATATCATACGCTAGCAATAAGTTTCATAGGTGATATATTGATATTAATAAGCCACTCTCATTAAAGGCAAACAAGGCCTAAGGAGGATACCCCAAAATACTTAAAAACATATATCATAGAGTGCCACCAAGGGGCTAGCATTTGTTTATGGTTAGGACAGGTAAAATAGTTGGGAAAGTAAGCTAGTGCATTAAATTGGCGCAAGGGAGATAATAAAAATAGTGAAAAGCAACAATTTGATGAAGTTGAAGCTCAAGGGCACTTGGGTCCTCCTTCCTTGGTCTTCCAGTTGTTGTAGCAAGGGCACACAGCTTTATTACCATAATAACCCGGGGGCACACACAGGCATTTCCTGCAGCATTTCTGACAGAAAAACATGCAGGGCTTGTGGTATTGGGTCTGGCTACATCTCCTCGAGCATTGTGATGGGCATTCTGGTCATATCACATTCCAAAAAAGAGAGTGTGAGACATATTCATGAGCATTGGTAATAAACAAATCAAGCATAATGGTCAATACAATAATCAATAGCCATTTGACTCGCCTCTTTTCACACATCAGTCAAAACACTCCAAAAGAAGCAACTTCTACCCCCGAGGGGGGAGGGGAAGGAATTGACCACGGTCAAACTAAAATTGACTGTGAAGACTAGTGTACTAGGGTTACAGTTAATAAAAAAGTAGTAGTAGTACAAATTTCCTTCTATTTATATATAAAAAAAAATAGGAGTAATATATTTCCGCTTTTTTAGTTCAGGCCTTTGTCAAGAGAAGGACAAAATAATGGGAGTATAATTTGTCTTAACTAAAAATAATAACAAAACAATAATCCAAGATCTGCTCTGCGAGCTTTTGGGAAGAGTTGGTGTATTTGAATTCTTTTGAACGCAAAATTAATTTTGATTCTTGTTTAATGTATAATAATGTAAAAATATATTCAAAATCAATTTCAAATTCCAAACCAAAACCTTGCAGTTAAAATTTTTCCTTCTTCCATTCTCAGTGTTGACACCATTTTCAAGTCCAAAAAGTTCGAGAAATCTCATAATATTTACGTGTTTGTTTATATTTCCGTTGAACAAGTTTCAAATTTACTTACAAGAATTTATTACTTCCCACAGAAGTATCTATCGAAAATTGTGCCCACGGATTAAAACTGCCATTGAAAGGATAAAACAAACACACCCTACATTGCTCTATATCATACCATAAAAAGAGAAGGCGAAGACAAGAACTTTACTTACGGTAACTCTTGACACTCCCACTTCCATATTTGCTCTGAAGAAAAAAAACAATTAAGAAGCTTAAATCAGCACTAGTTCACCAATTAGAAATCAAAATCCCAAGACCCCATTTTTCATTCTTTACACCCCACAATGAAAGAGAGACAAGAGAGTGAAGAATAAGAAAAGGATATACCTTGTTGTCATACAAGTGGCCTCCATGCTCATTAGCAGCCATAACCTGAAAAATCAACCAATTCAAATGTAAGAACTCAGAACCAAGAACCCTTCAAAATCTAACGACAACAAATTAGTGGTACCAAACAAAAAACATTAATGGTGTGTGTAAAATGTGTATGGTTCTTGGACATTAAGGACTAACCACTGTTTGAAGCATGGAAATGGCAATGAGTGCCAAGATCATAGCAGCAAAGAACTTAGCCATTGTTTCACACACGCACTATGATCTGAAAACCCCTCTTGATTTGGCAGAACTTTTATCTAAAATCACAAAACAAACTACAAATCAAAGAGGGATGTTTGTGTTTGAGGAGATGCTGGGATCAAAGCAATTGATGTGTGGGGTATTTATAGAAACATTGAAGGGTGGGGATTAGATGCAACATTTATTGGGTGCATGTAGGAGTATAAACTTGTCCTCTATGTGGACAACCAATGTCTGACACGTGTGTCGGCACAAATATCATGACGGTGATTATGCAAATTTAACATGAGATCGGATCGTACGGTCTATACAAAAAACCATTGAAATTAATTAGGAAAAAGGCTAAGCAACTTGCAACATAACCGTATGTTTGCTGCTCCTAAAATCTACCACTCTTACAAAAACACGCATGCTTCTATAATTCATTTAGACGTACAGAGAAAAACATGCATTATCTAATTTAGTTTCGTATTGATTTTAAATATCTAAAACCAAATGAGAAAAGATGAAGAAGAACAGGAAGGTTTTAACTTTTATATACTAAACCAAATATTTGAATAAAAATGTTTGATTTTGTCTATTGTTCTGTTTTAAAGGTGGATTTGAAGAGTTAATCATAATATCACAAAAAGTAGTTGACAATTTATTTATGAGACTTTACAGAACAAAACTTGAATCTAAAAGAGAAATTCATTATTAGATGTTAGACTGTTAAGCATTACTTTGTTAGACTATCATCACTGATATAAATAGAAACATCTTTATAATCATTTATTATATCAACACAAAAAATTATTGAAATAAGTGATTTATATTTGAATTCTTTATTAAGATTTAGGGTTCCACTCCGAACTTAAACATAAAATTATAAATGAAGATATTATTTTATCCCAAATAAACTTATTCAATAAGGGGAAAGTTAATTGAGTGTGGAAGAAATTTTATGTCTCTGAAATAAATAAGTAAAAAAACAAATCATATTAATACAATTGCGTATCTTTATGGCAATCCTATCTTATTCTTTAAATTTTATGAGCTTTGACCTCATATAAGCATTATTTACAAGTTACAATCAAATGAGCATTACTTACATCACTCCTGATTTTTCTGATATAGACGGTGGAATAAGAGAGGAGAATTCAAGAAGGGAATGGTGAGAATTAAAAAGTAGGTAACGAAGAACAGCAATTGGTGTGAAAAACTGAAAATGGAATGGATAAGGGCCCACACAGATAAGGAAAATCAAGCTTCATCAACTCATCAAATGTTAAAAAATAAAATAATTTCTTCTTCCTCTTTTTTCTTTTTTATTTCCTGGTAAAATGAAATCAAATCATTCTGCTTTATTAATAAATGAAATGAAATCTGCTCTTTCCTTTCCCTGTCTGTCAGCTCTGCATGTGCGACCACGTGACACCAGCTGCGCCGAATTCACTAATGTGCGCGGAATGCACTGTCTGCAATTGTATCATATCTTTCACTTCACCACCATTGTTTTTGTTTGATTTTATCATGCATTTACTACTAGTAATTACTTATTAACAATACTAATCATATTCATTTTCTGATTTTAAAAAAACTACTAGTAATTACTAACTCGTATAAGAAAATACATTATTACATTAGTACTTCAGTCATCGTTATGTTGTGCCCCCGATTATTATTCAAATTAAGTACATGCATCACATCATTTGTACACATATCATTGTTATTTTATTGTTCTTTAAAAGTGACTATTAATCTTTACATTTAACAAAATAATTTTATGAGAATTGTAATTTTTTTAACTATACTCATTATTGATATAAGTGTTTTTTATATATACTATGATACGATTTGGGATGTAAATTGAAATTAAATCAAGCACATTTCCAAGACAAACTTCCCAAAAGACTAGAAGACCTGGGGCATTTTTTTTTACTGACTTAGGGTACGTGCTTTACGACTAGTCTAAATTTACCTTATAAGAAAAATCGCTAAAAAAAGAAAGAATTGGGCTATATGACTGAAATACTTAAGGCCATAAGACACGATTACGCTATGTCGGGGAAAAGTTGCATTGACATAGAGGCAGGGGCAGGTTAGATATACATTACAAAGAGCATGCATGCATGCCAAAATAAAAAGTAAGCAAACAAACACGTTAACTGTACCAAAATGTAAACAAAGTGCATTGAAATTTTCCCCAAATAGTACTAAACTTTTATCACTAGTGCTGTAGTGCAACTTTTGCTGTTGCCTGTTAACATGCTTAACTAGATACTTTGATGGAGAAATACTTGTGCATATAATTGACCCGATAACGTTGTGAAGTGCTAAAGTTTCACACGGGAAAATTTATTTGTTTAGTAGGAAAGTAATCGTAGCTAATAAAAAGTCAGTGACCAAGTCATTTGCGCCTTTTATGAATAAGAGGATTCTAAGATCTCTAACCGTGACAAGTTAATGAATTTTGAGCATATTATTTGGTAGTTTTTTTTCTTATTCATTTTTTGTTTGAATAAACATACATTAACATTTTTAATTACAGTTAGTGTGTTGCATTAGCACCAGGTTATGAGCCAGATGAGAATGAGTTTAATTGAGACTTTCCCAACGTTTTTTAGGGGAGATAGTGTTACTTGTAGAGACTTTAATGTCCAAATCAGTAGCTAGTAGATTAATATCTAATTATAAGAAATGAAATGTATTTGGAGAAATGGTTTGAGGTTGTATTTATAGGCATGAAAAGGTGGCATGTTTGGTGGTTAATTAACATCACTCTATCGTGTATTGTTAGATTAGTGGTTGGAGAAGAAACTGACATTAAATGCTCTCTACACACAAAGCCTTTTAGCATGTTTGTTTTTATATTTCGAGCTTCCCAAACCCACGTTCAACCAAAAGTAAGAAATCCTTGCTTCTCACATAACGGTGCTTTGAATGAAACTCCATCCAACATGTCCTTTGTCATTTGCCAAAAGTGCTAAAGTGATTTTAGGAACCAAGTGTATGTTCGGATTCTAGGCAAGTTGTCAAGTTTCGATTGAGAGTTTGTCAATCATTTGGACCATCTTCTATGATCGTCTAGTATTTGGCGGATCAATTTCATAGTCATCAACCCATCTCTAAATAGGGCGGGTTATGATTTTCAACTCACTTCTACTAATGGGTCAATTTGTCCTATCCACTTAATTAACATGAGTTGAAAACGAGTGATGATAAATTGATTCATCTTTTGTACATTTGATTTGGCAACGTGAAAACAACATTGGGGGACACTGGAACTTCCTTGAATCACGGCAAATCCAAACATACTCTTTGTTACCTTAGAGCATTTTCTAATAGGTGTTTTTACTATTGGGTATGACTCATATTTCGTCTTCATAAGATAAGCCACTAGCAGATCGGGGTCCCACTCTAAGGTACTATTGTGGGCCTGAGGTTTATTTTTTGTAGTTTGGACCCATGAATAGATACGATGTTTAGGGTTTTTAAGTTTATATATTTTCTTGTAATATGAATGTATTGTAACGAGTGTGTGAAGAGAATATGAAGAAAAATTGGACGTAGCCCACATTGGATAAAACAGGGTAAACACTGTGTGTTATTTTTCTTCCCTTTCTCTCTTTCTGTTTTTTTCGATTGTCGTGTGATTGCTCAATATCAACACTTACAAGTTAATCTTCCATGCAAAATATGATCTTGCTAGAATCTATTGTTGGAGCAAAGACTTAATCTCCACCATGAAAATTTGTTCTTCTACAACAACAACCAAGATCTACATGTTTTTAAAAAAATGATATTTTAATGTCATTCGTGTCACCCCAGCTTCTCCTTTTCTGCGCCACAGCCACCCACCCAACCAGATCTGAGTCGCGATGCACCACCCCGTCAAGATCGAACCAGCATCACGATGGAGGGATGGTGTAATGATTGAATCTATGTTGTTATTGTTAATGTATCTGGGATGGTGGGTTTGGAATGGTGGGAGTGGGGAGGTGCGACAGAGGGATGGTGGGATGATTGAATTTATGTTGTTGTTGTTAATGAATCTGGGATAGTGGGTTTGGGATGTTGGGAATGGTGGGAGTGGGGAGGCGCAACAGAGGGAGGAAAGGGTGGGGGTGGGGCGCACAACATAGAGCAAAGAAAGAGAGGAGGGAGGAGAGGTTGAGGGAGGGGGGGAGTTGATATATGAAAAAAATTGGACAATTGCCTATGACAAAATGATCATTATGAACTCTTGCAATTTTCAGCATTTTTTTTCTATAAATTTAGTCATTGGTGACCATTTTTTCATACCAATTTTCATTCTCATTCTTCTTTTTACATACATAATGAATCCTTTATTGCCACGATCACCACCATTAATGAACAGAAATTCTCAATTTCTTCTTCATTTCATTCCCTACTTGTCATTACCATCACTATGAGTAACTTATAATCAATCTTCTTTTAACAAAAATTCTCAAAGTTCTAAAATCTTTTGGTAACAATAATGATGAAATTTATTTTTTTCTTGCTCAATGTCAATATTTGTATTTTTTCCAATCAATGTTATGTATTATCGTAAGTTAAATTATTTTCATGGATAAATATTTTAGTCATTCATATATTTTCTATTTTTGTGTCAAATTTTTTTCATAATTAAAATACATATAATTAATTAGTTATAATTATTTTAAAAAAAATTGTAAATAAATATTAGAATGTAGATTCATCGTGGAATTTAAAAAAAGTGGTTTAACATCACAAAGTTTAATTTTTTATTAGAAAAAAAAATTAGAGAAATCTTTAAAATAATATGATATTATGAAATCTAAAAAAAAATTAACAAAAATTACAAAACTTAGATATTTTATTGGAGATGCTGTTGTTCACCTCACCTCGCCTCTTTTTTAATTTTATTATTGTTTCACCTAATCTCTGATCAAGCTTTCTTTCGTTTTGATTTTATTTTATTATATTTTAATTAATTGGTTTGTTTGCTTGCTGGATTTATGATACGTTTAATGGTATTGGGCTTTAAGTGAGGAAGATAGTAATATTGTTGGGTCAAATATGAGAATTGGGTTTGTGACTACTGAGTGGTTTGTGTGCTAGGCAGGTACAAATTCCCTATGGTGGCAGTGGCTAGGGGTGGAAATAGGCCAGGTCAGGCTAGGTTTTAATAGGCCTGAGCCTGGCCTGTATCACTATCATTAAGCCCAAACTTGGCTTGTTACATGTTAAGAATAAGTTATTAAGGCTTGAGTCTGGCCTGTATAAAGGTCTGGCCTGGCCTGGAAGCCTGTATATAAAGTCTGATTAAATAAAAATAAATAATCAAAAATAAAAAATAACATAATAGATATGTTTTTCTTATAAATTATCAAATGTGATCCTATAAGTTATAGTTATGTTTCTCTTAATCATTTATGAGATTTTCAAAGTGATTTCTTAAAGTGATTGATCATCCACCTTCATAATAAAAAATATTTTTTAAAAAATAAATATATTATTTTTAAGTTTTAATATATATATATATATTAAATAAGCCAGCCTGATAGGCCTAACAAGCTTTTTTTAAAGCTTGAGCTCGGCCTTTTTATTTAAATAGGCTTTTCAAAAAGCCTTCACCTGACCTTTATAATAAACAAACCAGGCTGAGCTAGGCTTTAAATAGGTTAGGCCAAAGACCCCTGATAGGCAGCCTGGCCCATTTCCACCCCTAGCAGTGGCATAAACCCTTTTTCTAACAATCTATTATTTTTCTAGTTTAGACTCGGCGGGTTTATCAAGAAAAATAATTTTAATTAATTTAGAATTTGCCTAAAAAATAAATAAAATTTAATTAATAATTATTTTCACAAATGATTGAACTGAAATATTACTTAAATGATTCTACTTTAACTTTGACAAATTAATCATTTGTCTTAAATTACTTGATTGATAATTTTTTGCTTTGAACCTAATACTAAAATAAATTAAATAAATACTACTATCTTAATGGTATTTTGAATGTGTCCTTTTAGTTTTAGTTATCATGTGAAACTATCTTCTCTTAACTTCGTGCTTGATTCGTTGACATCTCATTTGCCTAACTGAATTTATTGTCGGTGATCTAATTCGATCAATTCTCTTATAAAAGAAAAAAAAGTAAAACATGAAATTCACGCAATGCTTACAACATGAATCAAAAGGGTTTATGTATAGTTAAACCTTAAACCTTGTATACAATGTCTGTTTTAAGTTTTGTGCAATGTGAATTTGTTTTAACTAAAATACCTCAAGTTTTCTTACTATTAAATTTAATTATGAGAATCAGCACATAATTTTTGTTCAAAATTTTAATCCGTGCAATGATCTACAATGTGGGGTTTCCTTCTTCAAATGTTGTTCCTATCACTAGAGCACAGATATGGTTAGGCTATCTTCTATCGGTGTAATTAATGTGAATTTATCTCAAATATAAAGTTATCCTTTTCAAAAAATCCTTTTAAATTATATAATAATAATAAATAAAAAAACTTAGCAAATTTATTTAGCTGGTTGGCCACGGGTATAAGTTGAGACAGCTGACATATAATTCGACTCTGCCTTTAAACCTTCTGACATATTTTTGTCTTCCATCCAAAAGTGTGGGCCAGTTGATGAACAAAATATGCAGAATAGGTTCCAAGTTGATATTCATGCATAATTCCAACACATGAATCAGGATCAACACCAGTAGCAATAATTAGCAAAGACATGTGCAATCCACATGCAACTAATCATAGAAGATAGAACTCTGGTGTGGTAATTGTCTCCATGAATTATAGCATGCTCACACCAGAAGAGGTTTCACATATATACTATATGGTGATTTTAAACTCAGGTTCAACTTAACAAAAAATTGTCCACTTATGTAGCTTATAATTTTAAATATTTAAAATTATAAAATATATATTATAAAATAGTGAATAGTTTATATATTAATAGTGTTTATCATGTAATAGCAACTTATCGTATATAAAATTTTTATTAACTTTTACATTAACTGTCTAAAAAATTATATTTATCATTATTCTTTATTGATCGATAGTGAATTTGTTTTACACAATGCATGTATAGAATTGAACTCATTATAAATTTAATTTAAAAATTGTTACGCTAGATTTGTATGTTCTGTCTCCTACGAATGTTTTTACAATTATTAAATATGGAATAAATCCTCATTAATTCGAAGGACCTCCTGACAATTACAAAGTACTCTTTATACCGACTAACAGTTCTCTTTTTTCAACTTTTGGAGTTATGGTAATGTTAGGTCTAATTTTATGTTTTCCTTTTAAAAGTAAAAGTTCATTGAATTAATTTTAATTTTATGACCTTTTGATATTTTTTTCATTAAAAATATACTTTTATTTTAATATATATTTTCTTTATGAAAAAATAGGCAAGTATATATGCAAGTGCTACCGCATTCAATGTGATCGATGCTTTGTCTAAGGAAAAGGAAGGAAAAAAAAGCTAGTTGCAATCCAAGTGCAGTACTCAGGTTCCCGCATGTGGCTTGCCTAAATATCCACATGGAACCTAATTTATTTCAACACAATGACTCATTGCTCCAAAATATCGCATAACTTTTTTAAGACTTTTGGATCTGAGTGTAATGATGATCCAAGTACTCATAGAATCAATCAATTCCTCTCTCTCTCTCTCTCTCTCTCTCTCTCTCTCTCTCTCTCTCTATATATATATATATATATATATATATATGTATATTCATTTTGTGTTACTCAGACCAGAGAATTACTAATGTTAGTAAAATCATATATCAAATAAACTTTTAAATCAATCAAATAAATTCTAATTAAACTAATTAAAATGTTTTATCAAATTCACTCTCAATATTTTTTTTTATTGAATATACACTCTAAATATAAGGTACATTAATAGTAACTGGATGTATCAAAAAATATTAATAGTAACTACCACATCTGCTGAGGAAGGTAAGCCCATATAATCTCTAAGCATAAAATGCTCATACCCTGGAAGTGGGCTACTCAAAACCTGTGATTTTTTTTAATAATGTTATTTATATAAAATATCCATCAATTTTGTGGATAAGTAGAAAAAAAATTGACTTACTATGTTTTGTGGAATTTTTGTTTTTTAATCACAGTTTTTCATTCAGAAAGCTCAAATTAAGAATATTGCTTAAATGATTCGAACTACCTTCTACTTATACTTATACATGTTGGTAAAACGTGGGTTCAAATTTGAATCACATATTTTTTTACTTTTGCTAGATGATTATATTTCAAAATTCACTTGAAGTCAGAAATATAAATTGAAACAAATGGGCCTATGATTAATAAATAATATATATATAAAAAAAAAAGAAGCTTGGTGAGCAAAAAGAGCTGCTTAAGGTAAGAAAAAAGTGTCGATGCTCATCCCAACTATAATGGAGCAGCCTTTACCTATCTGCTTACATGGTTAGGAACTTTTACAATTGGGCTGGATACTGGTCCTTATCCTTGTAAATACGAGCCCAGCAAATTTTCACCCTAATGACAATTTGACAATCCCAAGACCAAAAAGGATAAACAGATTATTGTGAAGTATTGGCCAACTCAAGAAGACAAGAACACTTACACTTTCGGCCACTACATATGCTTCTGTTGGACCAGAATATAAAAAGCATTGATCTAAAGTATTTTTTTGGTTTGATTCAAGTTTTTAGTAATTAGTTTTATTTTTATACTTTATATGTCTCTTGCAGTATATATACTCTCTTCAATTGTAAGCATATTATCAAAATAGATGAAGGGGTTGTTGTTTTAATAGGAAAAAAGTAGGCCAGGTGTGTTTTGTGTAAAGATTACTTTAGAGGATAGTTTTTTTTCTCTAAAGAATAAAATCTAAAATAATTCATTATTAAAAAAATATAACTAATTATGAACTTTGTAAAATCAAGTTCTAGTATAAAAAAATTATAAATTATTCTAATCTAAGTACACACTTAAGTAAATCTTTATCTACAAAAGTTACATCCCCCCACCCCCACACACACATAATCCCTTTTTATATATGTAAAAAGAAAGTATATTAAGATTGTTTGTTGTAATTGAATCAGAACTTTTAATGTACACGATTATTAAGATGTTAAATTGATATATGAATGTTTATAGAAAGAAAAACTAGCTTTGATAATTTTATATGAATGTACATTGATAGATGATTAATTCTTATCCTTCAAATTATAGTTGGATGTGCATGATAGAGGTAGTCTTCTGCAAAAATTAGTGGAGGGTTGAGCAATTTATCAATCATGCAAGAAATCAAAGTTATTATATTAATGAAAGAAGACAAGAAATCCATATATTAAACGTACGCACTCAGTTATCCGATAGAAGATGTTAAGGTTTGCCACTACTACCTCGTCATGATCAAAAGTTTGATAGATTTCATGAAAGGATTATGACAAGCTGCATTTAGGCTTTTAGTTTTTTCTTCATATTATTATTTATTTTAGTATAACATGATATAATATAAATTAAAAATTATAATTAAATTAACTATTATTATAAAAAACTATAAACATTAAAAATTATCAACAACCAAGTCGTTGGTAAAAACAGTTAAAATTTTGACAATTGTCACTATAATCTAACCATTAATAATCTAGTATGGACCAATTAACCAACAACTTCATTCTATTTGTTTAGAAATTTTTGTTTCCATATATGCACTTACTTTTTGAGATTTGGGTCGTATATTATATTAGCCATCATAAATTAATAATTATAAATTACTTTCTGTTGTTAACAATGGATTTTTTGGCTGTAAGTTTAGTGCTCTAACTATGATCTATAAAAGGACACGCATTATGTGGAGAGGATAAAGAGGGAGTACAAGTGAAAAGATTTCCTTCATGGTACAATTTGGCGATGAAATGTTTTTTTTTCTTCATTGTATATTCTCTTTCAGTGCGATCTTGATTGATAATTTGCAAGAGGCTGTGATGTTCTATTGGGGGGTAAATTAATAATTCAGGTAGTTAAGGCACAACAATCATAAGTGTAGCATCTTTTAATAAGCGTTCTTGTTGTATTATTGATTGGAAGCACGAGAACAAAATTGCCAGTTGTGGAAGTGACATTACATTATCAATTATGACATTATATACACTCTAATTTATTCAATATTGATTAATTTGTGTACTTTCTTTTTGTTGATTGAAAACCTTACTCTAAACTTTGTTCCTGTGGCATTTGTTTTTACTATGGTGTGCAGTGGCCGAAAGAGGCATGTAGGGCCGCAGGAGCACTTGTTAATGCTTATTTCTCACAAATAGCTGTGATCTCTCTAAGCACAACTTTCATATTGAGCTGGTTTTAACTCCAACTTTCTGAAACTTGCGCAGTTGAAAGTGACAATTAGGTAGATATGTCAGAACCATAATAAGGGTATGTGGACTATTACAAGGTGCTACAACCCAATTTACTTCATAGTGGACCTCTTTGAATAGACCACTTACAAATCATGGGCCACCATTCCACGTTCCTTGCATTTTAACCTCCCTCACTTTTACCAACCCATATCACTAATTTGGTCTTTGTCGTCTTTTGGAATGGGGGAATTTATTATGTAACAAATTAGACTTTAGAGCTAATTAAATTAGGCAATGTGCATGATTTTATTTGTTTGTTTCCTATAAATTGTTGTGCATATTGTTATAGTATTTTAAGGTCATTTTTAAATAAGTTTTTCAATAAATACTTAGGAAAAAAGAAAATAAGAAGATAAAATGAAATTAAACCAGTTAAAATTAGTTTATACATGAATTGAAATTAGCTTTTAGAGAAGTTAAAGTAATAAATTTTATAAACTATCTTATACATAAGTTAGCCTTAATTTATAAAAGAAGTTCAATTTTTTTTCTTATGAGTGCTTATTAAAAAATTTATCCAAACAGAACTTAAGTACAAAATTGAATAAACGAAGTTATGTTACTTTCTATTTATTATTTCTTTTGTGATACTAATTGTAGTTTTTGTCTATTATTTTATTGTAGAAACTTTTATTTTATTCTAGTTTTTCATAAGAATAAATACAATTCAATAATTCTCGAATTTTGTAGGAACTTACCCATGATTTTGGATGTTTGTGGGAGAAAACTAAAAGGGCCCAAAGGATAACGTTAGAGTGTAAGGAAATTAATCATGACTAGAAATTAGAATGTTGGTGTTAGTTGGGTTAACGTTAGCAAAGTTCATGTACTAGCTAGCTAGTTCTCTAAGAACTAGAAAATGCCTACACGGAAATGGGGTAGTGGGGTAGGCATGGATAAAGAATATGGGATGCTCGTTAATGAGCTTGTAAGAGAGTGGGACATTGCACATGATGATAACGGCTAACCTAATAAACTTGCATTGTAATCCATGGAGAGGAAAAAGATATAAGATGGAAAATTCCACTCCTATTATTTCTAGTAAAGTGAGACAACTACTTTCTGTTAATAATTTATTGAAGCATTCCACGTCTAATGAGAAGAATATATAAAAGAGAATAGTGAAATTATCCTTTCACTTTGGATTTTTTTTACCAATATATTGTTTTCTATTTGCTCCATGAACTCTCCTAATCTAGTAATACACGGAGAGAATGACCATTCACTGACCATAATTAAATGGGCTCTTGTGTGTGGGTACTGCGTATTGTCCACACTATCCACTATGCATGCAAAACTGAAAGGTTATGATTCAATTGCATCTTTCTCCCTTCCTCTTAGCCAAGCAATTAAAGGCTTTGCAGTGTAAACTGATGTTGTCATTCCTTCAATATCTGTTTACCACATGCGTCCAATAACCTCATACCAAATTTACAATGATGGAACAAATGTAAGAAGAGTTTAATTTTTATATATCATCGTAATATCAACGAATGAAAAATTGTTAATGATTTTTAAGAACTATCAAATTTATTCTATTTAATACTTATTCTATTTTAAAATAAATTCCATCCTAAATTGTTTTATATGAACTAAGAAAAAATAATAAATAAATGAAAGACATTAATACCTGTCTAAACCTAATCTTATTAAATAGATGAAAGAGAATAGTATTAATATTATATTTAAAAATTAAAATGACATTTGTTAGGGGTATTATGGAAAATAACAACTAATATTATATTGAAAAATCAAATATAACACTTATTTTGAGATAATTTCTTTTTTCAAATGTGATAATTATTTTGAGATGAAGAGAATAATTTGTAATTAAATGATAATGTAATTTTTTTATACTATCATCTATTATCATCTATAATGTGTTAAGAATATATTGATTCATAATGAAAAAATAATCAATTAAGTTTTTATGATAAAGATAGACATTAAATAGTCATTTTTACTTTTTCATGGTTTTACAGTGATTTTGTAGGATAGAATCAACTATGTGTTGTGTTAACCAAACACATTTTTACTCAGAAAATAATTTGAAAAGATTGTGCATTGTCCAACTTCCTAAGGATGAAGGATTTACAAGCAAATATGTGGGAAACCCCATTGAGAGCTTTCTCCCATGTGCATGAAATGTGCACCATTATGATAGTGAAGCACTTGTTATGACAAACTTTTCCGTAATTGAACACCAAAAAAATGCACTCATGATGATAATTGGAATCATCTTGCTATGCACAGCAATTAAAACAGGCCACATAAAACCTTATCTTGTAAAGGGTAATAGCATTTCGTGATGCTTCGCTTTCCAAGGGCTTTTTTGCTTTCACCTATATCATATTTAGCACAGACATTCATTTAGTGTTTCTAAAAGAGTAAAGTAGTAAAATCACTTAGAGTGAACGCAATAAAAGATTATTATTATTTTGTCATTTAGTGTAAATAATATAGCAAGGACCAATTATGTTCCTTCCGAATACAAAGGTTTTTAGTTCCTTTCTAAAACTCTTGGTGAAGGAGGCATTTATTTCAAATTTTTACACCTAAAACAAGGACACATTCAAACTTTGTTTGATATCTGTAGTAGTACATTTGAAAACATCTTGGGCTTATGGAACTTAAACAGAATATATATATTGAAGGAAGGCAAGATCTTGATGTCTTAGTTCTTATATCTAAATGATATAGATCTTCATGTGTACTATTATTAGATCACTTTTTTGTTGCTTAGCGGAAAAGGGAGCTTTATCGTATTATTTTGGATTTTAAGTTCAATATTCTGTGTGAGCTTTAAACCTGAAATTTCATTAATGCAGTAAACATATATAGAGGAGTTATCCATCTTGTAAGAAGGAAAAAAACATTGAGGCTTTTTATATACACAATTTCTATTTCCATGAAACTTCATTGAGTTATGAAAGATGAATATCACACTGTCGTTTGAATAATAATAAAGTGACTGTATACAACTTATATACAGTAACTCAAAAAAGTATTATGCAGAGCTGACAAAAAAACAATCACCTAACCATCTAACTGATTTTGTTTCTGGTGCGAATTTCCACCACCAGAAAAAAATTGCCAATGTTTTAGTTGTATATTCATGGATTATTTCATAATAACAATGTTTACTTTTAAGTTTTGACAAGTAATAGAGATTTTATTCGTAAATTACATAAGCAAGAAGTGGATAGAAATTCATTCGCTTCGTGTAATCCTTTCAGTGTGTTATTTGCAAATAGTATTGTTGAGTCATTAATTTATTATTACAATTCCTTTTTCGGTAATTTTTTAATTGCAATTCAATGAAATCTATTTCTTTTTTGTTTTGAAAATGTAAAACACAAGTAACCATGAACCATGTCAGAGATATTTTATACTAATATATGCCATATATATTGAGTTGAGTGCATTACACACATTAATAGTGGACCATATATAGATAGCAATTTTACATAAGAGTTAGTTTTCAACTTATAATTAAATGCAATCAGTTTTTTCTATGCGAATATTATATTTATAAAAAAAAAGAAAGACCTAAATAACTCATAGTGGATTATATAAAAGTATATATAAATGACTGAAAATGGACAAATTAATAAATTAAGAAGAGCCTTTCTTGGGCAACTCTTTTTCCCATGTATGGCCATTGCACTGCTGGTGTTTGGGCCATACAAGGTTGAAAATCATTGTTTCTTTGAAAGATGACCCACAGTTGAAATTCAATTGAGATTATCCAAGTTAAAAGAGCCCAAGATAGATAGGGTGGTACTAGTACTAGTAGGGCATAGCAACGTGGACGAAAGATCACACAACTGGTGTACATATAAAGATTGCATATGTTGGTTGTTGCTTGACAATTACTCTTGAGGGAAACCAAAAGTGTTATTATATACCCCCAATGTCCTATTCAAATGGGTCATTATCCTCTATTGTTGCATGGCACAGGGACTTCTCTCCCCAATATGCATAGCTGCTATCATTAACATCAGAGACTGCACTTTCTTTCTTTCTCTATTTCTCTAATCGGGGAACCTGATTCCATTTTTCTCTTTTGAATTCCTAAAGAGTTCTAGAAATTGTTCATCATGATGCTAAGTTTGTACATAGAAAAAGTTTAAATTTAGCTTGCATTTAATTTTAAAATTAAGAATGGAGAAGATCAGTTTCTTTTTGTTTAAGTTTAATTTCATTGTAATGGGAGATACTAGGTGAAAGTAGAAAGAGGATAAACATATATTTTTTGACCACTTTAAACACCAATCATGTTTTTTTTTATCCGGGAGGAGAGTTGGGAAGATGATTTGATTAAGATAAACAAGCCTCACACTGTTGCACATTATATATAGGCTTAATAATCGATTAATTTTTTTTTGAGATCCACACACAATTGTCGTGATAATTGATGTGACATTTTAATATACACGTCAGTCCGAACACAAAAGTATGAACAGATCATCTTTAGCAGTCACAATATTCGGTTGACATATTATTAATAAATGCATCAATATTTAAATATTAATAATAATGTTACAACTCCTTTATCAAGTTACATGTATTTAATTATTTATAAAGGACAAATTATCTATAAATTATGGTTTATCTATTAATTATTATTTACAAGTTAGAAATTACCTACAAGAGTTATTACACCATTGTAACAACTCCTACTATCAAGGATTAGAAGTTCCTATCCTATGCTATAAATATTACGTTTTATTTCATCTTTTTTAATTTATTTTCAACTCACTCTCGTACTTACTTTATTCATTTGTTTTATGGTCTTTCCTTTGTTCTCTCAATAAAGGATATATGTAATCTAACGTGTGAGATCATGGAATCCATCTTAATTAGGTCGACCCTGACATCATTCAACTTCAAATTTCAGTCAGAACAATATTAAAAAGATTTTTTTTTTCATAATATTCTCATAATCTATAGTCAAGAAGCTATGTTTTAAAATGTGTACAATTAAGCGTGAAGGTGTGTACTACGACTAATAATTATGTTCATATATAAATCATGAAGTCAAACTCAGGATCATATGTTTTTAACAGATTCAAATTAAACCCTTTCATTCAAATTAACGCATCTCAACGTTGAGTGTAACATAAGTTAAAGCACGCAATCATACATCAATTGTTGTATTGAGTTCAAGTAAAACTAATATTTTCTCTGTAGAGAGGCTTTTGTTTGGGACTCAGGGATGCAACAGGATGTCTAGTTATTTTCTCTTTACTGGGTGTATGATCTATTGCTGGCTGGTATAGCTTGGTTATGAGGTTTTATGAGTGGTGCTCCTGTAATTTTGGTATGTTTGGTAGTTATAGAGGTGATAATCACTGCCATATTCTGTTTTCACCTTGGTACTTCTTGTATCTTGTACCTTGTTTAATAAAATTTGTTTGTTGATAAAAAAAAATATTGTCTATCAATATTATAGGTAACAAAACGGACTACATGTCCCAATGTGGATTGACCTGATAAGGGTTATGAATTATAATGGATCGAGAAAAAAAAATTAAATTTATTTTAGACCTAAAACATGAAATCTAAATCTTGTAAAAGCTCGATTTTTGTGGATTTTAACGAAATTTTGCAGGCTCAACTTGTATTGGATCATGTTTGGGTCAAGTTAAAAATCTACATTTAATTTGAACTAAAAAATTTAAATTTAAAGTCTTATATTTCATTAAACAGATTTGAAATGATCCAATTAATCCGACCCCATTTTATCACTTTTAAATTCAATATAAAATTGCATGATGAGATTTAAATTAAGGAAAATGCTTGTTTGTATGAAACGTTTTCGTAAACACTGCACGAATGTGTATTTGTGCCAAGATTTATCTTTTATTTAAATTCATATTTTTATTTAATTTTTTAAAAATAACCCCACATAACTTATTTGTAGGATTCGTGCAAGGAACGCTTTCTTAAGAAAAAGCATTACTCTTAAATTAATTCATCTCATATCCTACGTTTTCACAAGGTACCTCATAATATATTATGTGAGAGCGTAAGTTAGTTTAGAGAACTTTTTAGACAAGTTAGTTTCTTAAGAGATCTAATTAAGAATTTTTTTTTTCAAATTAAGTAAAAATCATATATATTAACAAATTCCTGTGTAAATATAAATAGAAATAAGCGAGGACTACCATTGGCAAGTGCAGTATTCAAATATAAATAAATAAATACTTCACTATCCTGAAGAACATTAATTATTAGTACAATGCCTTCAACATAAAACTACTCCCTTTGTTTATTCACTGATCTCCGACCTACATTCATTTTTGCTGTGCTCCACTGGAAATACACCGTTATACGGTAATATGAATCGTTTTCAATTTTATTTCGATAGTTTGTTAGTATCCCCTAAATTATTAAGTATATATAGTATAATTACAGATAAAAGCTGAATTAAATTCTTTAAATATTTATTGTTAAAATTATAAATTAATTAGTGTATATATACATATATTATATATGTTAAACAATAATTTTCAAGTAAAGTTGCAAAATTTATTGTTGTTCAGAGATATTTAATTCTACAATTCTCTGAGTTTTTATTTCGTACTTTTATAATATTATTTTATTATTTTTAATTATATTTTTATATTATTGCTAAAAAATGTTAATATTTATTTTCTACAGTTGGTTCATTTATTTATTGACATTTTTTACTTTTTAGGTTTCCCTTCCAAATATTTTATTAATATTTCTTAATTTTTCTAATATTATTTTATTGTTATTTTTTTTTACATTTTTAAGGTCATCCTTCTTTTTTCTGTTATTTTTTATAATAAAAAATTAGTAAATTTGATTTTGTAATATTAGTTTATTATTTTTTATAAGATAGAATAATAATATGATTTTCATAAAATTGGAATATTATTCCATTTTATTATAAATTCTTTTTTTTTTGTTTTTTAATAATGCTGTCCATTAATAAGAATAAATAACATAATGTGACAATCGGGATTGCGATTGGATGATGAAAAAATTTAAGATAGGAAATCGTCGCAAGGTTTATTTTTAGAAAATAATATTGAAGCAGTAAAAAAATAATGATATTGAAAATTCTAAAAAAAAAATATTTTTAACCAAAATTTGAATTTAGAACTCAATTACATGTAAAATATGTATTAACGCCCTATCAATGGCGGAGTATGTTGAGGGAGAGGAAGCCATATCCCCTCCCCAAATTTTTTGTCCATTACATACATGCATAGATATTTGGTACCCCAAAATTAATATCATACTTTTTTAATATGTGATTAACTAGTAAACCGAGATTTTGATAAGAAAAAAGAAAGTGAACACAAATCTCTTACTACTTGCTTGAGTTGTAAAAGTAAGAGTGGACGTATGTCATATTGGTGCAAAAACAACATTTTTTTAAATGATTAATTTTTTTTTTAAAATACTTTTAGGAGAAAAATCTAAATAGAAAAAAAAATGAAATAATAATTTTCACAAGTTAAAATTATCTTATTTCATAAATTAAAAAAATAGAGACAAGTTATGATAGAATTTTTGAAAATTAGCTTATAGAAAAGTTTGTTTTTTTTCCTCAGAAGTACTTATTTTCTAGAAAAAATTATTCAAATAAATCTTATTAAATAAGTGAATGAAAGAGAGTAACAATCTTATAATATTAATATTGTCATCATTAGTTTATTTTTAATTAGTTCTTGTTATTCATCATTAATGTTAGATTTAATTAATATTTTGATTCTCTAATTAATTTTTTTAAGTTGAATCAGGTCTTCTTATCATTAAAAGGTTCAATAGGTCTTATAATTTTTCAAAAT
>PYAF01002910.1:999930-1016889 GCA_007407185.1 Glycine tomentella | reverse complement strand
AGGTTCAATAGGTCTTATAATTTTTCAAAATGTTTAGGTCATTAATATTTAAAATTTTCAATTAAGTCCATTATTTTTTAAATTTGGTACAATTTGATCCCATTTATAAGCAAATTTAGTTTCAAGTTAGATGAAAGAAAAATGGGACTAAGTTAAACCTATTTTACAAAAATAAAAGACCTAATTGAATATTATAATAATTAGATAATCAAATTGAACCTAAAAATAAATTAAAGGATGAAAGAAGTAATTAAACATTAACATTATAAGAAATATGAGTGAAATAGAAATTAATATTATAGTTTAAAGCTAAAATAATTATTATTTTGAAACTTATTATTTGTCCTTGTACAACAATTATTATAGGACAAAGATAATTTTCTAGTTGATTTGTTTAATGTGTGTTGATATTTTTCATTACTTTCCAATATTTTTTTCAAATCATATAATTATGAATATTTCTTATCACTTGCCCACCTCAAAATAATCGATCAAGCTCCACCATTACGTCCTACTAAGTCTATTATAGAAACTATTACACTTATCGTAATGTGTAAACATAATATATGTCTTACTCATGCTTGGAAATTTTTTAAAATATATTTGTTAAGACTCATTTTGTGTATAAAGACTAAATATTATATATTGTGTAAAGACATAATATTTAGTCTTTATACACAAAATATTATAGAAACTATTACACATAACCTAATGTGTAAACATAAAATTTGTCTTATATGCTTGGAAAATGTTTAAAACATATTTGTTAAGACTCATTTTGTGTATAAAGACATAATATTTGTAATCGATCAAACTCTAGGTTTATAAAGACTAAATATTGTGTATATCTAAGTATCATCCTATAAACATCATTTTGTAATATAAGACTCATCAAGCCCTATTATTATATGTTTTGTTCATTTAAAGATGATCATAAGATAAAGAACGGTTTGATGAAAAAAGTATTCTACAAAGCATATTTAAGATGTCTCATCACCTTTTCTAAATCTGGAAGAAATAAACGGTAAAGAATTTACTTACTCTCATACCTCAAGGCGTGAAAAAACAATAAAAGTAAGCAGGTGAGATAACACTTCAGTAAAGTTGATCACTTGTGTAAAAAAATAAAAATTTACACGATGTAATGACTAAGAAGAATTATAAACACAATGTTTTGTTAGCTCCTATGCTACCAGTTGGTGAAAACTCAACTTGTCACGCACATTTTATTCCACTAACATTCAAAGTTTTAGAAGAAAAGAGAAAAGCTCCAAGGGTATATTAAGCTCCAATAAAAGACTACTGAAGAGAAGACATAATTAAAAGCATAACATATAGTGAACTTATATCAACAAAAGAAAATTTAAGAAATGTATTTCAATTCCTTTTTAACTTTTTTTTATATAAATTATTTGAACATTCTCTGAGCACTTAGACAATTTACCTGTATATCAATCTAATAGAACAATAGTTTATGGTTATCCTTTACCCATTTATTTGTGATATGGTTAGATATTAAAGGCTTGATTAAAAAAGAATATTAATTTGTTGTAGTTTTCTAATGAGGCAAGTACCAAATAATACTTGCATGTGAGACTGAAGAGGCTTAAAGGAAAAAATAAATGTAACAATTAGGCACTTTGTTTCAGTCATTTATTATAGTGGAATTCTCGGTTGATTTCTAAGGATTGAATGTATTGTTTAGATAAGATAAACTAGTATAAAACTCTATGATTTTCTATTTATCGTGTAACCTGTTTATTGCTTGTTGAGTAAGGGAGTTGGCATTATCACATATTGTCTTTCATTTTGTATATCAAAGGCTCTTTAAGAAAATTCCTTTTAAGCTAAGCTCAAATTAATGTGTAATAAAAAAATTTCAGCGACCAAAATTGTACAATTAGAAAATTATATGGACAAAAAGTAAAATTGAGCTTAATTTTAAAACAAAAAGAGCATTATTTAGAAAATCTAGAATAAATTATGCTAATCATCTCAACGATTTTGCGAATCTATATAAATATTTTTTGCTTTTTGAACATTTACAAGAATCTCCTCTAATTTAATATTATTTTAAACAATTAAAGAAGATCAATGTCATATATAAGAAGTGCTAATATAATTTTTTAAAATAATTAGAGAAAGTCAATTTAAAATCAAACAAGAGAAATTTATATAGTTGCAGGAAATCTGAAAATAATTAGTACTAGTGTAATCTATTCAAAAAAATTAATATTATCAAGTGACTTTTTCACTTGATAGAAGAAAAAAAATAATTTTTAATAGTTTAGTTAACAAAAATTAATAATTAATATTTTTACTAAAAAAATCACTTGATATACAACCTCACTCAGACCCACTCCCACATTTATTTTTATGAAGCTCTTCCTCTAGTACTATTGATTTGTGAGTTTCAATGCATCGTTTCAACGTTTGTCTACACGCTATTCCATGATTAAACTTTAGCTCTTCTGTCTTTAGTTTGCTTACGTCACAATAACATAAAAATATTCTCTCTTTATTCAGTGCCCCCTAACCTCCTTTCTTTTTTACTGTGTTCCGTAAAGCATTGTATTATTCCTTTTCCTCATTTTAATAATTAAATTCATTTGTCTTTGATGAATTTGATCGTTCATTCACCAACAGTCAAAACATTAAAATTTAATTTAATATTTATTTAATACTATTTTTTATCATTTAAATTTTATTAAAAAACAAAGAAATATTTTAACAAGTTTTATAAAAATAATTTATTAAATAAATTGTAAAATTAGGAAAACTTTATTTTATTCTAATATATCTAAATAAATTCTATATATAATAAATGTTAATCCGTATCATTAAGATATTAGTTAAAAAAAAATCCTATAAGATATTTGAAACGCCCTCAAAATCTTACACTCAGAAGAAGGGATATTTTCATTAAATTTATGTGACTTCAAAATAGATTTATGTAAATTTAATAATGGAGATGTTGTTGCAAGCTTTGGAGGTTTATTAAAACCAAACAATTTTTGAGTGAAGAGCTTGAAGAAATCCAAAGGCTGATTCACAGGTGTTTGGCATGTGATATCTTAACACGTGTCGTCCGATTTGGTAGCTCTTTTAAGTCCTGGAATTCTTAATATTCTTGAACTATGGAGGGTCTTTTAGTCCTAATAAAAATATGTACCATCTATACCATCTAATTCCTCGGTACGGTTTCAGGACATGTTTCTCTTGTCGGGGCCAATCGAGTTGTCGCTTAATGCGACGTCGTTTCCGTTTGCCATGATACCGTTTTATTGTCCTTAATGCCGACAAAGATACCTCTAAGTTCCTTCGAAACAAATTGAGGAGGATGTAATAATATTACTCCTATATTTTATCTTTTCACTTTAATTTTGCTATTTTAGATGTTATATTTAATTCGGCTAAATCGATTTGAGAAAATAAGTTTTTTTTAAAATTTATATAAGAGCATTTCTACGATAAGAACATAATTTAAATTCTTACGTACTATTTAGTGAATCCTTTATTATCAACGTAAGATTTAAGAATATTCATTATTACTCTAATAATAGGGCACAATTTAGGTTCCTAATTTATTTTCAGTGAGTCCCATTACATCTATATCTACTTATACGAGAATTCTTATTGAGTAAAAAATTATTTTTTAATGGTTAAACAATTTGTTTGTACTTATTTATATAAGCAACATCTATGGAAATTTTAGGAAATAAAATTGGTTTGATGACGAAGAAAAAAGGAAATGAAGAGTTATGTGAATTTAATATTCTTCTCGGGAAAAAATTAATAACCAATAACTAATATTGATAAATAAAAAATATCTATAAAACCCATAAAATTGATTTGTTTTAATAATTTTGTCATGTTACATATCTTTAAGAATCTCAAAAAAACAATTTCCATTATGAGATGTTATAAGAAATAGTATATAAAAATGAAAAAAATGATAAACCTCTTTGTTTCTTGAACGTGTGCTAATTTGATATCGTAAACTATTTCTTCAAAATTCAGATTGTGCATAAATTAAAATTATTATGTAAAAGAATAGTTTCTCATTTATTTTATATTTACCAAAATACCCATTTCCGTAGTTCCACATGGTATTGTGTATTTGCATGCACCTCCTTTTTGTTGAAACCACGGAATTTGCCACTACTTTTTGAACTTTGTGAGAGAGAGAGGGGGGAAGAAGTGGTTGGTAATGTTTTTATTTTATGTTTGGAGCATCCATTAACCAAAGGATTTTAAGGAAAAGAGAAAAAAGTGGAAGAGGAAAAAAAGAAAAGGGAAATGGGTTGCATCCCTAAAATGAAAACCCTCAATGATTTTACTGTGAAAGCCTGTCCCGTCCCGTCCTTCCGCTGCCAACTTGACAAATTAAGATGGGTTACAGTCAATGGGCTCAGAATTGCAGGCCATACCATTTTCATGCTAAACCGGGTCAACTCGGTACCACTCCACCGAGTCATCATTTTTCCCCAAAAGCCTGAGTCAAAATCAAAATTCCCAAAATTAAATAAACCCCCCATGACATTACTATTCAAGACTAGTGTCGTAATAACTCATAATAGTGGTAATAAACTGTAGGGTCATACTACCTCAACCGATGAGGCCAAAGCGCGCATAGCATATTTATTACTCACATCTAACCTCAAGTGGGGTCAATAACTTAACCATGGATTAGAACCAGGGTTAAAAAAAAGGGGTTAAGAAGCTCAACCACATAACCCAAACCCAGATTTTTTTTATTATCAACAGTCATCTCATTACTCTCTCAACACCATCATCAACATTCAACACTCTTCCTTCTCCTCCTTCCTCCAACAAAGCAACTTTTATTTTTTCTCTCTCCCTTTCCATTTTCTAATTTCCTATTTCCATCGTATAAAATAGTGCCACCCATCACCACAACAACAACAAAATCAGCAGCATCAGCAGAAGCAGAAGAAGCAGGTCCAAACTTCAATTCATGGAAGTGTGATATCTTATGTAGTTCTAATCTCCTCAAAAAACCTAAACCTAAAAAGCTAACCTTTTTTTTTTAAATAGTTTTTTTTTTTACTTACTTACCCTAGATGTTAGAGCCATGGACATAACCCCAACAACAACGATCATCAACAACACCACCATCACCACCACTATCACTCCCAGTGCAACAAAATCCCCAGAACATGAAACGGAAACACCGACCAGGATCACCACCCCCATCACTCCCACAACGACAAAAACCTTATCTTTCTCGAACGGTGTCCTCAAACGCCACCGCCACCACCACCTCCACCACCCTATGCCTGCGGTGGTTACCTACAAAGAATGCCTCAAAAACCACGCCGCCAACTTGGGTGGCCACGCTCTAGACGGCTGCGGCGAGTTCATGCCCTCTCCGACCGCCACCGCCGCCGACCCCAGCTCCATAAAATGTGCCGCCTGCGGCTGCCACCGCAACTTCCACCGCCGCGAGCCGGAGGATCCCCCCATCACCTCCACCACCACGCACGTCATCGAGTACCTGCCACACCACCGCCACCACCCTCCGCCACCGCTGCACGCGGCGGCGGCAGCTCGCAGCCCCAATTCCGCTTCCCCGCCGCCGATCTCCTCCTCTTACTACCCCTCCGCGCCGCACATGCTCCTCGCCCTCTCCGCCGGGCTAGCGGCTCCACCGGAGAGCACCGCCGCGCCTTCCGCCGCGCCTTCCGCCGCGCTCAGCAGAAAGCGATTCCGAACGAAGTTCAGCCAGGAGCAGAAGGAGAAGATGCACAAGTTTGCGGAGAAAGTAGGGTGGAAGATTCAGAAGCGCGACGAGGATTTGATTCACGAGTTCTGCAACGAGATTGGCGTGGATAGAAGCGTTCTCAAGGTTTGGATGCATAACAACAAAAACACCTTCACCAAAAAAGATAGCAATATTGTTATTAGTAATGATATTAATATTACTACTAGTAATAATATTAATACAAGTATTATTGATGATAATGATGCAAATGGGGGTGATGTCAAGGTTTTTGAAAACCCTAACAACAACCATGGTGGTAGTGGTGGTGGTGAAGATTCTGCTGAAGATCCGAGTCGTAATCACTATGGTGGGGTGAACGTTGGTGCTAACGGGTCTTCTTCTAGTTCTTGATCTAAGGGGAATAGAAGAAGAATAAGGTGTTAGATAGGTTAATGATGCTGCTGCTGTTACTACCGGTTAATTAATTAGTAGTTTTTAATTTCTTTTCTCTTTTTTGTTTTATATTGTTAATGAGACCAAGATGATGATCAATCACCTTAATGGGAGAGAATGATATACCCAGAAGGGAATTTATTTTGATTTTTATGCTTTTAATGGTTTTATTCTGAATTAATTAGTTAGTTGTTACTAGTTATGAATATGTGTATGTTGTTTATCTTTGGCGTGATTTTCTTTTTCATCTGCTTCTTGCACGATTTGTTTGAGTGGTGTGAACAGTGGACTTGACATGCAGTGTTGTTAATTATTTGGTTCTTAATTTCTGTGATTTCTCACTTTCTCCCCCCGTAAGACATGGAATAATTAATAATAATGGTTTTTTTTTTTTCTTTCTCTTTGTATCTCGTGTTCGAGAGAAAGAGGCAGAAAGTGTTGCTGTTTATGGGGCTTGTTAAATAATGGGAGGTGGTGAAATGCTGGTTCTGTTCTATTCTATGGTCCTGTGCTGCTGCTGCTGCTGCTGCTGTCTGTGTGTGCTGCCATGCGCTTTATTCACGAAAAAATGTATCTGATAGAACAGGCGTAAAGGGTAGACAAAATCATAATCATATTCTATTAGAATGTGTATTAAAACTGCAAGCTTTTGGTAATCTGAGTGTGTTTAGATAAGGGTATAGTTTATTAGTTCAGGGGAAAATAATACTATATATCTATTTTGGGAGACAATCCATGTGGCTAATGAATCCAAAAGAAATCTTAATTATGCTTTTAATTATTGTCTTTAATCTATAACATGTTACATCACTTACATGCATTCCTCGTGCAAGACTTCAATGCTAACTTTTAAAGGTAATTAATTAATCTCGTGTAATCTAATTACTGTCCATGGCATTGTTACTATTGTGTCGCCAAAAAGATTTTGTTGTTAGGGAAATATTTGGGGGTAATTTTCTTTTTAAAGAATGGTAGATGTCTTTAATATTTAATCAATTTCTTAAAAATATTGGTTAAAAAATTTAAAGTAAAATTATTTTTATTAAAAGATAAAAAATTATTTTGTAAATGCTTTTTTATATTTTTACGATTTATGACTTACAGATTATTTTTTTTTAATTTCTTAACCAACTTATACGGTTCAGCAGGACTCTTAATAAAAAATTATATTTAGTAAAATATTGAAATAAATAATAAAGAGACTGACCAGTGACGAGAGAAAGAGAGGTCAAGTACTACTACTACTACTGTGTGTCTTGTCTTCCATAGTTTTACGCTATGGGTGTGTTTGTTTTCCATCATTGACCACCTTATTAATTCATTATTATTTTGTGTGTGGGGCCCACTCGTTGGTTTGTTTTTGGTTTTTGGTTAGTTATGAAGTCAGTAATCTTGTTTTTGGTGGGGGTGGGGCCCTTGAGGGGCTGCCCTTGGTGCTGTTAACCAGCAAGTTATGGGCTGGTTCTAGTCTTCTAGACCCCTTAATTGCCCTTAAAAACAGGGGATCTGGTTCAAAGTATGAGTTGAGGGGTTTTGTCAACTTTTCCCAGCTAAGCATAAACAGTTATCTACTGTGGGAAAATTAGTTTCTTTCGCATCATTGAATCCAAATCAGTTTAACACCCCATGATTACAATAAATATTTTATTTTTAGTTCCTTAATCCATATTAACATTAATAACTATACTACTTAATTTATGTATTTGCTAATATAATGTATAGACAATAGAGAATTATGCCTATGTTTAGTTTAAAGTTATAATAAAAACCTTTTTACAGATTTCCATATGATATTAGGCATTTTAATGTATGAATCAAGAAAGAAAATTTTGTTGCTGCTAAAATAAAAGTATTTTTAAACTCTTTCAACTCTAATCTGAAATAAATACATTTCCATATCTTAGAAAATTAGTTCCTTATATATATATATATATATATATATATATATATATATATATATATATATGCATCATTTGTTCAATGCATCATTTGCTCAATCGACCGAGCGAGTTAGATCATGACACAATTTTATATGATATAAAAGTACGTATAGTGTTTTTTTCTTCTTCTTTGGAAATAAAAGCAGAAAGAAGCATGGCATAAACAAACATAACTGTACGTACCTCCAGTTAATTTGCAGGTGATTGAGATATTTGCATTGACACGAACCTGACCTAATTGGGTTTCTTCATGAGCACTCCAAGACACGATATTTGTTTGGATTGGTTGGACAAGCGATGTTTTCTGGAATTCTCGTATTTATTTTCTTTAGTTGAATGTGGATGAATACCTTATAAGAAATTGAGAAGAATTTGACATTTTTTTATATTTCTTTGTTGATGCATCTTTATTAATAATTATAAAATCATTAAGTCATTTCCTTTCTACTCTTACTTTTTAATATTCTGTGAAAGAAATCGTTGAAAAAATTTATTTCTTTTTATTATTTTTCTTAATATGTTGAAAATAAACCATGATTTTTATAATTAATAATCAATAAAAATATATCTACTTAAAATAAAAAATAAACAAATGATAATAAAATACTGATTTTTTTTTTGTGAATTAGGTTTTTGAATGGAGAAAAATATGGTCCAACTGTTTTTTAATACGATAATATCTTGTCACAATAATGATAAAAAATATTGAAGAAATAACTCAAAGGAAAATATATGCTATATTTCTCAGTTAAGTTTTCGAGTTTTAAAAAAAAATATAGACGAGGGAAATAAATACCCTATCGGAAATTGAGACGGACAATTGTTATTATTATTTATGTCCGCACAAAAAAATGGAGATTAAGCATTTATCTATAAGCTATCACTTAAAATATGTAGAAAAAAGTAATACTTGCATATAAATGGGGCATACAGATCCAAGAAAATTTATTTATATCCGTCCACTTAAGATTTGGGGATAGCGTCCCCAAAATTTTTTTTAAAGAAAATTTAAAAGAACAAACAATTATAAACCATAATCTAAAGGAACAAACAATAGTCGAACCAAATTATTGGATTGAATAGAACAATTAAAGAAACTTATTGTAGCTTGTGATAAGATTTCAAAAGAGCATGAAGATAACATGAGAATTAATTTATATATAAGTATTGAGTTTGAGATCTTTGAACATGAACTGTTACAATATATACTAAAATATTTTTACAAAATGCATGTGATTAAACTATACTTCTAATTTCAATGATGAGCAAGAACTTTAATCACCTTATAAACAAATGTTAATGCATAAATTACAAATGAAAATAATTAACAAACACTACAAACTATATAACAAACATTAAAAATAACTAACAAATACCACAAACAAATGTTAAAGGTATACTAATATTTAATAAAAAAATTTAAGAAGGGGAGCACTGCCCCAACTCATAAGCTAGATCCGCCCATGTTTCTATGTGCAATATATCACATAAAAATTCATGTTTCTTTTTTGTGTGTACTGGACTTGACCTCAATCCCTTGGGATCATTGTGATAAAATAATTACCACAGTGATCAAGGTTGCAGGTAGAAGCTTTTGTTAAAAATTAAAAATAATATAGACCAATAAATTATGTTTAAATGTATTTGACAAGTGATCATATGGCTAGTAACTATATTTTTAAACTTGATCATGCATTTTTTTTGTAATAACCATTTTTCTATATACAATGGCAGCGGCAAAATATAGAACTTTGTACACACTACTCCAATTCCCCATCACTATATATGCCAATTCTTATTCTAGTGGTTCTTAGCTTTGTTGATAATTTTTTCTATTTAAGGAAGAATAAAACTTTATAACTTTTATAGCTACTACGAAATGAAAATGTATCTACGATTTTTAGTAGACGTTTGTATTAGTTTACTTACATAAAACAGTAATTAATTATGATTTGAATTTTAAAATAATTGTTGATGCATGTAAAAATTTCTATATAATTAGTTATTTAGAATTCATATTACACATATTTTTCACAATAATTATTGTAAGATGTAATAATTTTTAATTATATGCAAATAGTGATTGAATAACAGTATCCCAATTTAGATGACAGATTTTTTATATATTATCAATTGTTTTATTAAATTAATTAATTACTATCATTTTTCGGATTAATTTGTTTAAGTAAACTCTCTCTATATATGTACTATATACATAGATGATTAGATGAAAACGTGAATATAGTGTTGTTATAATTCTCCCTTGATTTAAACTCCAAGATCAATGATAAGATTGAAAGTGTGCTAGTCCGTTTCTTATGCTCCTTGTCTTTATTCATATTATAGAAACGTTGGCATTTCCACCTGGGTCAAAAAAACTATTAACATTCCCTTTGAACTAAATTTAAAAGCTGTCATTTCGGGGCAAATTTTTCTTTATGATAATAGTGGAGTTTAATTTGTCCATCACGTCAAAAATCCGCATATTGAGACATCCTTATCATAGGATAATTTTCTCTTTTTGCTTTTGGTTGAGGATTAAGAAGATAATGCATATTAATCAAATCATATATGGTGCAATGCACTTATCTCAATAATGCAGTGTTACTTAATATGGGAGTTAACTTCTTTTGGATCAATAAAACAGAGCTTAGGTTAACTCCCTTCACAGTGAGTTGATAGGTAACTTTCTTCTCCTAGCTTAAAATTTACACCGTGCCAAGATGATGTGACCCTCTAATTCCTCAATTACATGATTAGATGAACTTAGCTCTTCTAACTGCTAAACTTTATCATATTATTTTAATTCTAATGCTCACCAATAATCTACTACCCTTTTTGGCCATGTTATATTCCAGCTTCCACGTGCCCCCATACAGTGCTCTTTTCAAATTTGAAACATTCACATTTATTAGCCAAATAGGCTTAGTTAGGCACGAACCTGGTGAGTACGCAAATAAACTCAGATTCGAGTAACTTAATTCACACATTTACAATTAATTAAATAATTATTTCAATCAGATGGTTTGTATATAGAGATGTGACGTTTGACATATAAGCAGAGGTAACGACAAACAATACAGAAAAAAGTCAAGCAGAAACTGTTGTCTAGACTCTAGTATTTTAAAAATAATAATATATTGTTATTTCTATACTTTAAAGTTTAAAATTTAAAGATTAAAACATATTTTTGTTCTTTATACTATTAATTGTTTTTGCTTTTAAAACTAACTATAACTTTGTAAAAAATAAAAACTAAACATACATAGTATCAGGATATTCATGATTTATTTACAAACTAAATACATCATACATAAATAAAAAAGTTAAAATATTATTTCTCTATTTTAATTGAGTTTTACTATACGTTGTGAATAACTTTAATTAGTTTTTTTATTTTTTATTTTTAACCATTTTTTAATCAAAATAAAATAATAAATAAAAATGTTAGGAAAATAAATGTATAGTTGTAATTGTATTGTAAAAGTAGCTACTCTCATGATGTATCCATTAACACTTATACTCAAATTTAAGAAGTTTTTATTTAATATATATTCTTACTATTAATTTAATTCATAAAAATGTTTTAGATAAATATTAATTTTATATTTTAAAGTCACCAATCTTTCTCCTTTTTTTTTTTATTTTGTCCACGTAATTGGACTTCTGTACCTCTGCAGGCTACTGCAACAGTATTTCAATCGGACGCGACCCGGTAGTAATTCCGTACAAATTCAACCCAACATTATTTCTCATGTCGTGCCATTTTTTATATATTAAATTCGTATAGTAAGTTTTTTTTTATAAGAATTCGTATAATAAATTAATAACTATATTTGTACCTTGTATACATATTTTTTGATGTATTATATTATTTTTATTTGTATGACATCATGTGTTTAAATATTTTTAATTATTAATAAATTGACGTATTAATATTATTATATACTTTAAAAAAGTTAAATTACTCATTTTGCATAAACCTGATTAACGATAATATTTTTATTTAAGGATTTACAATATTAATACAATATTAAATGATTATAATATTATTTCTCGAGATACACAAGCATGCATAATACTAATTTATAAATAATTGTATATTTGAATTTGATAATATTTAAATTATTATTTTTAATATAATATTCTAATTTTTAATTATTTGAGTCCATATCACTTGTAGGTCCATTAGATGTGGGCCTTTGGGGTATTGTATATTCTCTTTTATTGAGTAAAACAATGAGTGGAAAGGTAAATATATATTTATAAAATCACATAAATATTTTTAAATAAAATAAAAATAACATAAAATATGCTTTCTATAATACAAAAAAACTAGTCAAGCTACAAGATATATTAAAAAAAAAATAATCACGCACACAAAGAAATAAAATACTTTATTTTCATTATTTAATTTATTTATTTTCTTTTCTTTCTATTTTCATCCTAACCAGACATAAGAATAAGACACTTTAACATTTAAATCTATGTATAAACAATAAAAATAATTTTTAAAAGATCACATATATTCTATACAGAAAATTATGTAAAATTGTTATAGGTAACAAATTTTTCTTTGAGAACTTTTATCAAATTATATATTTAAGACTTGAATTTAAGATGGTTGATTAAATTAAAATATTTTTGTGTCATGTAATTGAAACATTGATTGGTAATTGGAATATGCTGATACTTAAAAAAGCATAGCACTTGTAAAAATTTGTCTATATAGTAACTTTTACATAACAAGTTAATAAAAAAGAGAGTTTCTAAATGTGGGTATCTTTTAGTTAGGTCCTTGACCTTTTTTTTTTTTTTTTTTTGTACCAAGCTAAAAATTTAAAACAGAATCTGATATTATAAGTATTAATTAACCTTAAAATCCTCAGTATTAAAATTTCTCATTCGTGATTTTATTAATGATAAAAGAATAATAAGAAAACAAATAGGCCAACATGTTGATCTCGTTCATCATGGTCCAACTCAAATTAAAACAATGTTTTTAGACTAATCAAACTAGTTTATCAGATTATACGTATTTTGTCACCCCTAGTATCGTGTAGGGCAAATGGATTTATTTTTATAGGATTTTTAGATGAATCACACAACCCTAATACCAGAGTGTGACCAGGAGATGAAATTTAGCATGGTATGGATCTTTCCAATTTGAAACTTGCTTGGAACGTCACCATTCAACGGAGTTGAAGGGATAAGTTGATGAAATCAATTGTGGGAATTAAAGCTCCACCTTAAAAACTCTTGGATAACTTAGCATGAGATAACATCGTTGTTACGCTTTTAACAATATTCAATCATTCTGTTGTAATGAGGAGGTTTAGAACAAATTGTTTATGTCAGATTCCATTACTCATGTAGTAATTCTGAAAGTTCCTATATATTCTCCTTCGGTATTAGTGTGAACATGTACACATGAATAAACTTTCTATCAGTTTCTCACTCAACACTTCAACACTAGAATGAAACTTTTGAATCCCACAAACATCATTTGATCTTTTGTTTTGAGTACATATGCATGCCAAAACCTTCCTAGAGTGGTCATCAATAAACGTAAGAAAGCACCTTTTGCACCTCCATGAGTTCTAGAAGTTATTGGACCAAAAACATCATAAAGCATCAAATATAAAAAACATAGGGTCTTTTATGTGGGGGCCTTGAAGTGGAAACAAACTCTATATTGCATTTTGGCCAAACAATGTGTACATAATTTTATAGAAATATTTATTCTTTTTTGTTATTATTGTTGGAGATCTAACATTGATCAATGATATAGTAAAAATAGTGTATATAAATAGGCATAACTTCATGTTATAGTGACTTTTATAGGGTTAAATTGGATATAAACTCACATTTTTAAGTTGGTATTAGATCAATCCTAACTATTAGTCTATTATTCTTGGTCTATCAAATAATCCCTTATTGAACCACTTATAAATGTATAGCTATGCAAATTTTACACTCAAGATGTCCATTCGTTGTCGTGAGGAAGTATGTTAAGTATCCTACATTGATTAGTGATATGACAAAATTAATATCTTGAAGTGGAGGCAACAATCAGTTTGTATGTCGATTTTGTAGGATTGAATTAGACACAAATTCATATTTTAAAAGTTATATGTGTGTTTGGGACGAACATATAGTTTATGATGGTAAGAATGATGTGCAGTGATTTGTTATAAGGAAAGGGAACTAGGTGATTCGAGGGGAGTGAATGTGTATGGAAAGCAAATGTTCATAACCTAGCTAATTTGGCAAGTATCAGTTAACAATTAATAAAGTGATAAGTATTGTACATCATTCAATAGAGGCCAGGCTAGCTTATAGGATGAACACCATGTACAAATATTTGGCATTCGTCAAGCGTATTACAAGTTAAGTTGTTACGATTCAGTGTTACTTGTAGAAACTAAATTTACCTAAGTTAAACCTCAGACCTCATGAAATCAACACACAAACTCAAATAAAAAGACAAACACAAACACAAAACAACTCATGATTCATTATTCTTAACTTTAGGCATACTCTCTTAAATCCAAACCTCACACCTGAGTTTACTTAAATTAACTCTAGCTAGAACCTCTAACCAAAACAACTGCATTAATACACATTTCCTATTTTATGTACTTGACTCTTTACATTTCGACTCAGCAAGGCAACTTCAATTTTCATTCTATTAGCATACATTTTTATGATTTCTTTTTGATATTTCTTAGTTTTATTTTGTTGTAACTGTTTCTAGAAGGCTTTGGTATTTTTGGCTTGGTGCTTGTAGGCACATGCTTTCGGTTATTTTGGAATGGTGCTTGTAGGCACTCATTTTCTATTATTTTTGTTTTTCCTCTCTTATATATAACAAGTTTTGTATCTTCTCAATATGAGAAAAATGAAATATACAAAGTTCTCTTTTTCATCATGCTTTCCTTTCAATACATGAAAGCTAATATGGTATCAGTGAATTTCTTCTTCTAACCTTTCTATATGGCTCGCGGTAATGCCAATCGCCCACCACCAGAAGTTTCTACTGGCTCATCGTCTTCCTTCATGGACGATTCATCGAGCCCCTACTATTTGCATAATGCAGATCATCTAGGCTTGGTTTTGGTTTCTCATCTTTTGACTTGTTCAAACTTCAGCTCTTGGCATCATGCGATGCTTCTTGCCCTCACGGCAAAGAATAAGCTGGTTTTCGTCGACGGTTCTATACTTCGCCCTCCCACCATTGATCTTCTGTTTTCCTCATGGAATCGTTGTAATTCCATGGTTATTTCATGGATCTTGAATTCCGTTACCAAAGAGATTGCTGATAGCTTGCTCTATTTCTCCACCGGCTATGAAGTATGGTCCGATCTGAAGACAAGATATTCCTAGGCAAATGGCCCACGCATCTTCCAACTTAAACAACACATTTCTTCTTTGTATCAAGGTTCTCTTGATGTTAATGCGTACTACATGAAGCTTAAGTCTCTTTGGGATGAATTACAAGATCATATTGCCCTTCCTTCTTGCACCTGTGGAGCTCTTCGTGAGATTGGTCATGGACGGGAACATGATCACATTTTACAATTTCTCATTGGCCTCAATGAGTCTTTTTCGTTTGTTCGAGCTCAGATTCTTCTGCTCGATCCCCTGCCCCCTCTTGCGAAGGTATTCTCCATGGTTTTGCAAGAGGAGCGGCAACGACAGCTCTCGGTGGCTTTGCCAGCTCCGATTCCTCCTGACACACCACTCTTAAATTCTGTTGCACCTACTTCTCCTTCTCCACCCATCTTTGCCGCCGTTCACCGCCGTCCTAAGCCCCTTTGCACCTTCTGCAATCTCTTGGGTCACACACGTGACAAATGTTTTAAGCTCCATGGATATCCACCCGAATATAAACCTCAAGTGCCCAAGCCCATTTCCCTTCCTAACCAAGCCCAGGCCCATTCCGTACAAGCTCAGCCTCATACCCCACATCCCAAATTTTCTGGTCAATCCTCTACATTAACACCTACACACCGACACACCATCCTTATAACAACCTCTCTTTCTCTCTCGTTCCTTTTTCTTTTCTTTTTTTTTTCTGCTTCTGCCATTGATGAACTAGAGGAGCTTCTTAAACACTCAACCGTTGACCAAAACCCTTCACACCCAACATGAAAGTTGAAAAGGAACTACTCAATGAGCTAGATTCCATCATCACTTTTCTCTAAAAACCATCAAACAGAGAGATCCAGTTCTCTAGGGGAAATTCACAAAGTTTGATTATGAGGAGAAAAGAAGGTGTTTTAAAAACGTTCAAGCTTGGAAAAGTTGTTCTTTAGCCTCTCTTGTCGATTTAGAGGTAAGAAACTCAAGTTTTACCGTTTGATTTGTGAAATTGTTCTTGGGATGAATAGTGACCACTTTGTGATAGGACTGGAATTAGGCTTGGGTTCTTTAGAAAAATATGCTCAGGAGGTTGTTCTGATGAATGTTAAACTTTGAAACATGACTTTTGATGAAGTTTGATTTTGACCCTGAGATATGTATGAGTAGGAAGAATGTTGATGAAATGGACAGTGTTATGATAGTTATGAGCCTAAGTGCCTTTACAAAAGTTATTCAGAAGGACAAATATACAGTGAAAATGTGTTGATATATTTGTTTTAGTCATGTTGGAAAATTGTTGATATATGACCTAGGAGATCATTGAATTGAACTTATGCAGAGTCTACGGGGACTCTAAGGTCTTGGTTTGACCAAGATAGATCCTGTTGAGGGTCTGTGAATCGCCTATAAGGTGATTAGCTCTGATAACCTTAAGATAGAGAACATAGATATTTTAATGGAAAAGAATAGAGTTTT
>PYAF01002910.1:980099-999830 GCA_007407185.1 Glycine tomentella | reverse complement strand
GGGAGTGTTTCCCACTGTTGTGTTCCACCATACTCCGAGGGAGTTATGGTTAGTGTATATCTTGATGCATGTATATTGAAATTGTGTGTTACTGTTTATGGAAACATGTATGTGATGAGCTGAACACTGTGATAGTGTGGTTATGTGCTTGATTAGATTCTCTGGCCAGTAGAATTGAATTTAATAGTCTATATATATATATATATATAAGTCCTGATGTGAGATGTGTCCACATAACTGGATGAAGCCTCCTCAGGCAAAGAAAGAAAGTCCTGATGTGAGATGTGCCCATATAAATGGATGAAGCCTCCTCAGGCATGATTAGTAAGCCCTGATGTGAGATGTACCCATATAAATGGATGAAGCCTCCTTAGGCATTGATATTTGTGTATGTATGTTATGTACATGTGATAATATGATTAATAGCTGTGAAGGCTAGTTTGTAATGCCAATTTTGATATTATATGCATGAAAGTGAACCAGGGGGAGGAAAGACCTCCAAGAACCCTGAGTTTACTGAGATTGTTATCTCACCCAGGTTGGGGATTATGTTTTTGCAGGTGAAGCTCAGGGAACAACTGATAGATCCCAGGGCAAGAGGCCCGAGTAGAGGGATATGGTTCTGAGAAAACCTTAGGCATAGAGTGAAGAGCATGTTGGCTCTATCTTTTGATTTTCATGCCTATGTTTTGTTTTAGAGACTTGAGGGATATGTACAGTTTTGAGACATATACTTTGTATATTATGAGATTCACCATATATGATGTACAGTGGGTATTGTTAATGACGTATGATGACGTCATTTTTGTTTACTGCTTCCATTTTAATTATCTATGATAATTGTTGCGCTTAACCACCATAAGGTAATGTTAATGAACCGGATGCATACGGGTCGTTACAATCCTCCTCTGAAGTCCCTCTAGCCTTCACACCGACACAGTATAATCAACTGCTTGCGATGATACAACAGATTTCTGCACCTCCTTTGTTGATCTCTACTTCCTCCGTCGCCGATTCTTCTCCATATGTGGCGAGTTTTAATGGTAAATCTCCTCTTCTTCTACCCCCTTCTTGCTGGGTTTTGGACACTGGTGCTACGCACCATGTCTGTCTTTCGGTTTCTCTTTTCTCTACTAATTCTCCTTCTGAATCGTTGGTTTCTTTTCCTGATGGGTCTTCAGCTGTTGTTACCGCTGTTGGTACGGTCCCTTTTAGTAACTTGTTCACTCTTCATAATGTTCTTTGTGTCCCTTCGTTTTGTTTTAATCTCCTTTCCATCAGCTCCTTAACTCGTGATACGTCTGTCCTAGCTCATTTTTCTGACCAACATTGTTTTCTTCAAGATCGGCTTTCAACCAAGATGATTGGGATTGCTAAATGACAAGGAGACCTTTATGTTCTTGACACAGCAAACCTCACACCCTCATATAATGTTCCCCATCCCATTTGTTTTTCATTAACAGTCAAAGACCCATCTCTCTGGCGTTCCAGATTGGGCCACCTATCTGTATCTGTTTTAAATTCAATGAAAGAGTTATTGGGTTTTGCTAATACTTTGCCTGCTACACATCACTGTTCTATTTGTCCTATTGCTAAACAAAAATGTCTCCCTTTTTTACTAAACCCGAAGTTATCTGTTTCTCCTTTTGACCTTATACATTGTGATATATGGGGTCCTTTTCATACCATTTATGTAGAAGGTTTTCGTTATTTTATTACTTTAGTTGATGATGCTACTCGATTCACATGGGTTTATTGTTTGCATAAAAAGTCTGATTTCTCGTCTGTTTTTCCTTCATTCTATAATCTTGTCCATACTCAATATGGTTTTCCTATTAAGTCCATTCGCTGTGATAATGCTCCTGAGCTTCAACTCTCTTATTTTTATTCAACCAAGGGCCTTCAAATTCACCATTCCTGTGTTGATTGACCTGAGCAGAATTCTGTTGTAGAGCACAAGCATCAACATCTCCTCAATGTGGCTAGAGCTCTTCATTACCAATCTCATATTCCCCTTCAATATTGGCCAGAATGCATCCTTACAGCTGCTTATCTTATAAACCGTACACCATCCCCTCTCCTTTCTTCCAAAACTCCTTTTGAACTTCTTTCCCACAAGCCTCCTCATTATGAGCACCTTCATAACTTTGGTTGCCTATGCTACAGCTTCACCCTTCCCAAAACCCGTCACAAATTCTCCCCTAGAGCCTTGCCTTCTGTCTTCATAGGTTATCCACCAGGCTTCAAAGGTTATAAACTTCTTGATTTGGAGTCTAACAGAGTCTTTATCTCTCGTGATGTTGTGTTCTATGAACTCATTTTTCCTTTTGCCTCAACCAGTCCTACCTCCTCCCCTATGACTACTGAATTCACCACTTTACCTTCCTCATCCATACCTCCTCCTCAACCTATATCACCAATAATACTAGTTCATTCTAAGCCTTCACGAATTCGTCATCCTCCTTCTCATCTTAATGACTATGTTTGTTCATCCTCTAATAAACATCCTCTGTCCAATTGTCTTTCTTACCATCGTTTGTCTCCCTCCTATATAGCATTTATCAATTCTGTTTCTTCTCACTATGAACCGACTTCCTACTCTACTGCTTCTCAACTACCGGAGTGGCAAGCTGCTATGCAGGCTGAAATTTTAGCTCTTGAAGATAATAGGACTTGGTCCATTGTTTCTCTCCCTCCTGGCAAGGAGGCCATTGGTTGTAGATGGATATACAAGGTCAAGTATAACTTAGATGGCTCATTGGAAAGGTATAAAGCACGTTTAGTGGCTAAAGGATTTACTCAACAGAAGGGTATTGACTTTTTAGAGACTTTTTCCCCTGTTGCAAAACTCACCACTGTTAGAGTTCTCCTTGCTCTTGCTGCCATCAATAATTGGTGTCTTGTGCAGCTTGATGTTAACAATGCTTTCCTCCATGGCGAGCTTTTTGAGGAAGTGTACATGGATTTGCCCCCTGGGTATTCTTCTCATCTGCCTTCTCTGCCTCCTAATGCTGTATGTCGTTTACATAAGTCCCTTATGGACTCAGACAGGCTTCACGTCAGTGGTTTGATAAATTTTCCACCACATTACTTTCCCTTGGTTTTGTTCAATCTCTCTCTGATTATTCCTTGTTCGTGAAATCTACTGGTTCATGCTTTCTTGCTATTTTGGTTTATGTGGATGATATTATAATTGCCTCTAACAATGCTCATGAAGTGCGACTTCTTACTACTGATCTTCACATCAGATTTCGGTTGAAAAACCTGGGTTCATTAAAGTACTTCCTAGGCCTTGAGGTTGCTCGTTCCACTAAAGGCATTTCTGTTTGTCAATGACATTATGCTTTACAGATTCTTAAGGACTCTGGTTTAACTGGTTGTAAGCCTCGTACTACTCCATTAGAAGCTGGTCTCAAGCTTTCTGCCTCTGATGGTGATTTGCTTCCTAACCCTTCTGTTTATTTTCGGTTAATTGGCCGATTGATTTACTTGACCATTACTAGGCCAGACTTTTGTTACAGTGTTAATTTTTTGAGTCAGTTTATGGCCTCTCCTCGTGTTCCTCATCTTCAAGCAGCTCACAGATTATTGGGTTATATTAAACACACAGTTGGTCAAGGACTTCTCTTCTCTTCCTCTTCATCTATTCAACTTAATGCCTTCTGTGACTCTGATTGGGCTTCTTGTGTTGATACCCGTCGTTCCGTTTCTGGTTTTTGTATTTTTATTGGTGATTCTATCATCTCATGGAAGTCTAAGAAGCAAAATACTGTTTCCAGATCATCCACTGAAGCTGAATACAGGGCCATGGCTCATACTACCTGTGAATTACTTTGGTTATTTTCTTTGTTAAAAGATTTACATGTTCTGCATCCTGGTCCAGCTCATCTTTTTTGTGATAATCAGTCAGCTCTTCATATTGCGGCCAATCCTGTTTTTCATGAACGCACGAAACATATTGAAATTGATTATCATCTTGTTCGTGAGCACATTCTCAAAGGCACATTGAAGACTTTCCCTGTTACTTCATCCAAGCAACTTGCTGATTTGTTGACTAAACCTCTGCTTCCTGTCAAGTTTTCTGCCTTAATATCCAAGATGGGAGTTCTGAATATCCACTCTCCATCTTGAGGGGGCCTATTAGCATACATTTTTATGATTTCTTTTTGATATTTCTTAGTTTTATTTTGCTGTAACTGTTTTTAGAAGGCTTTGGTATTTTTGGCTTGGTGCTTGTAGGCACACGCTTTCGGTTATTTTGGAATGGTGCTTGTAGGCACTCATTTTCTGTTATTTTTGTTTGTCCTCTCTTATATATAACAGGTTTTGTATCTTCTCAATACGAGAAAAATGAAATATACAAAGTTCTTTTTTTCATCATCCTTTCCTTTCAATACATGAAAGCTAATACATTCCTAAGTGGGAAATGAAAAAAGATGAACAGCTATAAATGCATATAACGCAGCCCAACATGTTATATGTGTCATGTCATGTACGATTTGTCTTATATATACCTGATTTTCCTTGAGTGGTGTCGCATCTGGTTGAGATTATGACACAGTACCTGGGTGTGCCATGACTGGAATTAGCAATAGAACGTGCCCCATGTGCTACTATTTAAGAGGAGTGGGCAACTTTCCTCAAAAACAATTGCAATTTACCCATGAAAGCTTGTTCAAAGAAAAAAGATTAGCATACTTGGTATAATAGAAAAAATCACACATTTTAGACACATGATTTAAGTTCTTCTAATCTCAACTTTTGGGGGCCTAAAATGTCAATGTGCATGGGTTAATGTTACGTACAATATGTATGGCAAGGCTATTTTCCTTGGATTCTCAAAGTGGCTTACCTTGCTAGTTAGTAGGATGCTTTGTGACTTTATGGGACCAATTCTGGAGACTCAACTATGTATGTAACAACATTGAGTCATTTTCAAGAAAGCAACAACTAATTAGTGGTGCCGTTATTATCTTCAGTTTAGCACATGATTGTTGGCTAGCTACTAGATCCATCTAATATATTCATCATTATAACAAGAACTAGATCATAAGATTATGTTTACTATAATATAACTACCAATCCCAAAATCCTACCCATGAAGCAATCTTTGAAATTTGTGGTGGTTGATAATGCGACTCCAGCTTTTTACATGTGTCCCCCTGCTATGGAATGGAGGTTGAATCCCTCCTCCATTACCTAACGTTTCATTTGGTTGATGAGAAAAGAAACAGAAGAATAAGAAAGATCAAGACACCAGCATTGCAATTATTTATTAATTTTTTCATCATGATGTGAGTCCAATTGAAATCTTTTAATCAAATTTGCAATGACTTTGAAACTAACATGTTACCCCGGGGGGAGTCGCTGAAAGAATGATTTTTAAGCGTTAGCTTGTTGATTAATTTCACTAAAGTGCAATTACTCCTGGAGGACTTCGTAAAATTTAAATATGCAAACTTTTTTTTTTTGTTTTCTCCAGAAGTTTAAAAAGGGTAAATGGGACATGATCTATATAAAAAAGGAACTCACCGAAGGGGTGCTGTGGTTCAACTCATTGACCATTTATTTATTACAATTTTTCAATTTTGACTTTGAATATATATATATATATATATATATTTATTGAAAGAACAATTTTCAATGAAAAGGTAAGAATAAAATAGATATTTATAATTAAATTGTATTACCAATAATAAAGATTAAACCACACAAATCATTTGAGCTTTTAAAAAGTCATTAAAGGTTTTAGGTTATCAAGTGAGTGTTAATTTTCTTGGCCACCTAAAAATGATAATACGATTCATATTTATTTTCTCACTCTGTATAAAAAAACGAAGCATTTTCACTATATCATATATACGTGTGTCCGTGTAATATTTTGGTACTAACATTAACCTGGCTTATAACTTTCTAGAATACAAAATTAACCAATTTAACTATCAATATTTGATACTAGCTTTCTGATAATGTATATCAAATTCAACATAATTTATGCACTCAGTGACATGTGATCTAGAAATAGCATAGCATATATCAAAATAAATTAGTCCGACTGTTAATTAGTTTTTAATTTTATGGAATTTTATAAACTTAATCTTTTTTTTTTGTATTAGAACTTCAATTCAATGGTTAAATTAATTAGTTCACATTTTATAAAAAGTTATTAAACAATATAAGTATACAAATTTCACACTTCACGATAAATTAACAGAGGAAGATGGTAAAATATCCTGATTGAAAAATAAGAAGAATTATCTCTCCCTTCTAAACCTTTGTTTTTCCCCCTAAACAAATGAACATGTAAAGCAAGAAATAGGACCAGGACCAGGACCAGTTATTGCAAACCAAATACTGGACCACACAATTATTTGCAGCATAAATATTATGGGACTAGCTATTATGGGGGTCCATTATATTTTTGAGGCCTTATCTTTAACAATCCTCATCTTTAATATTCTTGCGTATCGGCTCTTTTTCACCTCGTAAACCTTCGGTTTCGCACTTTAACTAAATGCTGGCCATCCCTGCAAATATTTCAGATAGCGATTGGCATAAATCTCCAATTAACTGTACAGTGCATACTATTTTTTTTCATACATTCACCTTCTTTATTGCACATGATATATATTGAGAAAAGTTATGTTAATGGAATAAAGCCTGATTACAAGAGGTAGGGAGGAACATTGATAAAGAAACAAAACTCATGACAAAAACCATTAAAAAGGTATGGCCCTGGTTTAATGGTCATTATCAATATTTTTATTTAGATGAATAAAAATTGAAGTAAAAATATTTTGTGTTGAAAAAAGCAACCTATATTTTGTATTTTAAGTTATGTTTGACAAAACTGGGTAAAAAAATTAGAAGCTAAAAAAAATAGTTGAAAAATATAAAGTTAGTTTGTAGTCGAAAACTGAAAAATTAATTTATTAAATTATAAATATTTGGTAAAATTAACTATTAAAGTAGCTGAAAAGTATAAAATGACAGAAAAATAAAATCGTAATTTACTTAGAAAGGGCAACTAGGAAATTTGATAAATATCGAAGATAATAATAGAAAAAAATATAAAAAGCTATAAGTTAACGTTGAAAAAATACTATTTCAAGTACCATTTCAAAAAACATTAGAAACTATTAAAAAATACTTGTTTATTGAATAAACAAAAAAAAATTTCAATTAATAAAATAAATTAAAAACAAATTAAAATATCTTATCAAATATAACCTTAACCAAACACATCATATAGAAAAAGAAGCATATTGTTGTTAATTAACTAATTATGACATAGATTTGGAGTAATGAAAAACAAACGTGTTTGCGGATTGATTTAGATCGATTTTGACCAAATTTAAGATTCAACCCAATCAAATTTGATCAGTTCGATTCGGTTCAGTTTTCAGAAATTTTTTTTTTGGAACTCAACCCAACCCAACCCGTTCATGAAAGGTTCGGTTCGGGCTAACGGGTTACTCATTTAAATTTTTTTTCTTATAACTACTATTTTATATCACGATTCTTTCAAATATCCAATACAATTAACACAATATTATCAAATGTATGAAAGTAGTAAAATTGATTCATTTAATACCATAAACATAATGTTCTAAAATAGACTTATAATTTAAATTAAAACAAAAGATTCTTGAACAACATTTACTATAATAGTCTGAATTACAACTATTTCTCACAAATTAATTTCTTGCGATAAGTTTTGCTATAACAAAATTTGTTGCAACTAGATTTGTTCAAACAAACAAATGAACAAAATATGATTCATTAATATTATAAACATGGTAAACAAAATATGAAAAAAAGTGAAATAAATAACAATATACCTGAAAGTAATACGTTAAGAAATTTCAGCACTTGGAATTTCAACACTTGGAGATCCAATATTAGTCGTATTTAAAGTCAAATAAAATAATTCTAAAAATTTAAACACAACCCCATTAACCCAAACATTAATTGATTTTATACAAATATAATGTTTTTGCTTTTATGATGAAATTACATTATTTCAATCATTAACAAAAAAAAAGTAATATCATTATTTTGATCTCATTGAACACTGATTTTTAAGTAACCTTAATGTTAAAAGAACAAAAGAAAAAAAAGACACCATTCAAATCAAACTTTCAAAAAATGTTAAAAGCACAAAAGAAAAATAAAAGACATCATTTAAATCAAACTCTCAAAGAATAAATCAACCAACGAGAGAAAAAAAAATCAGTCCATGACTATTTCTCACTCTAAAACTAATTTTCTTAATCTTTAATCCAAATAGACACATTTTTCCCTCTTAAAATTTTACAAAGATCAGCTTAATTCTATAGCAAACAAGAAAAAGAAAACAGTAGATCAAATACAACAACAAAAATTTGAGTCAACACTCAACAATGAAGGTTATTTCTTTTCTTCCCATCCCTGTTTCCATCAAAATCCCAATGAATACAAACCAGAATAATCATGAGAAGTTAAAGAGCTTCGAAAAAAAAGCACAGGAAAAAACCAGATGCTTAATCAATCTGATGAGATGAGATAAGAGAGAACAGAGAAGGAGTTGATGCAGAACCACAGAGAAAGAGGTGAGATGAGAGAGAACAGAAGCAGCTGAAGTGCAGAGAAGGAGATGAGATGAGAGAGAACACATAAGCGGAAAAGAAAAAGAAAACTAAACCCATAACATTTACCATACCACACCTTCACACCAAAAATGAAATTAGATGATTATGGACTGACCCTTCATTTGGCCCAGACATTTACAGTACTACACATTTTTTTATTGTCAAAATATTTTTTTAGTTTATAAATTTTAATATATATGTATATAATAAAATTTATATTTTTATTACAGGTTCATGGATCAGGTCAATGGGTCAATAGATCTATAAATCTAAACCCATTACCCAACCTATACATAAACGGTTTTGATCAGTTCGATTCGATTTTGATCCAAATACATAGATGATCCAATTCAAACTGTTCGGAACGGTTCGAATTCTTAGATGACTTATACTTGTGAACACACCTGATGAAAAATATTTGTTCAACCTATATATATTTGGAGAATATTGGTTAAAGACATAATAATAAATATTTTTTTATTAAAATTATAATACAGATGTATTGGTAACATTATGGTATTTTTTTTAATTCTTTAATTACTATCCTAAAGATATCTAATAAAAAAGTCTTATTTTAATTTTTTGAATTTTATGAATGAGAATTGAGAGGCACTGTTATCAAACTCGGTTCGAATCGGGATTCGGCGGCCTAACCGGACCGGTTGCATAGTTGATCCAGTTAAATTCGGCCGAGTTGGTCATTGGATCTTAGTTGGACCGGATTTGACCCAGTTGATTTTTGAAAAATTGATTTTTTTAAAAAAATAATTGATTTTTTAATTTGAATTTTGGAGTATAAATAAACTTTTATTACTCAAATAATATTAGTTATATACTTACTCAAATAATTTTGACTTTTCTGTACAATTCAAACATATTTATATTTTGTCAGATATTAAATTAAAAATATGCGCTGTCAAAGGAGAATTAGTGCAACAACTGACATATTTATATTTGGTTAAATATTAAATCAAAAATGACAAAGTAGTATTCACTTGACAAAAATAATATCAATGTTTCTCAATTTTTTTCCACTTTCGTGATGAAAAAAGGTTTAAGTATAATTTTTTTTTCTCAATCTATTTTATGTGAGACTGTGGTTATATTTTTTACTCTTTTTTTTTTTATCTAATTAAGTTTTCTTTAAATTAAGTAATATCGTCTGTGTGTTGATTTAAAAAATTACTTGCTTGAATATGTTTAACGAAAGTCAAAGAAAAACTGATAAAATAAATCAAAATTCTTGGTGAGCTTTTATGGGCTGTTCAAGTACATGGGCGTGGTAATAGTAAGCCCATTTAAAGCAAGGCTACTTGACTACTTCCATTATTATCTTACACCTTCAATTACATTTTGAAAAATTTATTAATTATATTTCACAAAATTTATTCTGAAATAAAAACTTACATTCTAAAATAGATTTTTTGAATTCAATGAGAGGTGTAAGATACAACAATAGGAATAGAGGATGCAATGACTTCTCCTTAGACATTTCTTGAACATAATATATGATAGCGAGTGAACATAGTAATATTAAAGGACAAAATCGTGTGATCATAGGCAGTGGCCTAGTTAATAAGACTATAAACAAGTCAAAAGCCGTTAATGACTATGAAGGTAGCTGTTCATTTTTTTTTTTTTTCGTAAATCAGCAAAAGGAAACGGTGCGTTATTCTGATTTCATTATCTGGGATTTTCTCGCAAATTAAGAATATTACACCAATCAAAAGTTTGCCATTATGGATGAGAGGATGAGTATATTTTATATCAAATCGTTATTCTGATTTCATTATCTCGGATTTGGATGATCCAGGACTTGTCGGAAATTTAAGATAGAGATCATCAATTTTTTTTCACAAGCTCAGGCCAATTTTGATGTTTTCAGGGTTAAAGTTGCGTCTCAAGTTGGTTTCTCTGCGCTTCATTTTTCTGTTGGACAACATTTTAGCATTTTAGTCTGATATGTGAAAATACAAATAGGTCATGAATAACTTTTTTTTTTTTTACAAGAACAAAATTCATGGCATTTCATTAATAATTAACTGAGCAATATATTGAGGAACGTACATGATGAAAATCTTGGGGATAAGAAAAAGATGGAATCCTTCACCAAATGATGGACAACAGCATTCACTTGTCTCCTTACAAATCCAATACTGTAATTTAGACAAATTGACAACAACATCTTACAATCATTTATCAAACATCCTACTTCAGTTACATCAATTGAAGTACTATTAATTTTATCTGCAACAACATTATTGTCTGTCTCAAACTAGAAATTTTGTATGCAGTCCGAAATTCTTCATAAAATGCGCCGCCATAAGCAAACCATATGCTTCTCCTTCAGTGACATGCATTCAAGGATATCTCCAGGTAGTTCTGGACACCACCACGTTGTCTTTTTCATCTCGAATACAAACCCCAAACCGCAAAGGTCATGCACAACTTATATCTTAAATAAGGAGCAACTAATAAAGTAACTTACAAAAGAAAAAAAACTTTAAAAGAAAACAACTAAAAAAATGTGTCTTAGATCACACTAAAAATAACGTACCAATTTTTTTTTATTCTTTGACATATTTACCTTAATCACTCACCTAAACAAAAGGATAGAAAACTAAAGAAAAGAAGGAAAAGTGACAGCCTAAAAAGATTCCCTATAGCAACAGAAGCAGAAACTCAAAATTAAAATCCTGTCTTGTAGAGCTGCAAGCAAAAAGATCCATGAGATTATTAAATTGAGTTTTTATTTCTTTATTTATTTATATTTGCACTTTATTTCTATCTCACTTGAAACTATCATTTACTCCTTACTAACGATGAATCCAAAAACCAGAAAATGCAACGGTAAGCACCATAACATGCATCACTAATAGTGAACTAAAAAGTAAACAGAATATGCAACAGCAAGTACCATAACATACATCACTAACAAACCAACACTCTTAAGGCAATAACATTTTGATAAAACAAAAGGGAAACAGAAACAGAACCGATGAGGTGAGAGAGATATGATTTTTTTTACCAAGTAAATATTAATTGTAAGAATGTTAGTTTTGTTAGTAAAAGTATCGAATTTATGATTTTTTTTCCTCTTTCCTTCTTTCTTAATCATTTAACCCATCTTATAGCATTGATGGTGCGTCACAGTGGTTGGCTGTGACTGTGATTTATGTGCTTGGTGACATGCTGTGAAGGATTCATGATGATGACTTGCATGAATCATGATGGAGTTGGAATAACTTGTGGGTCTACAATGCATGCTTGGTGAAGTCTGGTTCGTGGATGAGTTTGTTGGTTTTTGGTTGTTGTGTTACAAACTGTACTGACTGAATTTAAGTATGACAAATGTTTGGCTGAGGCTGAGAGCAAGTTCACAGTGGCTCAGAAACAAGGCGTGTGCCATTTTTGGTTTGGGTGGAAACTGCTACGAATGCACTGATTTGTTTTGTGATGGAAGATGATGAGAAAATGTCACTGGTTTCATGTAGGTTCAAATATAACTAACATTTTTCTGTATGAAAAAAAAAGGGTCTGAAAGTGGGCGTGGGAATCAGAAAATGGTATGTATTGTGATGTGGTTTGGTGAGTTGAGAGGGATGGTGCGTGGTGTTTCTTAGTATGAAGGAAAACTGAAGAATGTGAGAGTAAAGAGAGTGCTTGAGTTTTTGGTTCTATTACATGAGAGGGGAATGCGTAAAGGCTTTTGTGTGTGCTGTTATGTTATGTGAGTGGTTGTTGGTGAAGTCCGTAAGATCAAAGAGAGTGTATGTAGCTTCTGTTTGCATGTGGGGACAAACTAAGCATGGCACTCTGAAGAAGAGAATGGAAAGAGTGTTTTCAGGGAGAGAGTGGTTTGTGGCTCAAAAGGTGCTGCAAAGCTGAAATGTCCAGGCCAAAATAGGAAGAAACCAAGGGACAAGGGAAAATAGGTCTTGGAAGCATACCCAGAAAAGCTTGAAATCAATTCAGTGATCCTACTTATAGGACCAAAAAGTTGGTCACTAAATTGGTTTCACTACAAAAAAAAGGTGCTTTTGCGGCAGTCAAAAATGCGTTTGTCGCGACTAAAAAAAGTCATTCCTAACCAAACAGTCAGGACCATGTATGCCAGAAGTTGCTTGTGACAATTTTCTAATAAACACTGATGTTTTTGCCAGAAAAGAATAAACTGATACTGCGGTTTATATAGCCAGAAAAAAATGCATATATATGAAGGTTGCTTTAAATTTAACACTACTACGGTTTATAAACCTACAGAGTGTCTTCTGTCTTAATATAATATATACTTTATTAAGCCAAAACTCCGTATCCACTTTCCCACACGTGCTAAACCCAACAAACTTTAATTATGACAATAATACTAATAACAAAAGATTTAATTATAAATTCTATACTTGAAATCATTTATCATTTTAATCCCTGAAAAAATTCTACATTTTGATGGTAAGCTAACAACATTCAATCATACAGTACAAAGGATATCTTAAATAAGTTCCTGATATCTTAAAATTTCACATTTTAATGGTAAGCTAACAATATTCAATCATACTTGATATTCTTAATTATTGCATAGCTCTATCATATGCCCTGAAAATCCAATACCAAATTACATCAATGAACTATTTGGCATGGAAGAGATTTAAGTGACTCACCATTGTGTGGCATATTTTAGATAAGTCCACAATTAATTGGAGATTTTTTCGAACCATGACTGCATTAGGCATGAACATTGGGATATGTCTGACGCAAAAATAGTATATAGAAACAAAAGAGATAATATGAGATGAAATGAGGCAGATGATGACAAAATATGTACTATAAAGTATATAATAAGTTTCAAGTATGTAGAAGGTGTATTAAAAGAAGGATTCCCTAACTGTTTCCTCTATAGGTACTGTTTGATCAACCTGCATGGGCTGATAATAGAGATCAATGTATTCAACTTCAGGAAAATTCATTCTTGCAATGCCAAATTTCATGGTTAGCTAGCTGATCTTTTCTCTAGGTAACAGCTTTAAAGCCAGCTCAATAGAATCAATAAATAATGAAACACTCCGTAAGTGATTTTACTGATCCATTAGAAAATACATTAATTTGTTATCTAAAATGGACTATATAATGAAATAACATGTTATTTAAGAAAAAAAGATAAAGCTCATGTACAATGTTACTAGTATATTAAGGTAAGGGTGCAAAGAAATGGTTTATAGGGGGGGCAGAAGGTTTATAAACTTCTAAAGCAAGAAGGTAATTCAGTAGTTAATCTCTGCAGGAAGGAAACTTCTCAAACCATTTCAGCATGAACAGAAGCATATCATTGGCTGCCAAAAATAAAAGGAATATCATGCTCATGCATGCCTCGTAAAACAAATTGGATAACATCTGAAATTATGCTTAGGTATATAGTAACATAAATTCATTCCCAGCCTTATTAAAAGTCTGATTTATTAAAAAAATTTAAAGAAAGGTTTAATTAAATGAAGAATATGAAAATATTAATTAGAAAATTATGGGACAAAAAGTTGTCCCAACTACAAAACTAACATTAAAAAGTAGGTAGTAAAAAATATCTCTCCTTTCTCTCTCTTCTGATCTCCATCGCCTCTCTCCACTCACTTTATCGATCCCAATTTGTTAATAACCGTTTCATATAGAAAGTTAGAAACCGTCATGTGACCTCTTCCTCATTCCCCCACATCATCAAAATCAATGTTTCCTTCAACTACAGACTCCATGAAAAAAAACAAGGAACCTCCTAAACCCATTTTGAAACCAAGGATTCATTATATCAGGAAAAGAATATCACTTACCATTAACAAGGAGAGATTAGACTATCATGCCAACTTTTATGATATATATATATATATATATATATATATATATAATTAAGATAATAAATAATCAAATATTAAAAAAGACATTCTAGTAAACGTACTTTATACTATTTTGTTTGGGTTGTTCAGTGTTTATCAAACAACGCACAACATAAAAGTGATCTCTGAAATATCTTTTAATTTTTCTTTTTGTCCCTAAATTTTTCCTTATAGATTGTTTAGCATTAGATGATCACATGTCAAGTTAACAAAAATAATATACGGTACAGATCAAACACAAAATATTTTTATATATTTATTCTGAGACTAATTAAAGTCAATTTTTTTTATTAAAGACTATAATCAAAATCCAAACATAATTCAGAGACAAAAAAACATATGTAAGTCTAAAAGTCTTAATGAATTACTGAACAACCTTTTCCTAATGGTAAAAGTTAAGATTCAAGGGCGTTTATAGAAAACTAGGAAAAAGAAAATAAGAATAGATCGAGAAAGCAACGCAATTGTGGTTTAGTATAATTTGAAAACGTCTAAGAATCTAGAGTAGATTCAAAATAGGCATCCCAAAAAAGACATAGAAATGATAATAATTAAACAAGAACCAACTTCCTAATCATTTTTTTTACTGGAAATCATTTAACTTGTAGCCAGTTAGTAAATTTACGAAATAACTTATAATTATTTATAAACAGAAATAAAAAGAAAAGGAGAAAAAAAAGGAGAGTGTTGAATGTTCTTTTTCTAATTAATATAGTATTTCTTTACTTATCCCTTTGATTTGGCTTCATAAGACTGATGTAACAGGTTAAATTAACCTAGTATTTTCGTTTTAATAAAAAATTGCTTATAAAAAAGAAAAAAATGGGGAGGGAGAGTTATACTCAAAATATCGTTTTAATGTATAGGGTATATATGAAGAGAACAAGAAATTATCATTCATCGACTTTGCACTTCCGATCACCAAATTAAAACATCTTATTAACTTTGCTTTCCTCAAACATCATTCATGAAACCATATATCACACTAGATTGCCAGAATACCAATCCATCATCACATCATCATTAATTAAACTAAAATCCAAAACCATAACAACAAAACAAGGAAATACAAGCAGGTCCATAGAAAATGCATATTATAGTCTTCAAGCTCCACTGGTAGAAGGATGAGAAGAGCATCTACAAATGAATTGAGTACGTTTTTCCCTTCTGTGAAAACTCCTGTGGCAGCCACATGCAGCACAAATCAGAGATGCATCAGTACCTTCGGATCCGCTTGGTATGAACTCTGTGCAGCCATCCACAGCATGTTCTCCACGATGACACACATGATTCCTTCGGCACTCGCGATATCTCACATGCCTCAGAATTGTCACTAATGCATTGTTTGGGCATCTTTGAGGCCTATTTCTTCCCATAAGAACCATCCTCCTCATGGTATGCTATCCTTCAAACCCTGAAAAGTTGTTGTCAAAATTAATTGTTAGTGGAAAATCAATGAATGGGGTGTAAATTAAGATTCAAGGGCGTTTATAGAAAACTAGGAAAAAGAAAATAAGAATAGATCCAGAAATCATAAATAGAGATAGAAGAGAGAGATAAAGAGATGATTAAGAGAGAAAGGCACAGTGAGAGAGTACAGCTTATTGTGTAATGGGTATGAAAAGCCTTAACCCTAGAAGGTATATTTAGACTAAGTCCGAGCTGTGCCAATTTTGAATTGTAAGTAAATGACAAAAGAACATCTCAGAACCATTCACTGTAATATTTTATTTCTTTGGACATGTAAACGGTAGAATTATATATATATATATATATATATATATATATATATATATATTTATATTCTTCAGTAAAGCATTCGGACCATTTAAAGGATTGATTCTTAAGTCTGCTTGTATGAAAGAAAGAAAAAATATAGAACAAGTTAACCTTTTAAATAGATATTGATATTTTAAAGAATTAGTCTTTAATTGGAAATACCTTGGTTGATTAAAAATCTTTAGTGACATTTTGTTCACATACACGAATTTTAAGACCAAACTCATGAATATTTTTAAAGAATTAAAATAAATTTCATTTGGCCCACACATTAAACGGAAAAATTAATTTTACTAATAAATATTAATTACATTGACTTCATCTATTTTTAGTTGGTGTACAAACTTTTAAAAGGTAAAAAAATCAAATATATTTAATGAAAAGATAAATTAAGTTTTCAACATTCATGGGATAAATGTAAGAAAGTTATTGAATCAAATAATTAATTATAAGATTTTAACTTTATATAAAATGCTAGTTAAAATTAATGATTTTTACTGAATTTTTTTTATATAATTATGGTGATTTTTTTGTTATTATCATGATCAATTTTACAATAATCTAAGGTAAGTTTTTATAATAGTAATTGTGAATTGTTATGTTTTGTTTTATTAATCGTTGGTGCAAATACTAATTTGATTAATTATCTTCAATGAATTTTGTTCTCCTAATTATTTTATTTTATTCAAAAAATTTGAATTTAAAATCTTATTTAAGAAAACAGAGTTTTATTTCATTCAAATCAATCACATGTTAATCTTACCTTAAATACTTTTAGTTTTCAGGTTAATCAATAACCTTAATGTATGCTTCTATTGAAAGTTACGACATATATATATATATATATTTAAACTTTTAACAATATTCCTGATTTAAAAATTTAATCATTCATTTTTTAAAATATTTAATTTAATTAAGCTAATTATAACTAATATATATTTGGATTCAAATTAATTGATAACATTAACATATATTTTGAATCAAAGATACAACATATTGAAATTAAGATTATTAACAATATTTTTATATGAACATTCCTCATACATTTTAACACTCAATCTTTTTTTAAATATTTATTATTATCAATGTTGTTTTTTTTTTTTGAAAGACCTTGCGAGAATTTTATTCAATTGTTGTCTTCTGATTTCGATTTCATTGTATTTGATAATGATTTTGATAGATGTTAGCTTATAAGTGGTAATTTTTTAGAGGTTAAAAAGTAACGATTATGACAAAGATTTAGACAATGTGAATTTTAATGAAAGATCGAAAAGGAAAAAACGTGTATATAGGATAAAAAAGGTTTACTTGAGATGACATGAAAAACATGTTTTCAAACTCATGAAATTCCATACATATCATACTAGATTTGAAGACCATCACCAGCCCATTACATCATATGATTAAGCGAAAATCGAAAACCATAAAATTAAACTAAACAAGCAAATTAAAGCAGATCCACAGAAAAACATATAACATAGGATGGATTTAGATATGATGAAGAATTATTCAGCAAATAGATAGAACACATGATCGAAAGTCTTCAAAGTCCACCGGTACGGGTAGTAGGGTGAGAAGAGCATGCACGAACCACTTGAGTTTGCTCTTCCATCCTATGAAAATTTCTATGGCAGCCACATGTAGCACAAGTCATAGCTCCGCTGGTCCCTTCGACACCACTGGCCACGAACTCCCTGCAGCCATCCACAACAATTCCTCCAATTTTATATGCAAGATTCCTGCAGCACTCGCGATACACGTGCCTCACAATCGTCACCGATGGGTTGTTCGAATATCTAGCACTTCCATCTCTTCGCAAGATAACTCTCCTCATCGTATGCTCTCCTTCAACTTCTCTACCTGCAAAGTTGTTGTCAAGATTGTTAGTGGAGAATCAAAATTGTAGCCTGAGTTACAAAGAAATCACAAATCACAAATAGACAAATAGCAAGAGAGAGAGAGAGAGAGAGTACAGCTTATTGTGTAATGGGTGTGAAGAGCCCTAACCCTTGAAGGTCTATTTATAAAGGGAAAATCTGATTTAGATCATTTTTAATGTAATTGTAAATGTAACTGACGAGAACAACCAAATCATGTTTTTACTCCATTCACTCTAGTCTTATACTAGTAATAATAATTAATTACATTTTATTTTTTTAGACAAGGGAACGGTAGAATTTACTTACATACTAGTTAGAGGATTGATTCTTAAGTCCGCTGAATGAAAAATTACACATTTATGGTAAATATGTATTATTTATATAAAATATGTATTCTATTGATAAGACGTATTATATTGATTAAATTACCTCAAAACCTAAGATAATGAAAAATAATGTAATTTATGGTAAACAAATTCAACACCCCATTCATTGTTTTTTGTCAAAATATAAATGTTTTTCTCGACTTTAATCCATAATATATATAATTATATTAATTAACATAATTATCACGAACATATATTTTGATTAGATTAATTAACATAATAAATATTTCTATTAATTCAAAGTTACAAAATATTTAAATTAAGGTAATTAACCTTGTCCCTTATTCAAATGGCTAAGTGTTCAAATGTTAGTTGAGATGACATTAATTATATAACTCAAAGATTAAAAAAAAATTAAAGGAAAACATACATAGGTTCAAAAAGTGTTAAAATAGATGACATGAAAAAAATAAAAGAATAAAATTGAAAACTAATTCAATTTAAATTTGATTAGATAAGAATAAAATTTTGAATCCAACCGATTAGTTGACAAATTAAAAAGTTGAAATGATTAGATCAGATAATTTTATATTAAAAATCAATCCACAACACTATTCTCCTAGTCATAATAAAAAATCATGAGACTAAGTGAAAATAGTAGTTAGCTATCTTAAACTTGACCTATTTTGTAAATAGACAACCTAAACTTTAATTTTATCCTACCTTGATCTTTAAATTTTATATTTTTTGAAAATAGACACCATAAGCTTTAATTTTATTCCAATTTATTCTTAAACTTTACCCTTTTTGTACACAAACACTTTAATTTGAATTTCATCTTAAAATTTTCTCTTTTGTAAAGAGTCTTATATTATTTTGGGGTTAAACTAGTAACAAAGAAGAAATCTAAGCCATTTTTTTTAAATCCCAATCATTTATTAATTATATGTTTACAATTTTTTTTCAAGCAGTAGAATATAATAAAATATAGAATTAAAAAAATCAAATAAAGGTTGTTTAATTGTTTTTTCTAAATTCATTTTTTATTATATTTCAATAATCTAAAATGAACATGCAGTATCACAAAAGAAGAAAAATATTAATGAATGATTGACATTAAAGATAAATAATTTTACTCTAATATGATAGAAATAACTATCTGTAAAAAGGATAAATTTTAATAATTAATTAGAATGCAATTAAAGTTTAAGGGTTTCTATTTGCATAAACGGTAAAA
>PYAF01002910.1:966563-979999 GCA_007407185.1 Glycine tomentella | reverse complement strand
AGAGTAGAAATTATCAATATTTAAGATATTAAATTTTATTTAACTACATCATTTACTCAATTTAGTTAAATTCTTTTATTTCATGTAATAAAAATATAGTTAATATTTTTAATTTTCTAAACCAATTAATTTAATAACAAATTTCGACCTCACAATAATTAAACATAATTTATAATAATAGGCTAGAAAGATTCTGCACCCTTGTATATACAATTACCAAAACTGTTTCTAGCATATTAATATATATACAATTACTAAACATAAACAGGACAATTTTCGATCAAGTATTTCTTGTTATTTTGTGAGTGTGTGTGTGGAAAATGAAGTATTTCATGTTCATATATAGGGAATGCTAACAAAATATGATTAAAAAAATAACTTGTCTAAGTTTTTATATTCGTGTGTCCGAATCTATTGTGCTTTAATGGCAGTAAATTATTTCTCATTATTTGAGTCTTTTGTAAATAAAAACAAAAATATGTATTAAAAAAACTTGTCAAAGTCTTTTATTTGTTATTGCTTGTTTAACTCTTCTTTTAAAAAAATTAATTTGAACACGCGATCATTTTAAAGAAACTAATTAATTCCTAGCCAAGGAGAAGATTTCCATTCAGAGGACTCTACAATTAAAATGGTTCAGTAAATTTCATCTTTAGCTTGAAATAAAATAATAAGCCATACCAGGCTTAGGCTGTCACCCAATTCATGATCAGTTTCAAGGCAGTTTTAATCCTAACACACACTGTGGACCACCAAATTATAGTAAAACAGAGTTTTTGTGACACTAAAATTAAACGTTACTTGAAGTAGAACACAGTTTTTGAGGGGGTGCACAGATAGGATTCCACTAACTATTGTCTCTATGTGAAGCTCTTGAACTAAAACGTTACTTATAGCAAAACATAGTTTTTGTGGGGTTCACATATATAACGTAGGATGCCACTGAGGATTTGTCTATATGTGCAGCTCTTTGCCTTAAAACGTGAGCATCATTGGTAAGTTTCATTTGCCCAACCATCAAAGTCTTCCGGGAAACCGGCATGAAGAGAGCTTTTAAACCTAAAACCCGGCATGCATGAGAATGAATGAGCATCTTTTCCGAAACCGATGTAACAAGTTCATCGAACTGAAGTAGTTGTTGTTTGAAAACTGTCTTCATGTGAAGGTCTTGACCAAAAACGTGAGCTTCACAGCTAAGCTTTGCCAATCCGTCAAGTGGCTCCCGAGGAAACCGAAGTGGTTGTTCGAAAACTTTACTTAAAACGTGATGTGAGTTAGCATCATATAGTAACTGCTAAGATTTGCCAAACGCATGTAACAAATTCAAAATGATTCCCTCCTTTGCATATAGACGTTTTATTATGTAAGAACTCAATTTATCAGTAAATTTTACAAATACTTGTTCAGTAATTGTATGGTAGGAAAAAAACACGGTTGTGGCTATGGCAAGCCAACTTTTTCAATAATATTGTAAAACATCAAAGGCCGTGACCAGGATTGGTCCTGAAAATTTTTTGATCCAGGACAAAGTGAAAAAAATGGGTCTCTAACACACATTTTTTTTTGAAATACAAATAATATTAAAATTAAGGGATAAAAAAATGGACTCTTAACACACAAATTTTTTGAAATACAAATAATATTAAAACTAAGGGATGAAAAAATGAATCCTTAACACACAAACTTTTTTAAATTCAAATAATATTAGGATGAAAAAAATGAGTCTTTAAAATACAAAAAATGGATCCCTAATATACAAATTTTTTGAAATACAAATAATATTAAAACTAACAGATGAAAAAAATGGGCCCCTGACACATAAATTTTTTGAAATACAAATAATATTAAAACTAAAGGATGGAAAAAAGAGGCCTCTAATACACAATTTTTTTGAAATACAAATAATATTAAAATTAAGAGATAGAAAAAATGGACCCCTAACACATAAAATAAATCCCTAACATAAGTTTTATTTTTATTTTATATTTTTAATAAAAAATTTACTTAAACTACCGGCTCAAAAGTTTTTGGGCCCTGGGCGGACGCCTTGCTGGCCCGGCCCTGGCCGTGGCTATGGCTGCCAACTTCCTTAGGGGCCATTTGAACTCTTAATTTTGATTATAAATTCATAAAACAAATTTTAATTATTAGGTAATATTTTATTATATAATTTGTAGTTAGATTGTTAGCAAAATTATACAATTTAAAATATGTTTATACATAGATATATTTTTAAATTATTTGACAAGCTAGTTTATTACTCATTTATAAATAAAAAATGTTTGATGAAAATGATAGTGATGAGATCATACATTCAGTTAAAGATTAATTCATTTGGTTCTTATAAAAAAATTAATTCAGTTATTATATATATATATATATGTATCAAATCAATTTACTTTATTCTGTTCTGTTCACAGCATATATATGTGAACAAATTTGAACATATGAAATCACTTTCGATTTTTTAGATTTGAATCTCAATAGTTGAGAATTTTAAAAGATAATTGATTGAAAGAAATATTATTGCGTTAATCTTGAAACATAAAACAAATCAATCCCTATTAGAAGTATTAAATTTCTTAAAAAAATTAGTTTTTACATGCATGCAATGTTTACAGAATTTTATTAATAATATTTTCAATTGTGTTCATTGTATAAAAAAAATATAAAAAATTTATAGATTCAATTTGAGATCGATTATGCTGCATGATAGTGATCGAACGAATTACCATTAAGTGAGATGAAGAAATTGCTTAATTAATATACTTTAATTAACAAAACAAAATACTAACAAAAAATCAATGCCCTATATATTAGACGTATTAAACTATATTAAAGATTATTTTTTTACATGCAAAATTTATAAAATATTATTAATAATATTAATTATTGTCATTGTCAAAAGAAATTTTTAAAATACAAAGTTTTATAGATTTAATTTCATCAACTATAATGCAAGATAGTGATTGAAAGAATTAAAATTTTGCTTAATTATGGGAAAAAATTAAAAGTAATATAAATTAATTAAAAAATTAAGCAAATGGTGCAATGAAAAAACAATTTGGGAATCTGAGACACTCAAATCAAAATGTGTTTAGATGTTCCAAATTCTCAATTTGTTTTTCTATTACACTATTTGCCTAATTTTTTTAGTTAATTTATATTATTTTTAATTTTTTGTCGTTTGATTATTAAACTTTAGTTAACAATTTAAAAAGTTAAGAGAATAAAAAGAAAATGGGTTAAATATATTAGCTACGCCTCAAAAATAAAAATTGTCAGTTGCTTTTAAATTTCAAAATGGATCCAGATCAGATTAGTGATTATAAATACTCCTTTTAGGGTTAGGGAATTCATTTTTTAGACAATCCTCTCCTAACCATCTATCTGTCCAGAACAAAGTATCCTCACACAATTAGCAAACCACCCATCATCTACACCAATGCCGGTTTCTATCCTTCCAGCCACCACGCAGAAGAACTTGTAGGCACTATGTAATCATCTCCACAAACGTTAAGTCTACCGTATCTAAAAGACAACAGCTCATACCATATAGCAGACTTATCCGTTAAAAAAAAAATCTCCATTTCCACTTAGACAAAATATACAAGTATATCTTTGATTGCTGACAAAAAGAAAAAAGTTGTACTCTCTCATTGCCCTACTCTCTTAATCCTCTCTCTCTCTCTCTCTCTCTCTCTCTCTCTATATATATATATATATATATATATATATCTCTATCTGTCTATTTATGATTTCTTTTAAACTGAGGCTACAGTTATGATTCTCCATTATCAATTTTGACATCATAATTTGCTGTCTTTGAAGGTAGAGAAATTGAAGGATAGCATATCAAGAGGAGAGTGGTTTTGAGAAAACAGGGCCCTCCAATATGCTCAAACAATCCATTAGTGACAATTGTAAGGCACGTAAGATACCACGAGTGCCAAAGGAATTAACGACGCATATGACTTTGGAGGATATGCTTTGGATGGCTGCACAGATAGAGTTCATAGCCAGTGGACCAGAAGGAACCGATGCAGCTATTAGATGCTGTGCTGCATGTGGCTGCCACAGGAACTTCCACAAGAGGGAGGTTCATCCACAATTGATTTGTGGATGGCTGGATGTTTTTCTCATTTTACTATCAGTGGAGAAGACTATGATGTGTTCTATATCTAAACAATCATATGTAAACAAGGAAGAATAACAACATAACCAATCAACCAGCCATCAAATTTATTAGTCATAGCATGAAACTTGAATTCTCTATAAACATATATACTACTTCAAAATCCATAGCGAAGATCATTATATTGTGACACACACACACACACAAAAATGCGAGGTATAAAATCATATTCTATAGGCTAAATGCTACGGAGATGGGCTTTATCTAATAAAAAAGATGCTCTTTGGGTAGAGGTGCTACAATCTAAAGATGAGGGAAGGCTTGAACAACAAATTAAAACCTCAATTTGGTGGAGGGATCTATCTTTGTCTTGTGGGGTAGATGATGAACCTAAGTGGTTTGATAGAAGATGTAGTTGGAAAATTGGTGAGGGTAACCGACTAACCGAGCAAGGTTTTGGTTTGACCCATGGTTAGGTGATTTTAGTCTTATTGAAAAATTTCCTAGATTATATCTTTTATCACCAAATCAAAGGAGGGTAAAGGAGTTTGGGTGATAGAGTGAGATGGGTTGGGTGTGGAGGTTGGGTTGGAGAAGAATTTTTTTGAGTGTGGGAAGATAGTCAGGTTGCTGACCTGCTTCAACAATTGTTAGAAAATGCTAATATTCAGCTCGGTAATGATGATGCGTTGCTTTGGAATAGTTCAGGTGCTTTCACTGTTAAATCAGCGTATGCAGTATTACATGATGATCTAGTGGGTTCCTCTCAAATTGAGGTGATGAAAAAAGTTTGGAAGCTATAAAAATTCAACCAAAAGGGAACTTTCTTGTGTAGAGATTGATGCTTAACAAGTGACTTACGAAAGAATAGAAATATACTGGCTGAATATTAATGTTCAGATGCAATGTTATGCATGGGTGAATGTTTCAACAGTGCTGAATATTAATGTTCGGGTGCAATGTTTCATATTTTAACAACGATTATGATGTTTACAAATAGATCCTTTTTGGTTGTTAGAATAAATAGGATAAATACTCAGCATGGTCTTTAACACTGTGTGGCGATAACAAATTGATCTCTGACAAATGAAAATTTAAATTTAACTTTCGAATATGTAAAAAGTGCAACAGATTGGTCATATTATTAAATTTTTGAGACCATTTTGTCATTAAGTTATAATAATGTTCAAGAACTAATTTGATAATAATTTATATTTTTTAGAACTAATTTAACATTAAGTTAAAAAGTTTAAAGATAAATTTATCATTAAATTATCTACAAGACTAATTGTGACATTTTTTGTATATTCGAAAATTAAATTCAAATTTTTCATCTTTTAGAAACTAATTTATCATTGTCTCACACTTTTCAAAACTAAAATAAGTATATATCTAAATAAATATCAAGGGAAATTCTAGAATATTATATATTGTTAGAATTCTGTTAATATCAAAATGAAGTCACACATGCAATCATGTGGAGGGTGATTTAGGTTGCAGTTGTGTGGAATATATGAATCTTAAGGAATGAATGTGTCTTCAAGGGAGGAAACACTACATATATAATCTTTAGCAACATTTTTTATTTAACTTTTAAAAATATTGCCAAAATTTTTTATTCAAAATTGTTGTCAAACATATATCCATATTATAAATATGTTTTCACCATATTTTATCAAATGTTGTGTATAATTCATATCTCTAAAATGTTTAACGACATGAGTTATATACAACATTTAATGACATGAGTTATATATAACATTTGATAGTTCATTTGAATGTTTTTTCACTGCAGAAATGCCCCATATAACACATAAATGACTACTTTTGTGACACTGTTTCAGCTGTCAAAATAAAGTAACAACTAATAACAAATATTTTAACACACATGACAAGTAAACATATATCATATGGAAATTACAATTACTTGAGATGATGGAGAAAAATGAAGTCATAACACACTTATGCAGATGAAACGTGAGGAATACAAGGGAAGGGGTCCGGGAGAGGTTTAGAGGCCGTTATATATATGTTACTCCTATTTCTCCTTTCAGATGTGCATGTTCACAAGGCAAATTGTTCATACAATGGATTTAAGCATAGTGATTAATTTCTCTTCCACATTAGCTTTTGAAGCACACTATTTTTCAAATTGGATTGTAGGCTAGCTAGTTTTGTTAAAAAAACAATTTCACTAACTAAATCTAGCTCGCAAAATTTAAGCTAGGCTTAATAGGGGTTAATGAAAATCCTATCAGTAAAACTGTTGCCAAGTTACCTCTTTTCTTGTACTGAAATGATCAGTGCACATACAATTTTGTCTTTAAAAAGTTATATAGATTTACTTAGTTCTATAAAAGTGTTTGAATATTTAATTTAGTTCTTGAACGTATAGTTTTACAATCAAACTAACTATTGAACTTTTAATGATTTAGTTTACAAATTAAATTAATCAAATTATATGGTCAAATTTGTCATAATTAAAATATATGTATTATTATTGCATATTTAGTAACAAAATAATATACAGCCATGAACAAAATATCTTATTATATACTTTTTTATATAAAAATGATAATGAAATTTAAACTAATGAATAAATATAAATTAAAAAGGCAAATAATTTTAATAAAAATATAATGCAATTTCAGAACTTATATATATATATATATATATATATATATATATAAATGCACAAAATTAAATGTTAGCAAAGATGTGGTGATGTCACTTTGCAATACGGTGAGCTATAAGCTAAACAGTGTCCAGTGAAATATGTCTTATTCAACAGTTTTTATCGATTTAATAGTTTAATGATAGAATTTTGGGTACTATCGATTTTGAAAGTTGGATCAAATCAGCCAAAAGAATAGACCAGTTCCGATTCAACCGATGGGATCAACCAGTTCAGTCCGATTTAATTTCTTGACAAAAGGTATGTGTATTGAATTTAATTGTCAAAATAAAATTTGTCAATCAGTAGCCAAAAACTCTAACATCTAAAAGAGTAGCAACGTAATTTTTATTTTTTTAGTAATTACAACTTTGTATTGATCAGCTATTAATAAAAATAAAATTAATTTATTAAATGACATCAGCAACAAGATTTTATTTTATAATAAAAATATTATTTATCAAACAAAACACAACTAGCCTCTACTGTCATTTGATTGCATAGCCTAACTACCAAATTGACACATTTTTTTCTCCTTATAGTAGTGTTAGTGCTCGGAAAATGTATTGGGATAGAGTATGTCTTTTTAATCTAGATACGTGTATGACATTGCAAGCTGTTAGACAAAGCAATATATGAATTCACATGCTATACTAAATGCATAATGAGTTTGGTTCAGAAGGGTGATCATGCTTGGTCGGCACATGATTCCTTCTTTATGAAGTTTGCTAAGGTTGGCAACTTGCACATATGCACAAGATTTGGTAGTTGTTTTCTCTTCTTTATTTTGTCTTTTTATATCCGTAGAGTCGGTGAATACTATAGTAACAGTGCAAATACCTAGTTATATTTAGAAAAAATATATTGCACAATGGTCAAATCCATTAATACTTGGACTTCGATATGTGAGAGGATACGGATACCATAAAGCTTGAAATTTACATTGCAACCAACTCACACAAAATTGATTCAACTTAATCATTAATATCAAGTTTAAATTGGGAATTGAGTTATATTGAGTACAGGAATTTTTTTTCAATATTTATTAATCCTACCCAATTTAAATAGAATTATCTCTCATGAAAGACTTTTAATCTATAAAAGAAAATTATTTGATAATACCTTCCCCAATCTCTTGCTAAACTTTTAGCTAGGTTTGGCAACATATTGTAAGAAAGGGCTAGGTATAGATAATTGAGTAATGGCACAATATGTTCCCATTTTTTCCATTCAGTTTAAAGTAAGAAATTGGACAGCTTCAATTTTTTGTTTACCATTATGAAACTCATGAGAGGCTTAAAGGTTACTTTCCATATCTTTACATTGGAGATGTTTCTTGCACTGCCAGGATAGAATTCTAAAATAACTGTAGAAAAAAGTGTCAGGGAAAAAAATGCCTTAAATGGGCATTTATGAGGAGTCGAATACTTGCAACTTTTAAACAGGAATGAGTGGGAGAAGGAGCGAGGAGCAAAGGGACCCCAAACATTTTTACCCAAATGTATCTTGTGATGTTTTCTGCGTTCTTTCCTTATATATCTGTGAGATAAAAGAGATGATCCTTTTACACACGGAACACGCATGGTATGATGCAACCAACATAACTCAATGAAATTGGACAAACTTTATTTTGTTCGCATGAGACAAAATTAGAAGGATTGGGAAGCACTTTAAAATTGACGGGAAGAGAGGTCACGTGCAAGATCGAAAGTAACATTTAGTTATTTAATCTTGACGGTTAATTTAAAATAAAATGAAATATACAGATTTAGAGTAATATTTTAAATTTATTCTTAAATTAAGTGAATTTCCTTCCATATATATATATTATTTTTGTATTACAAAGTATTTTTTCTCGAGAAAAAGTTGAAAGAAATGAAAATTGGGACATGGTAATCATTAAAGCACCTTCTAATGAAGACAATTTTGAGACAATAAACTTTTCTTTTGAATATTTATAACAGTCACATAGTTAATATTTGAACTCAAAATTACTGATTAATTTAAAATAAACTTATACAGCTGATTGATCCATTTGCTCGATGACAAGTTAAATTGATTGCATGATTAAGTAGCTTCAAAGAATAAAGCAAGTAATAATTTAAGGAGGAAAACAATTAAAAGTATTTTTTTTCTTATGCAATGAGAATCAAAATAAGAAAGAAAACCAGAAAAATGCTTTTACAAAACAAAAATGTTCATTAGGTGTATACACCCCAGAAAATGAAAAGAAAGAAACAAAAGAAGAAAAAATAAGTGATAAATATACTATTTACTCATGTACTATAAATTAAAATTCATAATTTGGAGAGTGCATTTCTCATTCTCTTTACTCTATTAGACACTCAAATCTCAACATTTTTTTTTCCTTTTAGAAGTTGCTACGAGCCTATGACAGCAAGCTCCAAAACTGAAAAGTTCAATGACGTATAGCAGCTCAAATCAAATAGCAGAAAGGATTCATTAATTGAATCCAGCAACTTTTTGGATCAATGTAAATGGTATTCAAGAGTTAGTGTAATTTATATAGGTGGAAGTTGGTTCATCCTCTGTATTAAAACAACATAAATTCCATTATAAATATGTTTCTCATTATTTGTCTTCTCTCTAAACACTTTCAAGTTTCAAATCATTTCATATCTAAAACTCTTCGTAAATTTCTATCCTTCATAACATTGTAACTGATCCTCTTTTCTGAAAGTTTCATGGTATACCATAAAGCTCCTAAAAATCTTGTCATCTAAAAGGCCATTAGGAACTAGCGGGGACTCGACGTCCTCATGAAAATAAGTTTTTCCTGGGATATATATAGTTAAATCCGATTAATTCTGGTCATTGAAATAGATAATATAATGACATAGTCTCTTACCCTTGAAGGATACACCCTATTTCTGATTATATATCTTTGTTTATTTGGTAGTTTCTCTTGAATACCTCTTGGCGGCACACTATCTTCAATTTTGCGGGGAGAGAAAACTGGCCCTCTATGCATGTTTTAGTTTAAAGTCGATCATTTTGTAGAAATTGATTTTAGATAACTATATAATGCAATAGAATACGGTTTAAATTAGAATATATGACTAATTTAATTATTTTTAATGTAATTATTTTTTTTAACTTAATTCCCAAATACGGCTATTTTTAAAATGCTTATTCTTCTTATAAATAAACTCTATCGGACGTGCTTTAAATGAGGGATTGAATAAACAATAAAAAAATGTTCAAGAAAAAAAAATTGATTTTCTTAACACGCTCTCTAAAGTATTACATAAAAATTCATATGACCCGGAATAAATTTAAACTATTTTTTTAAAAGAATTAACATAAAAGTTCACCCAATAATAACTAAGTTTGCTACTGAAAAGAGAGTAATAAAATGTACCTTGGTACTTACCATTCCTCATTTCAACAACTGGAACGTTCAATTACTAGGAAGATTACTTAAAAACAATTAATTCCAAAAGCAAGATCTCATCGGAAGATCAACTTTACGTAAGAGAAGCCAGTTTTCCAGTGTGGCATCTAACACAGTATAATAATAATAATAATCATAATGTCAATAGTAATTAGCATATACACGTCAAAGGCTTGAAAAACTTCTTCTCTCTCTGAGGCCAAAGCGAAGACTGATTGATGAGGCCATACCTATAACTTTATGAAATAAAATAAAAAAATTCCAGAGTCTCATATATGTCACAAAATGAACCCAACTTAGAAAAACTTGGCATCACCACCACAACCAACTAATTTCTCTTGGCAACCAGCCTCATCAAGAAGCCATTTCTCAAGCAAAGAAAATGGCATAATTTCTGCACCAATAACATCAGGCTTGCTTTCATGTTGCAAAACAGTGGCCTCAGGAGACAAGGACTGAGAGAATTCATCAGAGTTTGAAGACTCCAAAGACTGATCAAAATCAAACAATGATTCAAAATTGTTCTCAGACAATACAGCACTGCTTTGTGGTTCCTTTGCTCCACTACTAGAAGCAGTATCAGCACCTGCTGCAGCAAAGTTGTTGAAGGAGTTCTGAGTCACAGATGATGAGTTTGTTCTTGAGGACTTTGGTGCGTTTTTCATCCAACCCTTCAGCATTCTAGCTATGTTGTCAGCACTTGAGGCATAGCACACAGATTGTGTTGTTGTTGGTTTTATGGAAGAGAAGGAGCTGCTACTATCTGAAGGGTTTGAGTTTGAGGCAGATAAATTACAAGATGGCTTCTCTGGTGAAAGAGCTTCACTGAGGGCTCTCTTTGCCATTTGGATGTCAGTTTGGAGCCTTCTTTCCCACTGGCCTCTAGGGATTTGTCTTGAGGCAGAAAACCCTTCTCCAAAGCTACCACCTTCACAACCTTCTTGCATCTTCTTCAGCTTCTTTCTCAAATGGGTGTTCCAATAGTTCTTTATGTCATTGTCTGTTCTCTGTGGAAGGTATGAAGCTATTGCAGCCCATCTTTAACATAGCCAATGTGATCCAGTTAAGTTAAGCATGTGGATCCAAAAGATAGAACTTCCCAAATCAAAATACTCAAAACAGTTAAAAATAAATAAATCTTCAAAACTCAAACTAAGTAGGTGCTTGGAAGATTGATTTGCACCTGTTTCCTAAAAGATCTTGAAGATGGATTATCATCTTCTCCTCTTGTTCTGTGAAGTTGCCCCGTTTGATTCCTGGCCTCAGGTAATTAGTCCATCTAAGTCTGCAACTCTTGCTGCATCTTGACAAGCCTGAAAATAACCCCAAAATGGAAAAATCAAGTCAGATCCAAAGATAAAACAATGAAATCCAAATGGCCAATATTTCAATCAGAAACTTTTCTAAATAATGATCTAATAAACACAACAAAGAACAAGAACCAATATTACGCAAAATAATCATCAAATTGAGTATAGGGCTAATTAATTAACCTGTTTTGGAAGGAACTGCCCTCCAATTTCCAGGACCATGTTCCTGAATATAAGACACCAATATGATGTCTTCTTCAGGAGTCCAAGGCCCTTTCTTGACCCCTTCTTTGTCACAACAAGGTGGTCTTCCCATGCGTCCTTCGTGTCTTTCTCTTTTATTTCACCGCCTTTATACTTGTGTGTCCTTCTAATTTTCCTTAGCCCCTTCAGCTCTCAAGGAAAAAGAATATTAGGTCGTTTTCCTCTCTCTATCTATGTGCTGTCGGCTTTCTCTTTTTATTTCTCTAACCCTCTTTACTTGATAGGATTCTAATGCATGTGTCCAAGCCAAACCTTTGCTTGATGCACATTTATAGCTAAAAATGAAAGGGGTAAGGGTATGTATGGTGTGGGGTGTGTGATGAGAAGCTGACTTAAACTAGTAAACCAGGTAGCCAAGTCAAAAGTTGACAGCAAGAGCATTAACTGAAGGAGTAAGGGCCAAAATTATTCACCTCATTGATACCTCTCTCTCAAAACCGCGTGACATTCAATGTAGCTGCACTGGGAAATGCTCAATTATCTCTCTCAGCTTTTAAAGTCTATAAAGCCCAGCAGATCATTAAATGTAAAATATGAGATAAAGCTGACTTTTTTACAAAAGCCTAATAAGCTATCGCCATTATGTCTTCCTTCGCCTCCTCCTGGTGATCTAAAATGAACCACCCCTTTCCCTCTTTTACTAACTTATCTATAAATTAATTGATTGCATTTATATTTCAATTATACCATGATAACTTTGGAGAGCGACCATAACCGACTTAGGTAGAAAAGTGAGTTTGTACAAAGGGATTATGTTTGGGCAATCAACATTATAAGCTAGTACTAGATGTTAAATTGTACGTTTATTATTTTGTTTTTGTGAAATTTAATTCATGTTTTCGAACATGTTGACAACCCACAGAATTGCATCAAATCGTTGAAAAACCTAGAAGCTACACAAATAGGGTGGAAATAGGTTGGATGGAATAAGAATTTGTTTAAATAGGTCTTGTTTAAAGAATTGATTCACCTATTATTTGGTATAGGCTTTTATATATCTGATTTGAACTTTTTTATAAATATTTGGTTTGATCTGTTAGTATGCTTAAATGCTTATCCTTTCCATTTCAAAATAATAGTAGTGTTTTTAGTCTTTTATTTTTTTCCAATTGTTTTAGCTTTTTTAAGCTATTTATTCCCACTATATTCCTAAATATGATTAAGAAGACTGTAGTGAAAATATACATCAACCATAAAAATAAGTTAGCAAAAAATAGAATTTATTTATTATTGGTGAATAGTAAGATATATCAATTGAATAGTACTTTATAATCAATGTATGATAATCTTAAAGGACTTTTTGGAATGGAAGAATTACGTATTTCATGTTAAAAAAAATAATTAAATAGATATTACTTATTTTGAAATATGTTAATCGACCAATAGTTAAAGGAGAAAAAAAGACTTTGTAAAATAAACTAAAAAGTATGAAATTTAAAATCATTGATACTTAATTGTAAGGGCAAAATAAGTTGGTTAGACGTTATAAGAGTTAAATCTAATTTGTTTATATTGTACAAACTTACTTTTAAGGTTTAATATGACCTTTATTATGTTTTATTCAAAAGTCTATTTTACAATAAAATCTCTAAATAAAGTATAAATTTATTAAATTTATCCTTTAATAAATTTATCGAC
>PYAF01002910.1:943484-966463 GCA_007407185.1 Glycine tomentella | reverse complement strand
ATCATTGATACTTAATTGTAAGGGCAAAATAAGTTGGTTAGACGTTATAAGAGTTAAATCTAATTTGTTTATATTGTACAAACTTACTTTTAAGGTTTAATATGACCTTTATTATGTTTTATTCAAAAGTCTATTTTACAATAAAATCTCTAAATAAAGTATAAATTTATTAAATTTATCCTTTAATAAATTTATCGACCGACTTGATTTTTTATGCATCTTAACATGTTTAATATTTAAAAAGTAAATAAATATATGATTTTAATATATTATAAAAAATATAATAAGAATGCTAGAAAAATTATTATTTATATTTATTTAAATAGATCATCTCTTAGACATAATTTTTTTTTTTGAATAACCTAAAATTTTACTAAATAGGCTTTTATAAAACTCTTAACCTATTTTACTTGATAAAAAAAAATTCTAACATGAAATAATTTAATGTAAGTTAAGTTATAAACTCCTATTAAACAGTTTGACCTGCTTTCATCGTAGTCACAAGTGGTGGCTTATGTGAAAAAATAAAAAATCAAATAAGTTGTAAGTTGTAATTATCAAATGATAACCAAAACCACTATTAATTAGTACATGTTTGGAGAATTGTTCGTAACTCATTGTGAAAACGTCACCTCAAACAGGAACAGACACGTAAGTTATTGAGAGTAGGCAAATGCGGATCCGTTCTTCCAAAATGCTGGTTTAAACATGTTACTTCAAATATTTTGCGAAGTGTTACACTAGGCAGTGGGCAAACTTAAATTTGCAAGCCTACAAGTTCATTTATTATTATATTATATACTATAATCAATTGTAAAGAACTACTAAAGGTAAATTACCGGGGGTATTTAATTAATTTTTTTAAAAGGTATGTTGATTAATCTATAATAGTTATTGGCTAGCTTTTAAAATTAGTACAATAATAAACAAATATACAATATTGATAGCTAATTATGGTACCAATACCAAATAAATATTATTAAGGTTCTGATTAATTAAAAAATAACTTTGTTACTGAAATAATCCTCATAAATTTATGATCAATGGAACCTTCTAAAACTTGGAAGGGTCAAGATCTGTTTATATATGCATGGCCTAATAATAGATTGACTTCATCATCATACAATGTAATGGCATGATGCATGGATGTTGAGTGTAAACAAGTATGGGTCATGATCAGTTATGGAAAACAAAGCCACCTCAAACTGTTTATACTTTGAATGAAAACATTCATAATAAATTCCATAAATGACATTTGGAAGAGTAGGCACCCATACTAAGGCCCACTGCCGTAGTATGTGCTACTAATATATATATATATATATATATATATATATATATATATATATATATATATATATATGAGGGTACTGTGAGTGGTCAGAAAGCCTCCATGTGTCAAGCGTTCTAGATTCGCCCATTGCAAGTTGGAACAAAACAAGAGGCAGTAGTTAGTTTTCATGATTAATATTTGAGCATATATGTAGTTTAATTTTAGGGTTTGCAATTTTTTATCTGGGCTGATTTAAAATACAAAGTACTACTATAAAATCAGTGTATTGCATTGCATCCAATTATACGAAATTTCGTTGGTGTGGGAGATATTTCAAGTGAGGGAGAGAAGTATCAGTGCAATTTAAAAATTGTTTTTAGGCCTAGCACGTTCACTAATTAAGGGCGACATTAATTGAAAGGGTTAAAGTTGTGAGTGATTCAGAAATAAGCACACTCATAAAGTAGTGTCAATTACTCTTCAGTGTGAGATTAATTAGTAAAAGTTTGGGCTGTTTTGCTTAATTCTTGTATTCCAAATGATAAGAATAAAAATTAGGCAAATAGTTATTTTCGTTCTTATATTCCAAATGATAAGAATAAAAGTTTGGGCTGTTTCGCTTAATTCCTGTATTGTCTGATAAATTTGTTTCTGAAATATGTAAATTCAAATTTTAGTCCCCCAAAAGTGAAAAAAGTGTGACAAAATTCATCTATTTGTTAATTTATATTCGTTATTATTAATGAAAGAGTTTATGTGATACAGAGGGGACGAAAATGTCACAAATAATTACGAGCATGACTGCTGAATAAATTAGACAAAAATGTCATTAAGTTTTACTTGGAATAATTTGTCATGCCCCGAATTTTTTTTTAAGGGTAAAATATAATTTAATCTTCATCTTTTTTTCCTTTTTTTATCTTACAAGCATAACATTACAATAAACACTTAAAAAACAGAAAAACAAACATATATTAACAAAAAATAATAATAAACATAATATTGATTAATAAATATAATCTTGTAGATCAAACCATATAGGAATGAAACTAGGTGTATCTCCACCAAGGGAAGTACATTCACTGGCGGCCATAAATTGTTTTTTAGTAGGAACAAGACATAGTTTGTAATATTTTTTGATAAATTATGATTTTGATTTCTGAATTTGTAAATCGATAACAATATTTTTTACATGAATAAATTTGTAATAATTTAGTCCTAAAAGAATACAAATTCTAATTTAGTTCTTAAATAACAACTATATCTTATCATTAAGTTTTGTGAAATCATTTTGTCATTATGATGTAATGTTCAAGTATTATTTTGATATTAAGTTGTATTTTTTTATAACCAATTTGATATTGAGTGAACATAAAATGTACTCACTTTAATTGTTTATGGACTAAATCAGAATTTTATTTCTTTCAGAGACAAAATTATCATTAATTTACATATTTAGAGAACAAAAAAATCACTTATATAATATTTTTACAAAATAAAAAAATCACATGCTTTTAAAAATACATAATGTCATAAAAAACAAAAAAAAGTACATAATAGTAAAATTAGTAATAATTAATTTTTAAAAATTCTTATATTTATTTTGCATTTATTTTAAGAAAAAACATCTTATGAGAACAATATCTATTTTTTTATGGAGACAATTTTTTTTATTATCCATATACAAATAAAAAATAAAATTTTGTGGGGACAACACTTATATACATGGATTTGCCACTGAATACTAGTATGATATTTTTAAGAAGTTTGACATGGCAAAGTCAACTCTATTGCAACACCATTAATTGGTTAAAACATAATTATTTCTCTGAAGATGGTGAATCATTTATACTTCCACCATGTTTCAAAGCACCATTGGAGCACCTCGATACTTGATGCCTGCTTTATTCGAGATTAAATTTTAGCTTTACAATTCAGTGTATGTTACGTTCCCACCACTAACCAATTCATAGATATTATTTTTGTTCCTTTTTAATTGTTAAATTTTTGGAGAATTTTTGTTTTTATTTACCTATCGTTTTTGTAATGTTTAATATCACAATAATTACTCTTTTATTAATTATATTTTTACTTATTTTTTTATCTTTAATTAATAATTTACACATATATTTATTGTGAAATAAAAAGAGAAAGGAATGAAATAGAAAATTCCACAACTATTATACTAGAATTAAGAAAATTTATTATATTTTTATTTTTATAAAAATAACCTTAAATCACAGATTAAAAAAGTAACAGAAGTAATAGATTCACAATGACATTAATTATCTAACTCGAAATTTTGGAGTTTCTTATTAACTTGGAGTGTTGCAACCCTGCATTTGAAGGAATGAGTTAAAATTGAATATTCTACATAATACCAAGGGATAATATCTTTTATTCCAATCCTATCAGCCAGCTAAAGTTTCTTTATTTCCTAATATTATTATGCTATATGTATCCTTTGTATGATGTATCATATCCCACATAAGATTCCTTGTTTCCTTGCACGTGCTTGTTATATTTGTGTAATGTTTTGAATCAAATAATACAAACTTTAAAGCCTTGGAAAATTATTCTCTAAAATATATATTTTTCCCACGACCAAAATATATTAATTTGGATATTGTTCGGTTCAGGTTGAAGAAATCTGATTTAGGAAGGATTCCTGAAATTGGACCATGAGAGCGATCTTCGTGGTGGCGGTGGTGTTGGGGTGTCTATATAAACTCGACGCTTTAGTCATTGTGAACTCAAAACGGAATAATAGGATGAGTTAATTAGTGTTCATACCAATGATCACCCTTGGAGAGAAAAATCAGTTATGCAATTGTCATCAAGTGTATGGCATGACCTAGTTGAGGGTCACACATCATGTATGTGTATCTTCCTGGTCTTCGTAGATTCTTCTTACCCATGTCTAGGCAAGAAAGCTCACTCAAATGCTTCGTCCATGTATAATTGAGAACTCAAACTTTGTAAACGGAATACTATAGTATCTCGGTTCATAATATTGTGATATCATTCTTAGAATAGTTGCCCCCAAGTCGACGATCTCTTTATAAAAGTTGTTGACTTATGCAACAACCTTCTTGCTTGGATCTTGGGTTGTCTTGATGTTTCGACCTAATGGAGTCAAGTAATATTGTTTGGTAACTCCAGAATTCGATTTTCGTGAATCTTTGTTATGGTAGAATTTATATATCCGCTTTCATGGACTAAATATTGTAATATCTCGATTTGTATGACATCGATCGAAATATCACTTAATTCTAGAACACTCCACATGACTAGACAATTAATTATCAAAATTACTAAATTGTCGTCAAAGATATTAATTTTCATACTACCCATGACTAGACAATTAATTCTGTAAAAATGGCTAACAATAAAGGAAAATCAAAACCAAATCCCTCAAAAACGTAGAAAGAGGTGGTTATTCTTTGTTATTGCGGTACTATGTACTTTAATTAGCTTATAAAAAAACGATGCACGTTAATTAGATCTGAGCGGAGATATTACATTCCATTGCTATCAAATATTAAAAACACTGAACATGTATGTTTTCCTGATAATGAAGGCAACCTTAAAATTCATGCTATTAAAGCAGGTGTCTAATCCCAACAATATAAAACAGCAATAATACTATGGTCAGGATTAAGTAAGATAATTTGTGACCTTTAACAGGTTGTCAACCTAACAAGAGTCAAGGTTTTTGTAAGCAAAGCTTCTTCAAGGCAATGGGCATTTAACGACGGCTGAGATTTAAAAGTCAAATAAGCTACACTACAAAAAAAAAGAATATTAATTGTGACTTATTAAAAGTGGTTATATAATGCACGATGTGATTGCAAATTGTCATTCACAAATAATTTTGTAACATATTAAAATAATAAAATAATTTATTCTTTTCATAAAATCAGTAAGTTGCGACATATATATTTCTATCTTTTTGTCCAAAATTATTTATTGTAGAAGCAGTTTTTAAAACTAAATATTTTAACAACATTTTATTAATTTATCGTCATTACTATCGAAAAAACCATGCTAAATATTTAGAAACAAGAAGATAGTATATATATATTTTGGTTATCTTCTTTGAAAACCAGACATAAAACAGGTCGCTAATTAATTTTTTAGTATAATTTTTCATCATATAGATAACAATATTAATGATCTTGATATTCAAAAATAATTATTGTAAATAAATCAGGTGTAGTAGAAAGCAGTTGGGTAAATTAATTTAAGGAATGACTGAAAGTCCACCTTCGTCATTAGCTAGCTCATGCATTAACTTTCTATAATTTTGTTCCTTTTTATTATGTTCTACCATCTTTCTCAATTCATGTTCAGCAGCTCCTACCTAAACATTTCATTAAAGTTCAACCTATCTTTTCCATTATCTTGCATTTAAATTTTTACTTCTACCCAATTGATGGTGAACCTTAGCATTATTAGAGAATACTATATATAGGCCATAACTCCTTCCTTTCAGAGTTTCATCTTTGCTTATAGTCACATCCATATCTAACTATGATAGTGGTCATCGTTGTTTGCCCCTCATAAGTTGTTCTTTTAGAAAGTTTTCATTTTATGGTTAAATTCACCTTATTGAACGAAACAAATTAAAAGGCAATAGTCCATCCTAATTGATCTAGCTATTCGCAACCCAGTATCCATTACACCCAAAGTTTGGTTTATAAAAAATAATTTTCATAGAACTAATTTTTAACCATAAAATATCATTATATAGACTGCGGTATCTAAATTAATTTTGGTTAAAATTTTTATGAGAAACACAGTGGTACTCTAATAGGGTAAAAAGTTTCGCATAATTATCTAATTACTATTAAAATTTATTGACTTTTAAAATAATTATTTTAAAATAATTTAAATAATAATTTATAATTAAATAACAGATAAATTTATTTTAAATCATCAATACATAAACATTCAACTCAATTTTTATTAAACAGGTAACAAGACAAATTCTTTTTTTAGCAACGAATTTGGCTTTGAATATCCGAAGTTCTTGGTGTATTCCCAAAAACAGAACAAAACCTATATGCCACGAGGAAAACATAATGATGCAGAAGCTGTGTTTCCCCGCTACCCATCATCCACCAGACACAACACCTAGCCTAGCTCCATCCAAGCCTTTTCTCTATCCCCAGTCCCCACGCAAGAAGTTGAAAAAGGGGTTTTCTTCGTTTATTTATATTTATTTTCTTTTTCTTTTGTCATTATTTTCTTCTTCTTTTTCTTTGGTCAAGATCAATATTTTCTTTTAAAATCCTAATCTGCACATGTTGTCTTGCATCAGAATAGAATTTCCATAGGTGGTCTCGATCAACTTTTTTCTTTCTTTTTTGTTTATTCAAATCAAGTTTGGTTTGGATTTAGGTACAAAATTTTATTAGGTTAGTTTTATGACGCAGGCTAATTAACATGGACCCTGAATTTCCCTCTTTATGAGAATTTAATTTCCCAGAAAATAACGTGTAGGAAGCATGCATCTTTCTTTAGCCATATTTTGTTGTTAAAATAGTTTTGGGCCTCACGGCCCAAACCACAGAGACTGTAATTTTCAATTTTAAAGGCTCGATGGTTGAACTACATTATTTCATTTATTTGTATTTTATAAACAGAGAAGAGGAATTACAAAATACTTTATCACAGATAAATTAATCAATTATAAGAGAAAATATATGCTAGGAAAAACTGTGTAATTATTCTGCTTCTGGTTTTTAAAACTATAATCTGGGGGACTGTTAAAGATTAGAAAACACGTTATGTACTAATAGTATAAAATAAATTTATATTATTATTTAATTATAAATTATTATATTTGATAATTTTATTAACCTTTTAAAATGATTATCTTAAATATTATATCAACATAATTTTTTATTAATAGTGCAAAAAAAATACTAATAGTTCATAGTAATTAAACTCTAAAATGAAATTAATTGTATAAAAAATAGTATAAGGAAGATAGTATATACAAAATCGGAATCTCTTTTTACAATAAAGTAAATTATTATCAACTTAATAGGATTCTGGTCATTTTGAACTTTTTTATATCAAAGTCATAGTTGTAAAACTTGATTCTACTGATATAATCAGATCAATTTTATTATTGGACCGTTCAAGCATGTGATCCGAGATGACCGATCAAACCCGATCGATTTTGAGAAAACCCAACGAATCGGCCATTTTTTAAGATTAGGACTAGGTTGTGCACGTCGTCGTCGCCAGTCTACTCGACCACCGCTGCACTGCAAGCCATCATCGTCACCACTCGACTTGACCATTGTCGCACTACAAGTCGTTATCGTTGCCACTTGACTCGACCACCTCACACTACGAGGGTACTCGTTGCGCCGACCTCGTCGCCGATAACGCGAACGAAGATGTCGACAACCTAGAAGGGATCAAACTTCAGCGGTGATGCTCGAAGAGGAAGAGGGTAACAGACCAGTAGGAAGAGAGAAAATGAGGCGCAACAGGATTGTGAAGCGGTGATGATCGAAGAGGAAGAGAGAAAATGAGGCACATTAGGAAGGGAGCATTATATATATTGGGAATTAGGGTTTTTCTTATTCTAAAATTGAAGGCTTCTATATGGGCCTAATCTGGCCTGATCCACGTAATAGGATGTTGCTTCCTATACTTCTTTTATTGCTTCATGCACTTTTTATTTTGGATTTTGAAATGGGCTAATTGTTATTTATACTCTCTTTTATTATTAATACATTTTATTTTTGTTATCAACTTTAATACTTTAATTGTTATTTTGGATTTTTCTGTATGAAAGTATGGATGAATTTTTTTTAATCAAATAATGTTAGTTATATACTTATATATAATATAATTTTAAATTTTTAATATTGACCGGATCAAATCGGATCAATTATTGACCCATCACTTAGACCGTTGACTCATTGATTCACTACTTTGACCTAATTAATGATCGGACCGAATTTTATAACATATGTAGACTAACTCTTAAGGACTGATTTGGTTAAGAGAGAAGCGGAGAAAATTTAATGGAGAAAGAATCTTTTTTCTTGTTTGGTTTACAAGTAGATGGAAATGATTTAAAAAATTAATTGACATTTGCATCGATCCTTATAATTTTTTCTTTACATGATCAAGATCCGATGCCATTGTACGGTGTGTGGCCTCCTGACATGGCTGAGACATTGTGAGCAAGAGGGTATATACTCGCAAAAGATGTTTTAATGCTCAAGTCAGGAATGATTTCACTAGATTAACGATATTTAATAAATGTTTATCTACTATGGTAACCTTGTTGTTTTAGAGGTTTATGATGAGTTGAATTCTTTAGCATGGCCCCAAAGCTTCTCAAAGGTGATATTATCCTAGGTTATAGCAAAATGGTAATTTTGATCTAAACTATATATACAACCTATTATTCATTGCATCAGTATTGAGTTCAATATATAAACACATGGGCTGATGCAACAAATTGAGCTGAGGTGACCCATTATGCATATTGAACCTCAGGTCTAGTCCAAAATAACAATTATTCTTGAACTTTTTCTTTTAGATTGAATTGTGTGAAATTATTTTTCATCGTGTACCATTCCTCTTAATTAATTTGATTGGTTATATAATTTTCTTTTAATATATTAGTCTTGTGATGTTCGTACATTTCAATTTGTTTTACATAACTAACCCGGGGCGGATGACAGAAATTGAACCATGTCTTCTCTTTGATAAAGAAAATTTTTACCATTAATATTCGATAATTTTCACATTTAAATTAATATTAATATGCCCTTTTGCTAATTAAATTTTTTAGTGTTAATGTCTATAAATAATTCCCATTTCTCTTGATATCTTTTTTTCTTCGATGTGATAGAATTTAAATTATGATTCTATAGAATATTTGTATTTATTTTGTAAGAAAAAAGAAGACTCTAATTAATAATAAATTGTATAAATTATTTACTTATTCTATATTTTACTGTTAATTAGTAGACGATATCTTCAGAAATTAATAGCGATATTTTAACTTGAAATATTAATCTGGAGTATTAAAATAGCTACTAGAGTGCTAGGAAACTAGAATGTTCGGTGGAGTAAATAGCATTAAATAGTTTAGACTTTAGATGAGTCCAAACGAACTTTAGTTTGTGTATACGTAATTTAGTGGCATATTCTGAAAGTCACTCAAATCCAGGAGGTGTAGTGTATTAGCATTTTTTTAGGATGAATTGAATATATTATTAGTTCAAATTTAGAAAGTTTATTATATCAACTCTCTAAATGTAAATATTTTGTATGTATATTTTAAACATCATTATTTCTTTTTAAATTATCAAAAAATAAATTGTCACATCTATTCAATTTTAATATTTAAAGATATTTTGCATAATCTTCAATATTTTATAATTGGATCATGCAAAAGAATCATATATTTATATAAAATATAAAAAAGTGCAACTTTTTTTCTCATTCACGAGAATATGAATACTGAAATTTGTTATATATAGTAGGATGGACTCATTCATCTATATCATTGTTTCGGAGTTTAGTTTTCCTATATTATTAATGTAAAACTTTCTAAAAATTGTTAAATAATTAAAAATCAATTTTCTTTTAATAGCTTCTAAAATAATTATTATGAATTTTTTTACTGTACATAATAATATAAGATTATATCATTATATAAAATATTATACTATAAATATATTTTAACTAATAATTTAGCTTGTATATTACACACAAGTTAAATCAATATACATTTTTAATATTATAATTATTTATCATAAAAAGTAAAAAATTATTCATATCATATAATAAAAGTGTATATATATATATCAAATGATTTTGATAAAATTTAATAAATTTATTTTAAGAAGAGCATTATATATTTGTTAACATAATAAAATAAAATAAAATAACCAAGGTCCAATTATAATTCCAGTTAATTACTCCCTTCTTCTCTAAAATTATAAGACCTTTTTAAAAAAATTATTTATCTCTTTTTATAAGATCATATTTTAATTTCTAAATGTATTAATTATTTTTTTCTTATATATATTTTTACATAATTATTCTCTCTAAATATTAATGAGAAACAATTAAGTAGATAGAGAGATAAAAAAATTATAACTTTGAAATAATAGCATAATTAATTGACAAATTTAATTTAAATAATTAAATTAACTATTTTTTAAAGGATCTAAATTAGATAAAAGGTTATTATAATTAGAAGTAAAAAAAGAATTTCATTCGCGCAACTCTAGTTAACAATAGAAGTAAAGTATGAGAACGACGTCGATTCATATTAATAATTTCCCACTTAATTAGCCCAAAATCTGCGATCATATCTCCTCTGCCAACTGCTTCTTTGTCTTTTTGTTTTCTTTTTTCATGACAGTTTTTCGGCGTTCTCGTACTCTGTACTGGGAGTTAATTAATGAAATAATAATAATAATAATAATAATAATAATAACAATAATAATAATAATGTTTATGAGAACACTAGAGAGAGGACTAATGGCTCTAGTTTGAAGCTAATATCAACATTTTTCTCTACTTATGCTTAACCATGAACTTAATGTGAACCATGTAGTTTGTCTCTATTTATAGACGATGTCCTTCAACAAGGTCCTTCATGTGTAGTTCTGTCATTGATCTTTTTTATCACGTGTAGTTCTTTCATTGATCTTTTTTATCACGTCACTGTGTGGATTTAGTTCTGTCCCCTCATACACATAATATGGGAGTGTGGTTATGTGTGTCTAACGTGTGAGACACTGAGGATCCTCTAATCTTGGTGCCAGGTCCTAGGGATGCCATTTCATACAATATTTTCCATCGTTTCCCTTTCTTAATTGTGGGATGATTCGGGTGTCGCATTGGCTTTAATGAATGTTTGAATAAATGCCATGGAAGAATAGGAATTAATGAAGAATAAGAAAAAGCTGATGAAGAATGCTAGAGAGAAAATTGATGAAAGAAAAGATTTAAATTGTATTTATTATTGTTAAAGGGTACCAAGTATTCTGCAGTATTTATATACTCTTTTATAATAACCATAACAGAAAATTAATCTTTTCTAACTAACTATAACAAATTTTGTTAGTTAGTTAGGAAACTAACTACTTAATACAAACAAAGTATAGTAGGATGATTAATATCCCCTCAAATTAGAGAATGTATGTTTAGTAGGATGATTAATATCCTCCTCAAATTAGAGAATGTATGTTTGACATTCCCAGTGCAAGTTGTTGAGCAGAAGCAATGGGCAGAAACTTGATAAGGCATAATATGATTAGCTGCAATATGGAGAACGGAGTGATTGTCACAAAACAGAATAGCTGATTGAGTGTAAATGATTCCAAAATCATCAAGCAAATAGGTTAACCATTGTAATTCACATGTAGCATTGGTAGTGCCCGATATTCAGCTCATGATGAACTTCTAGAGAATGTAGCCTACTTTTTGGATTTCCAAAAAATAGGGGAGCTATCAAGATAATCTGAATAGCTAGTGATAGATTGTCGTATCAAGAAAACCTGTCCGGTCAAAGTCACTAAATGCTATGAGTTGGAAGCAGAAAAAAACAAACCAGAGTCCATAGCTGCTTTCAAGTATTTAAGAATTCTATAAGCTGATTTTTGATGAGCTAAAGAAGAATGAGCTACAAATTGACTTAAGTGTTACACTGTATATGTAATAGCGGACCTTGTATTGGTGAGGTAAATAAGTCTACCAATGAGTCTGCAATATGCTTAAGCTTCCGTATCATCAAGTGGTGGACCAGATTGTTGGTGTAGTCTCACACCATAATCAATTGGAGTAGAAACAGGTTTGCTGCTTATGCCTGCATCATGCAATATATCCAAGAATGTATGATTAATAGGTTCACAGTACTGTCGAGCCTCTCCTGGGTAGCGCTTAATTTTGCGAGTGGTGGATCCATAGCCTTGATGCACGAGCAAGTCTTCCTCCCACTAGAGTCAGATATTCCTAAGATACTGATCCCAAATGATATATAACCCTTCAAGCATTGAATCTTGTGGCATAAATATTTAATAGTGAGTTGATTATCCTTTTGGTTTGACTTTGTAGTGCCAAGATACCATTCCTAGACAGCTTACAAATAATAATAATAATCATCATCATCGTATGCCAGTACGGTACGCGAGAAAAGTTGATACGAAGAAGAAAAGAAAACCACACGAAAACACCAACTTAAGTTTTATTACTGGGTTTGAAGTTTTTACACCGACAAATGTTGATATCTCTTTGAAACAAAAATTCTATGCGTGAAACCCAAGTCAAGCACGGAACACGGTTTCAAACCCAAGTCAAGCACGGAACACGGTTTCAAACCCAAGTCAAGCACGGAACACGGTTTCAAGAGGAACCGTGTGTGTAATAGTAAAAACGACACAATTAGTTCATTTAGAGAATAAAGAAATAAAGATGAACGTGGTTTGACTTGATTTCAAATTTCAATTGCAGCTTAATTAGTTAGAGCAACTTGCAGTCGAAGATATTGAGGGTGGGAAATTAATATTACCAACACATTCCTGTCACCAATCGTTGATTCTGAAAATTTAATTTATTTCAAACCTTGTGTGTTTTAATTTGAGTATCTTTTTATTAAATAGACAGTTTTTCAATTTAATTCTAACAATAAATATATTTTATGTACATTTAAAATTAAGTATCAGTTGTGAACTTTTTTTTGTAAACCAACAACGTCGGCTTACTTTCAATTTAATTAAAGACATGAATAAAGTTAAAACCTCATTTTATTATCTTCCATCAAGATTTTTAATTAATAAATAAGATTTTATATTTAATTCATTTAAGCCAAATTTGTCAATAATCCTAATTATGTGATTGTTAACAAATGTTTGAACTTTGACACAAAACATTAGATTCTGAGATTAAATGTAAATCAAATCTTTAGTAAATTGGTTAATCAAACGGAACTTCGAAAGATAAATGCACAAATTTTAATAACAATGCATGAATTTTTAAACATGCAAGAAAAAGATATTCTTCAAAAAATAAATTGTTGAAAACTTAAACAAATGCAAGAATGTAACTTCTAAAATGATGAATGTATCGAAACCGTTCAAACACCATACCCTATAAGAATGACTTACACTCGATGACCAATTTAATGTCTCACTCATCTTTGAAGAGTAAGATATTCGAGCTAATACATCGCCTAATTATATGAACCAAGTATTCCATGACTCTTATGATGGTTTCAGACAAACCTTGTACCATCAAGTATGTCTCCTCTAAAAATGTGAAAATGTGATATGTAGGAAGATGCACCACATTTCTAACATGCCATGGACGCAGAATAATATATTCGTATCTAATACAAAACTGACAAGATGGTACACAATCAAGGACACAAATAAAGAAGTATTGGAGAACATCTTGTATAAATAAAAGTGACTTATATAATTCATCTTGGGTTCATGGTTAGTCAAAGTTAAAAACGATAACGAGAGAGGTTGTTGAACTCAATGACATTATGTTCTCTTCTCCAACATCCTCATGAAAACAAAATTAAATATATTTAGATGCTATTATTTTTATTTTTTTAAAAGTACTTTCATATTATTATTATTAATATTTATTATTAATTAAATGCAGTTTAAATTTCTTAAATTACTGTAAGCAACAAGTGAAGTGTTATTGATTCAGTTCAACAGAATACATATTACATTTTGCATATATAGAAGCACAAATAGCAAACATTAGCTAGGCTCCCAATTTTGACACCCATGCAATTTTGGCCTACCTGACTCCTCTCGCTATTTCACAAATCATATGACTCAAAGTACCTTTTTAAGTTTGTCTTCTTTTGGTTAGGAATCTTCCTTTGGGTGGGGTTGTATGCTTGTACCGGCCAAGGAAAATTCCAAAATGCTGAAACAGAGACGTAGGGTAAAGCAACTCTTTAGTTCAAAAACAAACAACTATGGTCAATACATGTTGAGGATATCGCCTAGCCAAAACAGATACAGATTTCAATAGTAATATTTTATCGACAAAATATTCTCTTATTCGTTGAGTTTTGCGTATTTTTTTCTTCATATAGACCATTTAATCTAATTTAATTTTATATTTTAAATCATGATATATTGTGAACTTTTTTATAAACCATAGGTTTGCTAGAATGTTAGTTTTATTAATAAAGGAAATCGAAATCGTCATATTTTTTTCTTCTTTAAGCATCACTATCTTTTGTGAGAGAAAAAATACTCAAATATATCTCTTTCAAAACGATTTAAGAACTTATTCTTCAAAAAGTAGTTCACCCTTAATACCACACCCATCAGATTCTTATATGATATAGGGGGGTGATGATGTGTTATTGTTTGATCAAAACTGACATTCTATGCATTTTTTTTTTTTTTTAAATAAGGAAGGGATTGATGAAGGAAAAAGAATCTCAACTAAATTGACGTCCCAACACTCCAACACCAATCACTTCTCAACTATCATATATGAAAGAAAAACAGAGAAGGACCAAAATAATGAGGGATTGAGGGGACTAGATCAAAACTCATTATAAAGCTAACGAAACCTGTAGGCAGAAAGAAAAACTTTATTCCTAATTTAGTCATGCTTGACAAAGTGGGGGTAGAATCCCACCAAGAATAACTATTGGGGAATTGGACACCAAAAAATTCTATGCATTTTGACTCATCTAACACCTCAATAAGAACAATATCGTCTAAGACCTATAATGCTCAACACACCCTCCTAGCTATAGCACCCGTCTTTGTTAAGATTTGTGGATAAATATTTGTTGCAAATGCATCCCTAATAAGCGGGTATTTATTTTACTCATTTGCATATATTTTTTCATGTATTAATAGGATTTGAGTATACTTTATCATTTCCAATAATAGTTACATGGTAAAATATACCATTAAACCTTTAAATATTGATTATTAAAATTATAAAAGAAAATTTCTATTTTGATGTAAAAATTTATAATCTGAAAAAGACGCATAATTTCTTAAGGAGAGAGAATGATAGATTTTTTATAAGCTTCAAGTAAGAGGTCTCAAATTTAATATATAGTGAGATTTTATTTTTCTAAATTGGACAACATTATCTACATTAATAGATAAAATATTGTCAGAGTTAAATTATACTTAACAAAATATCCTTTTTAGTCGTGAAAAAGTAGAGAATATCACTTCAGGTTTTTAAAAACAATTTTACCCTTTCTTTTATGGATTAACTTCATTACTTCTCCTCCCTCTTACGGAAGTTAAAAGAATCCCGAAGAAAAATAAAGTTTTATCTTCACTATTATCATACTTTCCTTTTCAATTCCTGCTTTTATTCCTTCATCATTGATGTGATTTCTATGCTCGTGGGGTTCATGTCAACTGCATTTATTTATGTGCCTCCCGTTTACATAGACTGTCTTTATAGTTTTATTATCAGATTCAATTTCATCTACCATTTTCATGTTTCAATATGAAAATTATGGTTAAAATCAATTTAACCACAAATTTCACTTATATTTAACACTTTAAAATTAATTTCTCACAATTTAAAAAGAAAAAAAATACTTAAATTACAAACATGGTTAAAAAGGAAAGAAATAAATTTTAGTTTTTTAAAAAGTGACTCTATTTATTAATTGTGTAATAAATAATAATACTCAAATAGTATTAACTATTTTAATCAAAATAATAACAATATAATTACTAGATTTGTCAAATATACTCCTTATTTAAGAGATTAAAGAAACATAGAAAGTATTAAATACTTTCTAATTTATTGGCATCCATCAGTAAGATCCTTATATATTTTATGATGCATAAAAGATTAAGATTATTTTATGCTGAAAAGATATCGATCTTTATGCTTAATTTCAAGCAAACTCATTTGTTTGTCAAATTATAAGTCAATTTTTTTGCATAATTTGCAAGGTAAATATGAAAGTGTGATTGTGCAAGTCTATGAAGTACTGTATTAACCCATGTCGACTATATGGTCGTTTTCCCCTAGCAACGCAATGTTGACTTTTTCTTCCAACAATTCAATTTCACACGGACAAAAAAAGTGGTTAGAATTATGAATACCTTATAAATGTTGGAAACCATTTAGTATTAACAAACGTAACATTTAAGATATTAAAAATAAAATATTTTTAATAACATTTGATAACAATTGAATTTAATTGAAATATACTAACATGCCATTCAATCACATTATTCACGTATTCACATATATATAAATTTATTAAATTTTATAATTTTTTTAAAATCATCTAACAGATAATTTCTAGTTGATTGACTGTTTAGTTTCTTTTTTAACTATATGTCAATCACACTTTTTATAATTTATCCTATTAATACATTGTATCAATAAGTAAAATAACATAATAATAAAGTGATTAAATCTTATCAAATATTAATATAAAAATATTATATATAAAATTGTACTTAATGACTTGTGAATCATCAGTTCAAATATAAAAATAATCTTTTTACATATACAACTATAAATAATTTTTTATTTTAATTATGTGTATAAATTAAACTACAACTAAATATGTTTATAATTTAATAAGTGAATTATTATAAACTTTTGACATTATCTTTCAATCTTAGTATAAAAAAACTAAAATTAAACATACCATCTCTATTCTATAAAAAAAATGATCTGTGTAAAATTATAAATAAAATCCATATATTAATATTAGGATAGGAAACTGCAATAGAATGAGACCGAAAATCCAAATATATATTTTTTGGATTGTTTTTCATAGGAAACTGTACCATAGGAAACTGTACTGGAATGAGACGTAAACTTTCAATTTAACCCAACCTTTGAGTTCTCTGTTCTGAACCGAACGAAATCATATAAAAACAGATAATTCACAACAGACTCTCACCTGATAACAATACGAAACCTTCGAATCTATGCCTCCCATAACACTAACGGTACACAAAAACCAGAATCCCATGGTTCTAAGCAACCGAAAGATTAGCTCAAACACAACAAGTCGCTGACATGTTCTTTTCTCCCCACATCATTTTTTCTCTTTTCACTCTGTTCTGAATCTCACCAATTAGGTAACACTTCACCCTCTGTGCTGAATCGGACTCGCATGTGAAAAACTCTTCTTCTAAAGAGTTTGCACGTACATCATTGTCCTTTCGGGTGCAAAGTCTCATTCTTTTTTAGTGCAAATTTTTCAAAGGTGAAATCAGAGTTTGCATGACTCTCCCCTGTTTTGAATTCCTCTGTTTTGCTTCAAAAGGAACGAACGCGCTTGTGGGATGGATTCACTCCCCAACGAGATTTGCGTGAGATACCCACTTCCCTTTCGGTTAGCATGAGTTCTCTGAAAGGTTTTCTTCACCAAAAATGGATCCTTTTTGGGAGTACTTTTGGATTTTTCTCTCTAAGCTTTTGAATACTCTGCTTTGGGTATTCACCAAAGCCTTCGTGAGGTATTGAATTTTCGACTTTCATTGTGAATTCAACTACGTTGTTTAATAACCAATACCATTAGCCAATAATTTAATCTCTTTATGTTTTTTTTCCCTCTTTCTATTTTTGGTTTCAGATTATATGGTTCTGATTCTTCTAAAGCGATGAAGCCGCTTTGTTCTTCTGAGTTTTTATGTGACAATGAGAAAGCTGAGTCAATTCAATCCGAGTCTGAATATTTTGAGTCACTAAATGATACTCTCTCACATGAAAGTGATCAAATTAATTCTAATGGTTGCCAGAAAGAAGCAGAGTCCATGGAAAAATGTTGTTCCGAAACTGTTCATGATAGTGGGAATTCTGGGCTTGAAGAAGAGGAAACGCCAAACTTGGTTTTCAAATTTGAATATCAAAAGTGGAATTGCAATTATGATGAAGAATTCAAAGGATTAAATGGTGAAAGTGGTGATTTTGTGAAGGGGGGTGATGCTGTTTCTGCTAGCACCAATAAATATGAGTTCATGTCAGGCAAGAGTTTCAGCCACTTCTTGGATGAACCTGAGGCTGAAATTTTCACGTTCAAACAATGTTTTGTTCATTCAAATGATGCTTTGGAATTGGAAAACCATGTTGGTAATGATTTTGGGTTCTTATCAAGGAAGAAATTCATTCCAGAAAATTGTGAAAGAGGGATTATGTCAGAAAATCTTAATTTCACAGAAAGTCCACACAAAGAGGTGTCAGAGAAGTTCAAAGCTGAGGAACCAATGGGGCAGTCTGTAGAGCCAGTTCGCGATTTTCTTTCCGGAGATGATTTTATCTGTTCAAGTTCTGACTCAGATTCTGTTATCAGTTCTTTGGGGGAGGGGTTTTTGTCAGACACAGACTTTGGAACCACTACTGAGTTCGACACATTGGGAAGCAATGCAACAGAAGACGATTTGGACTTTGGGGATGAGAAAAACTATGAGGATTTGGATGTTGGATATGAGCCTGATGATTTTACTGAAGAGGATGAAGATATAATGGATGAGCTTGGAAACTTGGAAGAAGAATGTAGGCTGGAGAAGTCTTCAGGTAAAAATTCTGAAGATAGCAATAGCATCAATTCCAAACATGAACAATCTGTGAAGCCTAATTCACAGGCTTTAGCAACTATTGATCTTGAGGATTCCAACCGGTTTGACACACTATGGGAGCATCAAGATTTGATAGAACAATTGAAGATGGAGCTGAAGAAGGTCAGAGCCACTGGCCTTCCTACCATCCTTGAGGATTCTGAGTCTCCAAGGATAATGGAAGACTTGAAGCCATGGAAAATTGATGAAAAATTACAGCATGGTAGCACCACAAATGAACTTCCAAAATTCTACAGGAGTTACCGAGAACGAATGCGAAAATTTGATATCTTGAATTACCAAAAGATGTATGCTTTAGGTCAGTATTTTTTCTATCCATTACCTCAACTTTGGTTTTCTTTTCTGCAGCTGTTTTTCGTAGTTGAGTGAATAATTACACAACTGAGCCTTACTTGTTTTTTGTTCTCTTTTTCTGGTTGGTTTTGTTTATGGTAGAAGATGCTCACCTTTAATCATAGTTTTCATATATTCTTACAACACATTTTTCTTTATTTTGTTATTACAAGGAAGAAATGTTGGATTGGGGTAGGTGTTGAGGAATTGAGCAATTTTTTATGCGACATGCTTTGGTTTGCACTTTAAACGTTTTAATGCTACAGCAGAAAATTTCCACCAGCCAATAGCCATGACTCCTACTCTCCTAGTACTAGTAGTTTGCGCTTTCCCCAAAAGAGGGCTATATGAGTGTTAGGACTCTTCCTTTTGTCTAATAGCTCTAATAATATTTAACAATTTCATATTCATGTAAAGCTACCCACCTCCTTATCTAAAAGATTCGTAAACATTAAATATGCAATTCCAATTTTTCTGCCTAACATTTGGGCATTTTCTTATTGTGGCTAACTTCTGACTAGTTTTCCAAAAGAAACCAGTCCCTACAACGATCTAGCACTGATTGTAATGCTCCACCCAATGTGTCTATGTCCTTTTGTTTCTTATCTCAGTTTAAACAACTCTTACTAAACAAGACAAGTTAGGAAAGGTATTCTCAAGGAAAGTTATGTTATAATTTTATAATCTACATGGCCCTCTGTATTATGCTTAATATTGAAGATTCCAATCATAGTCACAGCACATTCCTCAACTTTCTTGGAAATTGTAGGTGTTTTACAGTCAAAGGACCCACTCCAATCATTTTCAACCCGTAAGAACCCTTCACCAGCATTCACATCCATTCTTACACGCGGCTTTCGCCTTTCTAGACGTAAAAACACTGAAGTTGACCCAATGAAGAAGTTCATAAGAGAGTTGTACAGTGATTTGGAAATGGTTTATGTGGGGCAGTTGTGCCTTTCTTGGGAATTTCTTCAGTGGGAATACGAGAAGGCCTTGAAGCTATGGGAATCTGACCAATACGGGTTGCTAAGGTTCAATGAAGTAGCAGGGGAATTTCAACAATTCCAAGTGCTTCTCCAAAGGTTTATAGAGAATGAACCATTCCTCCAAGGTCCACGGGTTGAAAACTATGCTAGGAATCGTTGTTCAATGCGCAATCTTCTTCAAGTTCCGGTAATAAGAGGTGAGAACTTTCTAAGTTGAATGTTAATTTGATTAGTGTCTTTATTTATATGGAATTTGATTGTTACCTTTTTTCATGCCCACTTTCATATGTGGGGAACCATATACAGTTTCATACATTAGAGACAAAAAATCCCTCATGGTTATAGAATCTTAATTGGATGCAGAAGACAATGCCAAGGATAAAAGGAAATTCAGAAAAAGAGAGGCTGATAAAGATGCAATCACAAGTGACATGCTAGTGGAGATTTTGGAAGAATCCATCAGAACAATTTGGCGTTTCATAAGGGCCGATAAAGATGCATCCAGCTTGGCACTTAAAGGCCAAAGAGAAAACCAAGTAGAGCTCCAAGACCCTTCAGATTCACAGCTTTTGGTGGAGATTAGAACGGATCTTCAAAAGGTAATCTCCAAAGCTTCAAATGTCACATTTTTTAATGTCAAATGTAAATAAACTTTCTTCTTGAAAAAGGGTTGTGTTGTGTTGTGTTGCTTATTGTTTTTGTTTGGATTTGGCAGAAGGAAAAGAGACTGAGAGAGCTTTTGAGGAGTGGAAGCTGCATATTGAAGAAGTTCCAAAAGCATCATCATGAAGATGGGGCAGATCAAGTGCTTTATTTTTTCTCTCAAGTGGACATGAAATTGGTTTGGAGAGTGTTGAACATGTCAAGGATAACGACGGACCAACTTGCATGGTGTCGTAGCAAACTAAACAAGATCAATTTTGTTAACCGAAGGATACATGTAGAGCCATCATTCTTACTTTTCCCTAGTTAATAGTTAATTGCAAAAGATTTGTACATATGTTCCTTCACATCTAGAAGACCATTATTAAATTAGTAAATAATTTTTGCATATAACTTTTCAACAAATTGGTGGTCCTGATCTATATTTCATGTGGTGTTGTCTATATAATTAGGTAGAATTCTTTAAAATAATTCAACATATATTAAATGTTGAACACTTTCTAATAGTTAGTATATTATGTTATGAAATCCTCATTCATTTTTTTTTATTGAACTAAGACAAAATGCCATTTTATCACAAGAATAAAACTATTTTTCATTCCTCATAAATACATTTTATTAATTTCGTAGCCCAAAATAGTAGGCAAGGTCTCCCCTCATATAGGTTTAGGTAGCAAGGGTTTTGTTTCTTTCATGAGTTTGGTTTTCAACTTTTCATGTCCACTTGATGCCTTGTTACTCTCTTCTTACTACTATTATATATTTAACAAATTCAAGCTTTGATGTCTATGGATAACCTTTTTAGCTAAAAATCTAACACTTTCAATAAATTAACGAAATTAATTGATATTATCATTATAAATAAGATATTTTTATTTTTTGATAATTTATCACTTAAAAATTTTCTTATTAAATATGTTTGATTTGGAATAATTATGAAATAAGTGATTTATTGAGAAGTTTTAAAAAAATGTATGAGTTTTCAGTAACATATTACTGCACAATTTTTTTTATTGTGATGTTTTTATAAAAATATTTTTTTTTCTCAATATGACATAAAACAAATTTATAAATGTTTTTTTTTTCTATTCTTATTCATGGGTATGATACTTTTCAATGACATGTGGGAAGTTATATCACAATCAAGCTTTGTATTTCCCATGCACACGTTATTGGGACCGCAAGTTTTTTTTCCTGTTCCAACAACAGCTCGGCTTTTTTCTTTTTCATTGTTGCAGCAATATAAATCTAATAAAAAAATCAAATCTAACTTCCTTCTATTATATTTTTCTATCATTTGACTTTTTATGTGAAGTGCAAGTAACTATTTTAAGACAATCCTAAATGTTAATCAACAATGTTTTTTAATTTATTTGAAGTCATGTCCACAATCCATCATGAACTCTGATCTAAAATCCTTTTATTTGATCGATTGTGGTGTAATGTTTATAAAAAAAATATCAATTAGGCATTTCTCTTGTTTTGCACAAAGTTATAAAATATATTTTTTGCTGTCATTGATACCTATGAATTTCATGCTTAGGATGAAAATTGTTGAGCATGTGCATGTCACTTCTCAAGCACATGTGAATAGAAGTTATATCACAATCTTTCTCCTATATTTCCTATGTCTACGTTGCCGGGATCAAATTTTTCTTTGCCAACGGCCTCTTCTTAATTTCTTAGTTTTTTTTTCTTCCTTTTACTTGCAGCAGTATAAATCTAATATTAATAATCAATATGTTTCACTCCAACTTCCTTCTATTATTTTTTCTCATATGATTTAACATTTTAAGTGAAGTACAAGTAACTTTTTGAAAACAATCCTAATTCCTAAAGATTTTTTTTTTTGGTGTTAAGCCTAAAGATTTTTTTTTTGGGTATTAATCCTAAAGATATTAAATGTTAATTAAACATGTTTTAAAATTTACTTGGAAATAATGTTATTAATCATATAGTATCTTAAGTATATCAATTTTGAAAATATAATGCCTTGAAACGAACACCTTAGAATTTGATTTTACTAATGATCTATTAAAATTTTTTTAAGGATTAAATTGTAAACCAGTATTTTAAAGACATTGGTTTAAAAATAAATTTTTTTTA
>PYAF01002910.1:912312-943384 GCA_007407185.1 Glycine tomentella | reverse complement strand
ACCAGTATTTAAAAGACATTGGTTTAAAATTAAAAATAGAAAATTTTTATAATACACTAATATCATAATTTATAATATTTTTTTATTAATTTCATAGCCATGTCTTTAATTTAAACATTAGCAGTAAAACTCAACTTTTAAAACTCCAAGAATCGTATTCTTCCATCCGTTTTGATGGTTTAAATATGTTTTTGATTTTATAATATATTATTTTTTAGATTTTGATTCTTATGATTTCCTTTTTGTTTTGGTTCTTGTAAATTTACAAGGATCATTTTAAAAAAAATAATTTTATAAGGATCAAAACAAAAAATATATATATTACAGAGATACAAAATACTAAAACACAATGTTCACACTAAAACACATTCACATTCACTAAAAATTCCTAAAGTCAGGCTTAAAATCTCATAAAAAATCCCATTGTGATTTGTCTTATAAAGAGGAATTATGTCTATTTATGATATATTTTCTCTCTCGTATAAACTACATGTACTCTTTTAATTGAAGACAATCATATTCAAACCAAGTATAATTCTTATGAGCAGAAATTTTTTTATTTTAAATATTTAAAGTAATTACATATTCAATATTTAAATTTGAGATATATGATTATTCTGGAATAACTCCCACGCTAGTTGCCATGTACGCTCTCTAAGTGACCTATATCTGGTTACACAGGTCTCTAGATTAGAAAAATGGATTAAATTAATTGAAATTTTATGTTTAAGTTAAAGTTAATTTATCTTTAAAAAACTGATTATATTTTAAATAATCTTTCTAAAACTATAATAGTTTTTTTATAGAAATAATCTAAACTAAATATATGTTAATTGCTCAAATAATCTGACATAGGGCAGTCTATCAATCTGTGAAACCCACAGTTAGGTGGGCCGCATACGCATCTGGATCTAATATGAGGCCCAACCCAACAAAGATAAGAATAACGAGAGCCAGGAGATGTAGGGTTTTGAGAGAGAAGCCTCAATTTGTAAAACTTCGTGTGCACACTCTCTCTTCTCCTAGGTTTCACTCCCATTAACAGCAACGATGGTGCAGAGGCTCACTTATCGCAAGCGCCATAGCTATGCTACCAAATCCAACCAGCACCGGGTTGTTAAGACCCCTGGTATATTTCCTCTTTCTTTTTTTTTTTTTTTTTTTTGCGTTTTTCCCCCTTCCTAATTGTGTTTTTTTTTTTTTTAATTATTATTATTCTGATCTCAATTATATTCCTTCAGTTGTTGTTAAAATTTGATTTTGTCATTGTTGTTTGGTGTTTTTACTATTTTTTTCGCAAATGGGTATGTATCAGGTGGGAAGTTGGTGTACCAGACCACTAAGAAGAGAGCAAGGGGACCTAAGTGCCCTGTCACTGGCAAGAGGATCCAAGGGGTATTTAGTGTGTAGTTTATTTTTCTGCTATTTGATATACCCTTTGAAGAATAAGGATAATTGATTCATAGTAAAGAATATGATTTACAGACTTGAAAAATTACACACACACACGTGTGTGTGTAGAGATAGATAGATAGATAGATAGCTAGATAGATAACTTCAGTTTTGGATGGGTGCCTAATTGATTATAAAATCATGTATTTTTTGTTGTTGCGGATGTGTCTATATGTGTATGAATTTGTTGTGGAGTATTGAGGGATAGGTTGTAGGAATGACATTGGAATCAGCGTTGTTTACGGGCCTCCTGAGAAGGAATAATGGATGCTATAATTTTCGTGTGCTTAAGGTGTTTGTTGGCAGCCTTAGTTCTTAAATAACTAAGTTGAGATTATGAGAACGTATGAGATAAAGTTCATGTGATGAATGTTTAGCCCCTTATCCTTTATGAGTAACCCTTCGCAGCCTATTACTTCTTGCAGATTATAATTTTCCTTCTCACTCTCTTTTTTATATTTATGTTCTTTTTGTGTCCCACCATGTGCCAATTTGATGTTTTCATGTTCATTTGTGTGTCTTTGTTTTTGTCTAAGAGGGTCAATGGAAGAGCTTATTTGAGGTTTTGAGGTTGCTAAAGTGGTTTACAACCTTTCTATAACTTCTTTCTATCTTATTTCAATAAGATTTATGGAGAAGCTTATCAAAATAAACTCTTTTTGGATTATTCTAGTAAGATTCACAGCCAAGTTTATGAATCAGCTAAATCAATTACTCCCTCCTTCCCTAATTAGAAGATCCTTTCAGCTAATTCATGTCCCTTAAGAAAAGTAGTTAATTTAGTTAATAATATCAAATCTGTCAATTAATTGTACTATCATTCTAAAATTATCCTTTTTTTATCTTTCTATTCACTTAATTGCTTCTCATTAATGTTTTGAGAAAGAATAATTAAGTAAGAGTATATAGGAAAAAAATAATTAATGCATCTAGAAATTAGAAAAGGGTCTTTTAAAAAGAGAAACAAACTTTTGAAAATGATCTTATAATTAGGGACAAACAGAGTAATACGAACATATTGGGTGTGTATGGGAGAACTTGTTTTGGCTTATCTTAATTCATAGGTACTTGTGTAAATGTTTGAAAGAGCTTATAAAAGTAACTTATGATATGTCCACAAGCTTGTTTTCAACTTTTCTCAATAACCTCTCTAAGATAGCTTATGAAACAACTTAACCCTTGTATTAAAACAGTTTAATCCTATTTCCTCTTAGTTTTAAAACATACATAAGTGCTTATGGTGTAGTTGGTTAAACAACTTAAATGCTTATTGAATGAGTATTTAGCATGTTAGTACTTTTAAGAAGGAAAAAAGATTAAACTGTTTAAGTAAGTTATAAGGCTTTTTCATAAGCTATTTTGAAGAGCTTATTAAAATAAGTTGAAAATTGCTTATAGACATATCACGAGCTATTTTCACAAGCTCTACCAAACACTTATATAATTGTTGACGTCATACAATAAATTCAACTAAATTGTGAATAAGTTCTTCCATATTCATCCTTATTTGATAAGTGCTTAATCAAACTGTTTGTCCATAAGTACCATAAGTGTTTAATTAACCTGTTTATCCAAATACATCCTAAGTAGTAGTGATGAGCAAAATGCCTTATACTATCATGATTTTCTGATCCTGACTTAATCTGCAGATTCCACACTTAAGACCTGCTGAATACAAGAGGTCTAGATTGCCTAGGAACCGCAGGACCGTTAACCGAGCCTATGGAGGTGTTTTATCCGGGGGAGCTGTTAGAGAAAGGTATGTTCCTAAAAAATCACTAGATTATTTTTGAAAATTTTCTTAGTTTAAGTAAATTTAACAGCTATTTAATCTTTGCTATAGGATTATTCGCGCTTTCCTTGTTGAAGAGCAAAAAATTGTGAAAAAGGTATTGAAGATTCAGAAGGCAAAAGAGAAGCAGGCATCAAAGAGTTAAGCTGTTGAGTTATCCATGAGTGAAAAGAATATCTTGTTAAAATTTGTGCTAAAGAATTTTGACTTTGAATGGTGTTAACTATGAATGTGGAACTTAATTTGAAATTTATTTTATGATTCTTGTGCCTTTTGGTAGCTTACATTTGAATATGAAAAATTTTAAATGTTCCAAAGTTGGTAGTTTAATGGAAATTTGGTCATTTTTAAAGGGTTTAATAAATGTAAAATTGTGATTTCAAAAAGAGAATTATATATATATATATATATATTTAGAAAAAATTGTGTTTTAGTTTGGTGAAATTTGATTTTTTGGTTGATGAGTCTTTACGAAATTTAAAACTATTTTAATCAAATTAATGCGCAAATATTAAGTAGAGAGTAAAGATTTGAAGATAATGAACAGGAAAAAAGAATGGGCATGATTAAATTTGCCTAGGTCTAAAAATAGATTATTCATTGACTGAGAAAACAAACAAAATTTGTTGTAGTTTTATAGCAAGTTTTGGTATTGTTTTAAATTTTAATTAGAGTTAGAATTTTATTTCAATATTTTATTTAATAATTTACAAAACCTGTGAACTTATATTTAAGTTTGTTTCGAAAAGCATCGGGGATTAAAATCCCGTGAAGTATAAAATTAAACAGATTAAAAGTATAATTAAATCTTATGTTTTTTGGTACATTTTCCGTGGAAGTAGTTTTCGATGGTTTGTTAGGGTAATTATATTTCGACCAACACTCCCAACAATTTTAATTTATTACATTAATTATGGTGAATAGCTTTAAGTTAAATAAAAGGCAATATTTCCTTAGTTATACAATTTTTAGATAAGTTCACTTTATAAAAACGTATGTTATATCTTTGGAGGATATCTTCTTGCAAGTTGCATCTACTGGTGTGTGTTTGTATCGGCGTTCAGTTGAATTGAACATCAATCCAAGACTATTGGATGAGAAAGTGGAAAACTTCTGTTCACTTTGGGTTTAATGTAACTTATGTTTTCTTCAATCCAACAGTATAATTACTTCTTGGTTTACTTTGCAACATGTGAACAAACATTTGGAATCGTACAAATGACAAATCAAACACGCACTTAACTCTTTAACATAACAGTGATAATGAAATTTGACTTTATGATTTCATGCAAACAACTCAACAACTCTCACCGTGACTATGGTGTGATGAAAGTTGTATAAAAAAATTATTGTGTATCATTATTGTTTCACGAATGCACCTTAAAGAACGTTGAAAGGCATTTTCCAGATAATCTGGTTTCTTTGTGACATTGAATTCCTTTTTTTTTTTTTTTGGAAATAGGTAATTATCATTGATGTAAATAATCAGAATACAAAAGAGAGGATACAGATACCAGGAGTACGTATCCCAAAAGTATAACAAACCCAACCAGACCTCACCACATATATCCTCTCCCTCATAGCTGATGCAGTATCCATGTATATAACCCAGGACAATAAATCTCAACATGCTCAAGTTATGCATAGTCCATAATTTGTGACATCGAGTTCACCTAGCGTCTATGCAAAGTCAATAATTTAAATTTTAAGCATGCTCAAGTCATTCTTGAGGTAGAAAAACCTTTCCTCCGACTTCTCAACTCGTGTTATGTTCATACATAATAACCTAAATTAAAATCGCAAATGCTAAATATTACGAAAATGGAAGCTACGATGAAGATGTGGTATTCTATAGTTGTAATTATCCAAATTTTTAACCAAAACTTGTACGTGTTCTTTGTTAAATTGAACAATTTTATTGATCAATTTAATGTCCGTCACTTTTCATATGTAAAAGGTTTCGTGTGAAATAAAACTGACCAAAATCGAGTCACTCATTACAAAAAAAAAAAAAAATCACTTCATTACCAAAATAAAAAATAAAAAATCAAGTTCCTTGTTGCATACTTCATGACACACCGCAAGAGGCAAAAATGTCAGTGGTATAATAAATTTTGATGTTTGATCAAGTCGTTGGTCTAAATAGTATTAAACTCGATTCTCTTAAACAAAGTTTCAAATTCAAGTCTTGTGAATGGATAAAACATGATTAGAAGGAAAGAATTCCACTAAAGGTGGTTAGCCAGGTTCTACGACAAAAAATAGTCATCAACAATATCAGTGAATATTCCATACTAATAACATGGTTACTAAAAATAAAATTGAAGTTTGACGCAAAACCTTACCTAGCTTCTGCTAGCATTACTTTTGACACGAAGACTAGGGTGCAAAAGCAAAACTACTTCCTTTCACACCATGCAAGAGTTTTAAAAAATGAATGGAAGAAGAATGTGGTCTGTTAGATATGGACATTTTACAATTAATGACTAAGATAGATAAGGACTATCGCGGGGATACATGCAATGCAATATTAAAAAAAAAAAAAAACTCTTTCAAGACTCCAAACCACTGCCCCTTTCCTTGTCGACCACTCGACCTTCCTCACCATGGACGACCATGACATTGTCATGGATATCCCAACGTCATTGTGAACAACCTCGACGTTGTTGTGTAATCGAATCATTGAAAATCTCGAAGTTGTTGTGATATCCCAATGTCATTTTGGATCTCAAATCTAATTGTTTGGTTCTTCTCTTAGCAACCTCGAGCACCATTGTCATGTTTTTTTTTTTTTTTCCCCTCAAGCATCGATGACAATGATGGTGAAGATATGATTGGGGAGATGACAAAGAGAGACAAACATTAGGATTGGAGAGGGAGAAAAGGAAGAGGAGGTAGAAGTTATGGTGATGTCGATAACGACAATAAGTGAGGGAGTGACAAAAAGGACGAAAAGAAAATAATAATAATAATTTATTTTGATTCCATATGAATACTATGATTGATCCCAATTAACTTGGATTAAAAATAATGTTAATGTTGATAATCAAAATAGGGGATACTAATGTGAGCCCCAAGGAAAGATAAACCATGACACATTATATAGACTCATTCATTTCATTTAGGAAAAAGCTCATCAAAATAGGGTCACTAAGTACGTACATGAAAAACAAGAAACAAAATTATAGAATGTCAAGAATGGGATTCGAACCCATGCCCTTTCGGACCAGTACCTGAAACTGGCGCCTTAGACCAACTCGGCCATCTTGACTTTGTTGTCTGCTTTTGTAACTAAAAGAATATATAACTATTTAATAAATCCAGAATTCAACTCCAAATACAGCTCTTATTTTAAAGGAAGATATTAAAATATGTATTTTATCTATTTTGTGTAGAATAAATATTAACTTGACAAAATTGTTAATGGATAGTAAGAATATTTATTTATAATATAAGAACATTTTTTCTATTAATCTATTTATGCTATATTTCATAATCCAATCTTTTCTCCTAACATTTTTACTTTGAGTTCTGGCTAAAGGAACTTAGTATATGAATGTATTATATGTTTTGGATTCAGTGAGTAAAGAAAAATTTTCATTGGTAATGCAGCTTTTTTATGAAGGAACTTAGTCCCTCTATTTTATGACATCCTAAATATGTTGGAGAACAATATTATTGCTACAATACCTTGGAATTATTTTTTAAGAAAATATCTTGGATCAAAACAACCGAGAGTTAGATCAAAGTCAACGATTTAGTTTTGGACATATCAATTTTAATTTTAATTTTAATCAGAGAATACTCGTTAATTGACATTGAATATATTTAATTATTTAAAAATTAGTGACAAGTGTTGTAATGATTTTGCTTCTTTTAGCTTCTGTTTTTGTCAACAAACCTTTCATCCATTACAAAAAAATTTGAGATAATTATTAAATAAAAGTTTTTTTATTAGAAACAATGGTGGGAGTGCATTAATAACAACAAATATTATATATTTTCATGGCAAAATATGTAATTTTTCAATCCCTTAACTAACCTTCTTAAGGCATTGATTAACATTCTCTTCACATTTTTCTATGAGTAACATTCTCTTCACTTAAAAAGCATGAACGAATTACTTTTTATATATTTTTTGAACAATCAATATTATTGCATCTATTTCTTATATCTGTTTATTTTAAAAGATACCACAGACGGATTAAGAAATGTTATTTCAATCTCATTTAGAATAAGTATGTAAAATATTTAAAGGTAAGTAAAAATAAGGATATAATTACAACTATAATAATGAACACATTTATAATAAGTTTGTAAATACTTAAAAATTAAGTAAAAATAAGGATATAATTATAAAACTATAATAATTATCATCGACCCAATAGAAAACAAAACCTAAAGTAAAAGAGTGATATGTAGAATATTTTAGTCAACATGTGTGACCTTTTTAATTTAAAAAACTAATAACAAATAACTTTTTGTTGGTATGTCTAAAGTTCAAGTTTTAGTTGTTTATCTTTGGACTAATCTTGAATTAACATTTTCTTAAACTTAAAAATATATAAATAGGAATATAATTAAATTTTCTTTTAAAACTGAACCTATAAAAGGAACAAAAATATAGTATTGTATTTTCTAATATATAAAAATAGTAATAGTTTTTGTTGTTGTCTTTTTCGGATCAACATTTGTCATTAATATTTTACAAAAAAAAGAAAATTGCATGCTGCTTAAAATTGCATGCACCTTGCGGTTATCATCTGGTAAGTCCGTTGAGGATCTCAATTATAACAACTTTAGATTCAGTGGTGAACAATCTGAAACGAAGGTCAACCAAGACAATGATATGTTATCCGTTAATTTGCACCCTTTAGACACACCAACCAAGAGTTTCAAAATCTCGTGAAGAGTAGTAGGTGAGTCAGAAAACAAAACCATGACCAGCACCCAAGTGAGGTAGATGCATGCATTAATTTGGCATCAAGAAAGTTGACGCATGAGTTTAGACAAAATTCAAGTAATTGTCAGAAATCCCATACATACTTTGCTCTTTTCTTAAAGAAGAATAAAAGGACTTATAATTAGGATCCTAAATGATCAAAACTACTCTTTAGCGTGACAATACTCATTAATTACATATTTCGGATAGGTTTGAATTTGGATTATTGGTGAGTATCTTCAAATTAAAGTAATCAAGTTATGGAACTGCCCACGCATTACTTTGAATAATTGTTGTAAGGCTTATAAAGTACTTTAAAGATTTCCCATCCTTTGGTCTTCGATTGTTTGTGGTAGATTTTAATATTGGATTTTCTAACTTCCAACTTCTTGTCGGATTCAAACAGGCTAGCCCTTTTCTAACCGTAAAAGAAGAGAAAGAAATGATGGGATTACTTGGGACAGTTAAAGTGGAACATGCTACTTTATATATATATATATATATATATATATATATATATATATATATATATATCATATAGCTAGGTATTGAAAGCTTAACTAGAGAGATGTTAAACGATTCATTTCCCTAAATATGATAACACCATGTTTAGTACGTATCCGAGGTGGTGACATTTTTGTAATATTAGAATAAATATTCAATACTAATAGTTTTAGAAATGAATTAAAAAAAACTTTTTACATTAATTATACTAAGAGGTAATGTAGATAATACTCTCTTTATATATACCAATTCTTTATGGAACCATCTAGAATGTAAATTTCTTTATTATTTTTGAAATTCTCGACAATTTTTTAAAGTAATTTAATGTGACATCGATCTTTTCTAATTATTAACATTTTTTCACGAAACTTTCTAGATTGATTGTATTAAGAACCGATTTAGAAATTCATTTTTAAGTACATTAACTCTTAGTACAATTGATCTAAAAAATTCATTAAAATTTTGTGAAACTTCATTTTCTGATTCTTCTTACACAAGTATGATTTTACATTTTCTCATTTTACATCTCTAGTTTTTGTTTCTATGAATCTTAGTGTATTTGTCTTTGATTCAAATCATGCATAGCCTTATTAGATAATGTTTTTCTCTTTATTATATATTTCTTAACGTTCTTAAAATCATAACCTTGTGAAAGGAATCATAACAATGTACTTAAAGGAAGAAAAAAAACATTGTCCAAAACTCACTTAAAGAATTGTTTCCTTCCATAGACAACAACGAAGAGCACACAATAAATTTCTCTTTTCTGGTTATATGGGCAACATGCAAAAACTTTGGTTGGATTTTGGTTTTTGTTTTATATGGTTTAATTGGAATGCTAACTCTTTCTTAGCTTAACTTCTGGCGTTTTTCGTTCCAATATATATTTACGTTACTATAAACTTATATATTGGATTATATACATTCGTCTCTATTAAAGCTTCCTTTCAAAGCATAGTTGGAAGTTTAAAACAGATGAATAGACTATATCTCCCAAAGTACTGGAAGACTTATAGCACAAAAAAATGTGCAACAAAAGAAAGAGAAGAAAATCGAGCTAACTTAGGGGAAATAATAGAAATCACTATAGTATTAATAAAAAAACAAAAAAGAAAATACTGTAACATTTACATTTTTTTTGGATTATCTTGTTATAGATATATAGTATTTATTAATTTTGTTAATGACCAATATATGTTAGAGAATTGGATTGACCAACTTTTAGTGAATCTTATCTCTTAATCATATTTTTTCATTTATATATAAGACTCAAATATAAAATCTTGTTTTAAACCAAGTAACCAACACTTAATGTTGATAAATTTCTTGCATTTAGGCCATGTAACAAGAAAAGATTAGGTTTTGATTTCTTCATTATATATTGTTTATAGAAGCCAATGATTACTTAAGCAAGTTGAAAATAATATTCCTTTTCCACTTCAGAACACATTATTTTGAGTTTAGTTATTTTAATATGAAAATTATATACATTCAACTTAGTCATCGTAATTAAAAAAATGAAAAAATGCACTTAACATTTACATAAATAATAAAATAAAATTGTTTTGGGTTTTTTTTTATCGGTTTCCTTTTTCTGTATTTGTAGTTATTGAATCATAATAATATGAATGCAATGTAGTTTGCTACTTTAAAAAAGAATAAACTTTCTGCATTGGTTCTTACCAAAATTAATGTAAAAAGTTAAGTTCTGCATTAGTTGTGGTGAGAAATAAGTTAGAAAGAAGACTTTTTATGTTAATTCTAGTTATAGTAAATGTAGAAACTAAGTATTTTCTATATGGATTCTAGCTAAAATGGATGCAAAATATATTTTTACATTGTTTATTTTTTTTCTCTACTTTTCTTTGGAACATATCTTTATCCCTCGATTACACTGGATAAACTGATCTTACTTATAATGTCATAATTACAATTTTATCCTTCAACTGCATAGTTTTTTTTTTTATATATATTTAACTTCCTTCGTCTGTAATTTATTTTATGTTTTTTTTTAATTTACATATGTATAAAGTTTCTACTAGTACCAATAAATTAATAAATAATCCCAGCAGCCCCACTCTTCCCCCCTCCCCTCCCAAAGACCTTTCCCTCTAAAAAAAAAAAAAAAAAACAGGAAATTAATAAATAGAAGCGTCCAAATTATTAAAGCAACATCACTACACTCTCAAGTTTGTGTTACCTCTCTTTGGTTTAAGTAGCTATTTGGCTGATACAGCAACATCCCAGTTACTAAAGCAAGATTGGGGCCTAGATATTGGTTGATTAATTAAATCAAGAATAGACATGTTCACTATTCCTCACCAAAAAAATATGGCATGTTCACAATTATTATTTTAAATAAAACATTTTACAAATTTGTGGTTAATTTAAGTGATACATACTTTTATTTTTTTTATAATGTGTTTGATTTAGGAAGGAAAATGAAATAAAAGAAAGAGAAAGAAAAAGAAAAAAATTGAGATTTTGTAAGTTGTTGGATAAAACAGAAAATGAAAGAAAGAAAAATTTAAAATTTTTCTTTTTTCCTATTTGATTGTATAGAAAGTAAAAATACTATATTAAAAAGTTTGTAAAAGTGAGGATATTTTAGTCTTTTATCATAATAACATGTCTTTTCTTCTTCCTTCCCTCCCGAAATAGAAGGATTTGCAATAAGAGTGAGTTCTACATGTTTTTTCATTCATCCCATCTACCACCGTTGATACAAAATGATAAAAGATAAAAGTAAATGTCTTTTCTTTATCCTTTCTAATCCTTCTACTTATTTTCATTAGTTTCAAACATATAGTCTTGTGCTATGTTTGAAGGAAAGAGAGAGAAGGATTGATGAAGCAAAAGAAAACATGTCAAATTATACTTTAACTTCAAATTTTAATATATATATATATATATATATATAACATTTCAATGGGTTCTACACCAAAAAAGTCATTTTACCCATATTGGGAAGAAAAGGAGGTGAGAAAAAATTTAAGAAAGTACAAAAGCATAAATATTTCTATTAATATCACATTTTTTATGTATGATATTTATGTTATTTTATTTTTTTAAAGAAAAGAAGAAATTTATGTCATTTTATATGCATAATTTTTCTTTCTTTTCATTTTATACTCAACTAAACAACTTAAGAAATAATCACACTTATTATTCATTTTCTTTTCATAAAAAATCTTTATTATTATTACTTTTTAAATGTATAATGGTACGAAGAAGATAAAATTTGACTTCATGCATCTATCTCAACCCCACCACTAGACTATCCTAATAGGGGTTATATTACTTTTACGTATGTTTTGTAGTTTAGACGCTAGGTCTCATCATAGCTGCTGGCATATATATATATATATATATATATATATATATATATATATATATATATATATATATATAACTGCACATTTTCTAATGGTCATATGGTTAGGAAATTGGGTTTGATAAGCTGTATTTGTAGAAGGAATGGGCAAGCTAACAAAAACGTTCTATGTAATAGGGTGATTCTAACAGAATGAAAAAGACAATTGGTGGTTGCAAATAGCTGGGCAAATAACCCAACATCCTAACCAATGGCCGTTAGAGAATGCAGCTATATGCAAGCTGTTTTGAAATCTTGATATATATTTTGTTTGAAACCTAAGTACCAATATACAATTAATTAGTATTTTACTTTGTGATACAATGAGCAGGAAAAATGTTTGCTTTTATATGATTAAAATTTGTAATAAATATATATTTTTTAGTGTATAAACTATATTATCATTAAAAGTCATATTAAATTGAAATTCTTTGCTTTACATATTAAAATTATAATAAATAAAGATTATTAAAATATATAAATTATATTATAGATTTATAACAAATACTTTAAATTGTGATATAAGATTATTTTTAATTTTTGAAAATTTCTTTTAAAAATATTGAAATTTAATTTAAACATATAAATAAAATAGGTTGAAAGAAATAGACGATTTAGAAAGTCAAATATATGAATAAAGATATAAGAAGAATAATTGGAGATGATTAAGAGAGAACCTTTTTGGCAATTGCAGGTGTAGTGTGAAAAATATACATCTAATTTAGAGAAGAGAAAGGATATTAAAAATATTTAATATAGAGAGTGAAAAGTGTGAGAATCTCACCCTCCAAATTATTTATTCTAATTTTTGATATAAAAAGTAAACTTAGACTCTCATGTTGAGGATTTGTTAATTTGTTTGTCCATCCTTGTAAAAAAGAAGAAGAAGAATACAACATGTATTCACTATGGAATAGAAGCCAAAAAAAAGAGAAGAAAAATAATACAAACATAATCACTATAGAAGCCACGAGATTTAATTTTTATAAAGTTAAATTGTTTTTCAAGTTTAAGGAAAAAGACAGGGTGGAGCTAATTAATTTGCTTGAAATATCAATTCCTTCACTTTTGATTTCTTTCCACCTTTTCTAATTATTCATGGGCTTATCTTCTAACCCACCAAAAAATGGAGTAGGGATACACTTTTCACATATTTACTAACCTGCCTCACTCTGTTTTGGGAGAGGGAAAGCCTTAATAGAAGATCAAGACAAGTCGAGGTGGATTAATCATTTCGCTATTTCTACTATAAAAAAAATTGTATTCAAATATTAAACTAATATTAGTAATATATAAAAAAGGATTTTATATCCTTATTCCTTTTCACTAGTGTGATCTTCAAACTATTATGTTAAGCATGAACCCACAATAATTTTGTATTAGAATTTAAGTTAATGATAATTAGGGGGAATGAACAGCAAGTGTTTGACCTCTAACTACTTGTTTATGAAGTCTTTAATTTTATTTTTCCTTTAAAAAAAGGTTTAAACTTTCAAAGATGTTAGTCCTTCTCTCATAAGGATGAAAATAAGTAATTTGTCGAGTAATTATACTGATTTAATTAAGTTAAGTTTTTCTTAAGAAATACTGATTTAGTTGTAGATGTAAAGTACTAAAGTATTTATCTCTTAATACTTAGTGCATGTTTGGTTTATAGTTAGAAAAGTTGACACATGTTCTAATGCAAATTCAAGAAGAAAAAATGAGCTTAAAAATAAAGATTCTGATCTATTAACAATATTTCTTTTGCCTTAAACTTAATTTTACAATGAATTTTCAAACATCCTCTTAACAATGCACATCACATCCACATATTATGAGATTTGAAACAAAACAACCTCACACTCCTTCATATGCGAAGTATCATTTTATCTCAAGGAGAACCATATAACTAAGTTCAATTCTTATATGTGAAATTAAGGTAACTAAACATGATTAAGTTTATATATAAAACACTATTATTTATTTTTTTTTCTTTGGTAAATACAAACTGTCATGTATAAATAAGTTCACTCACTTCTATAATAATTATATAAAAAAACTGAGTAATTGGCAATATAGGTGTCTATTTAAGTAAAATAATAGAAGGGAATTGCCGGTTGTTAGCAAAAATGCTTAATTTGTGTACAATAGCGGCAGAACCAGGAAATGAAAAGAGAAGGACTAGAATGTAAGAGGCCCCAACAATGTGTAGCTGCACGTGGTCATGCTTCATTCATAAAAGCATCAAATGAAATTCTCAATTTCAGCTATCTCTTTCACTACATATATGGGACATAAAGACATGCCACGTGGCATGTCGTGTGCTCGAGGAAAATTGCATGTGATGACCTTAGGCTAATGAGAGACATGCAGGTTCACCCAATGCAACGATTAGCTCTTTCCCTCTCACGAACTTGTGTCCCTAACAAGGATCAAAATGTATGTGCATCCGTCAAATCAACACAATTTGATGCTACTTTGCATTCTATTTGGCATAAACACTTTTACTTATTTTCATTTTATTCCTCTTAAGATATGCTAATTGCGTGTGGATTAAGAATTAAGAGGGTGATTTGATGGAACGACTTTCCTAATTAAGGAAATTAAAGTCATAATGAACCATCATTTCATTAATTCAGTCCAAATTAACCTGGGTGTTGACCAATTATGGCATGCCATGTCACACAATGCAGTGTTGACCCAAAGTTGATACACAGCAACTCAGCGACGGCCGACCGGAAATAGTTATCAGGTTAAATATGATTTGGTTTCCTATAATTAGATGTGATAAAATGGACTATTCGACCTGACTTATTGAAATTTATGAATCAATTTGATCCATCCCATGTTTGGATTAGGTTGGATTGATAAAAATTAGTTATTTTTAATAATTATATAAAAGTGGATTAAATCAATAATGGATTAAGTTGGTTCATGAGTTTATTTAATTCTTTTAAAAAAAGAAAAATCTCACTTGTTCTCACTTATTAAATTCGTGAGTTTGTGAACTAAAAAATAATATTAACTCTGTGAATTGTCCAAATTAAAAGAAAATGTGTTGGAATGTGTTTTTCTAAATATGTTTTTTTAATTCTTATATATATATATATATATATATATATATATGATGATGACGACGACGAGAGATCAACTTATTTTGACAGTAAATTTAAAAGAGTTACTCTTTATTATTACAATTCATTTTCTTAAATTTAATGATTGTAATGAATAACTAATTTTAATTATTTGATTTCAAGAAAATGAATAATTTGGATGGATAATAACTTTTTTAAAGTTATTTAATTCCTTCTATATTATATATATATATATATCTTTTTATTTCCTATAATATTTTGTGCAATTTCAATTAATTTAACCTTTGTAAACAAGACTAAAATCAAATGGTTCACATATTACAAGGACAAAAAAATATATTATAGCATAAGAGTGAGTTTGATTGTGTGAAAAAAAGGGAGGGAATGAAATAAAATAAGTGAAAAAAATAAATATGTGAGAAATAGGATAAAATAGAGTTGTTTGTTGAAAGAGAAATAAAGTGAAATAAAAAATATTTAAATTAAAGTTGTTTGGTATGAAAAATAAGAAAAAATTAATATTAAAAGATATTATTATTATTATTATTATATAGGGGAGGGGGGAGATAACAAATTAATATATGTGGAGGATATATGATTATGTTAAAAACATAATTGGTATACATGGTTATCTGTTAATATAGGTGAGTATATTTTTCCCTTGTTAATTGTTTCATTTTTCTTCTTTTTTTTCTCACTTTATATATATATATATATATATATATATATATATATATATATATAATCTTCCTTTTTGGCTCAACCAAACACACTTATTTTTACTTACTTCCACTTCTTTTCTTTTTCTTTTCCACTATATCAAACAAGTCGTAAACACAAAATAATAATTAGTATTTTTTTTTACAAGGACCATTTAGAAAAAGATAATTTTATATGGACAAAAAAAAAACTATAGGAAACTAAAAGCATATATATTCAAGTTTAGTTTTTACTACGTTAATTTTGTATAACACAACTTATATACAATTCTTTTAACGCATTGTTTAGAACATGTTATTCATGAGAAAAAGGAGAGCAAAAGATAATTAATATTTTCTTTTTCTATTTGATATAGTTTAAAGTAGGATCGACTTGGTTAGTCCATCCAACTTGGCTTGGCTCGAGGTTAGTTTTGACGGATCAAGTTTTTGAAGTTAAGCTTGATATATTTTGGGGACGGGTTTAGGTTGTCCCAACACAATCGAATAAATTCTTTTAATAAAGTTGAAGTTTTTTTATCCGTTATCTATTAATAATAAGTTGTTATTCAATATATAATACTTTGTACAATATGATATTATATTTACAATCACATTATTTATTTTAAAATATGTTTTGTAAAATCTATATTAATTTAAGTTTTATACTTCTTTTTATATATAAGTTAACTATATGCAATGTTATGTTAAGATTGATATATTATGATAATAACCTGATTTTATCCTTTATTTACTAGGTCTTGATCTATTTGAGTTTGGTTTTAAGCAATTAGTCTTAACGATTTTTTGCTCGGATAGGGATAGAGATCATAGACTCGTCCCAACCTGTCCCACGTTTACACTTTAAAAAGGGTATAAAGGATTGAAAAATATGTGAGATCCATTATTCTTTTATTTCGTCACTTTTGGACGGGAGACGAAAGAAAGCACACTTGGAGTATCAAAATGGCCAAAAATTCATTTTTTTTATATTTTCTTGTTAGGGACATTTAAGTTATTTTATATAAATGGTTTTCCTTTTTAATTTTCTTTCCTATCAAATAACTTAAAAACCATCTCATTTTATACTCCTTTTCCTTTCATTCTTTTCTTTCATAAACCAAACAAAGCACAAGTATTTTTTATGTTCTAATTATAATTAAAGTTTTATTTTGATAATTAATCTTTGTTTATCTTTGATGTAAATCTTTATTACATTGATTATCTATATAAAGTTATAATTTTAATTAAAAAAAACTCTAAATAATCATTGCATCTAAATTTTACCTTTGTTTTTCCATAATGGAAATGTTCTTTAATATTTTTAAGGTGACAGTTTTGTTTTTTTCATAATTAAACTCTTATCACATTACATGAGTTTATTCTTACTTTCTATTTTGATTTTGTCTATCATCATGTCACTTGACACTAGAGCAAATAGTCATAAGGTTATGGGAAAAGTATGTTGCTATTAGTTGATATGGATCCTAATGGTCGGTTTAGGGTGGTGGAGACATGACCTTTAGTTCTTTTCTTCTATTGTCTTAGTGTGAACTAACTTAATTAGAAAGTGTATGAGATTCTTATACTTTGAAATATCTATTAATGAAGAAGCCTTCTGGAGATTTATTTGCTTTGGATTTGATTGATTAAGGTATTGATTTTGTAGTGCCCTAAGGTTTACACAATGCCTATTTATGTTTTATATGACTACATGACATACATTTGTGTTGGACCACTATTCAGATGACATATTATGAATTTCAACAAATTAGCAACTATTTTCAATATCAAACTTAATTCAAGAATTTTAAAGGAAGTTAAAACAAAGTATTTTTAATTGATATGGAAATGTGACATGTAATAACCTCTAAGTCAATGCAGATAAGAATGCAAAAAAAAAAAAAATAATACATTTACCTATCCACGTTTGATTCTTATAGTATCATGATACTATACAATTTTGATTTTCAGTAATTTTTTAGCAATTTTAACCCTCAATGTTTTTTAATTACTTAATTTTATTCCAATCATTAGTCAACATTATTTTTTAAGCGGATTTTACTGATATAGGATTGAAATGTTGATGTGATGATTGTACACCTTAACATCAGCCAAAATAGGCGCCATAGTCATTATGTTTCTCTTGTCAATCAACATCCTCAATTATAACACCACATATTTACAAGTTGCAAACAAATATTTCACCAAAGGCTTAACATGAGCCATTAAGATCTCTCATTGCCATGCACACCTTGAACTAGATCGTCCAAGTCTAACCATCACGCTACACCTTGAACAGGCTAATAACAACCATGATCGAGCACCTAAACACACTAAACCAAATTTATGTCGCACCATCTAATGAACCAAACACTCCATCACTGTGTGTCATGTGCACGGTATACACATTCCACTTGAGCATCATCGTCTAATTGCTCTAGTATTTTTTTTTTTACCATGTATGTCAGCCTTTTTGAATGTAGCATCTTTGGTTGATTGCATTTTTTTTTACTTGGTTTGCAGGCTACATTGTGATGTGACCATTTTTTTCCCATGCAGTTGTAAATATGTTTTAATTTGTTTCATTAGGATTAATAACCTGTGTACACATCTTTGTCCTTTTCTTCTTACATGTGTTTTCTTTGTTTAATGGTTCACATGTTATGTACTCCATCTTTTGTTTCTATCAAATGCAAGGCTTGTATAGAGCCCTTTAAAAAAGTAGTTAAATAGAAGTTACAAGAAATATGGCTTGTAGGGTTTGTAGTAATGAAATCCTTTAAAAGTTACGATAAAGAGAAACTTGAAATGATAAATATCTATTTTTAAAATTGTGTTCATAACCCAGTTTATACATGTATCAGATGCATGTGACTTTTACAATAATAACAATTATTTTCAAAGTTAAGAGTGAAGTTTTGACCCTTAAAGTATTCGGATTGTATTTTAGTTTTCCAATAATGTCACCTTAATATATTGCAACAAAATCTATTAATAAAAATTGATAATAGACTAACAATTAGTTAATTGGGCAATAAAAAAACATCAGGAGTCATAATTTTTCCAAGAAAAAAGATAAGAAACTAAAATTACAGAATCATAATATTACGGTAATAAGAAGTGAATTTAAGCCTAGGACATTCTTATTAAATTGATACTATTTGGTAATCTCGCTAGTCGCTAGATAACATCCTTTAATGAAAGAACAAATCCGTGAATGGTGTGGCCACCAGTGTTTTCAAGTACAATCACATGGAATTCTGTGATTTGCGGAGAAAATTTTCATATAGCCCCTGAATGAGGAGCGTCAGTTTTCCATAATCACGTGATCGTGCTTATAGAGACATGTACATGAAGGTCCACTTTGTTTACTTAAAAGCAAACACACTCTTATAATCACACTTGAGATCCAACCCCAATTCGGGGGCACGCACGGAAGTGAAACCTACGCTCTCTCTCTCTCTCTATATTCAGAAAAAGTTCCAATACTCAAATCAACATTTTCCAAGCTTAAGAGATGTTATATATGCCAGGGGCAAATACACTTCATTTATTTTAATTAAAAAAAAGAAAAGATCATAGAAACTACTAGGATGTGTTCGAGCTCTGGTTAGTTCCAGCCTGTTGTTGTTCAAGTTTTTTTCTTTTTTAAGTGTCTATATTTTTCTTTTCAAGTTGGAATGCTCATAATTGGAATTAAAATCACTCGTACGTTCTGTGAAATGTTTCTGTTCCATGTTTTCTTTTAAGATTTTCTTTTATAATTATACCATCATAAGTGAATTTTCCTTGTTCCATGTCTCTCTTTTTTCTCTTGTTGGATACTCCAATTGATTAGAAAGAATTCAAGTCTCCTTATGTTTTGCTAAACAACGACATGTTTGCTTTTACCGAAAGAGTAACATAACTCCTTTTATTTATAAATTCATTTTAATTTAAATTTCGTTTTTTACTATTAGGAATTCAGGGAAGAGAATGCATTAACTGAACAAGTGATTTTGTCCTTTTCAGATATGCATGGGTGAAAGTTTTGTTTAATATATATATATATTTTTTTCCTTTTAAATTCCAGCAGAGGAGAGACCAGATTTTTATTGCACTTGAATTTTTAGAAAAATAATATAATAATTTTTTTTCACATTCTAATGAGATTTGAACATTAAAGAAATATGAACAAAGAATAATAAATATAACAATGAAATGATTAAATAAAAAAATAAATGTAAAATAAGTATAAAGATTAATAACAAAATTTGGATGTAATTGATTTTTTAAGTACATTTAGTGTACGTTGTTCTCTAATTGCATTGAATTTTTAGTTTGATAACCTATATAATAAAAATTTGTATTAAACGTCAAGATAGATTATTAAGGTGAAAATACTATTAAAATTTACCATACATTATTGACGTAAAATTGCAATTCTAATAAGATAATAACACAAATAATTGAAACTTTGAATTGAGACCAACCTCTCCTAAAAAATATTTTTCTATAATATGGTTCTAGGGATGAAAACTCTAATTAACCACATACTTAAGAATGTTTCAATTATACCACTATTTTTTAATAATTTATTTTTATTCTCTTCATTCATGAACTCTGGTTATTTTAGCATTTTTAATTTATTTTTGAACCTTGTTCATATTAGAATTTCATGTAATTGTGTATTTTTTTTAATTATATTGCTATAAAGTGAAATAGTTAAGCAGATCAATTATCAATAACTTCTATTTTCACAAAATATTTATAGTGCTGTACGTACTAATACTACTTAGTAATATTTGCATTGAAAAAGAAAACTATCCCATCATAGGGTTTAATAACTGGTACACTAGGGACACAATTATAAATTGGATTCAGTTACAAATAAAGTTATTAGATATAATATATAAATTTGTAAAATAATAAACGAGAATATTTTAGTCTAAATTTATATAAATTAAATGTGTGTAAAAATCTTAAGCAATAAAAAATTTAGGAATGAAAGAAACAATAGTTCATGAATAAAAACTAACAAACATGTTAACCATACTCTTTTAAGTCTTTAAGTATGTTGTTAGATACTTGATTTACAATTTATTTGTATGAAAATTATCCATAAAAAAATGAAACTTTTTAAAATGAATTTTGATATCTTAACAACAACTCTCTAATTCTCAGCCAGAAATACCTGGAATACCCAAAATCCAGAAAATAATTATGAGAGTTTGGGGATGTGAAATTGATTTTGAGTGTTAATTTAATTAAAAAAATTTCATATCTAAATTTCAAACACTAACTACTAAGGCTACTACTCCATTGCTTTTCCGATGCAATGGCCAAATCAATGTTTTCTTGACATTATTCAACAATGCTGTCTACGTTATTGTACTCTCTCTATCTCTCTCCTGTCATCGTGGTCCTTGCCCATCCTTAATTATATGATATCTCTAACACTCTACTCTTCTTCCTCCTACTCCCCTATATATCCCCTCTCCCCCTCCTTCCACTAACACCATGTGTTTTATTTCCTACTTCCCAACCCATAACCATTCATTCTTAATTTGTTTCCTCTTGCTTTCTTCTCCTTCTATATTATTACTAGTACAACTTATCATACACATATACCTCTGGTTATAGCAGCAAACTAGGCTATAGCTTGCACTTTGAAGATATTTATACACAGACCAAGTACAAAAAGACCAAGCTCTAGCTAGCTAGGGACATGTCTAGCCGAAGATCCAGACAACATTCAGGGTCTACAAGGATCTCCGATGACCAAATCATCGAACTTGTTTCCAAATTGCGCCAACTTGTTCCTGAGATTCGCAATAGGCGATCTGACAAGGTACGAAACATAATCTAGCTCTTCCATTATCATAATCACGTATACTGTAATGCGTGCTTGGAAACTCTTGAGAAATAAGAAATCACCTTTGCAAAGTCAAAGTTATAACTATTAGAACAAATTACACTGACACCCTTGAATTTTTGTGAAATTACTCAAAATTATCAAACTAATTGACACTAAAAGGCAGTATGTATCTATTAACTTCTCAGTAAATATGGAAAATCATATCTGGTATGTGGAACCAAAGTAGAATTATACATACTCGTATATACATATTTACTAGTAGTTTAATTTAATTCTTTATTATTTTTCCTTGAAATTTTTTCTGGTTGTTCCTTCACATGGTATGGCATGTGTATCTAGCTTAGCCTGGAGCTTTTCTGGCTCACAGAAAACATATAGTTTCAACTTCACGTATGGTGATAATGATATATATCTCTGTTATACAAACACAGAAACAACTTGCTTCTTTGTTACTGTACATGTGAAATGATAGAGTAGGATTATGCTACCGATCATAGTGGCATGGCTCGTGCTGAACATGTCAATTGTACTATAATAAATGATAAATGACGAGTCCAAGGATAGTCAGAATTTAACCCGTATATTGAGGACCAAGTTCTAAACAATTCCAAAATCTATACAGATCTCTTAGATTTTAAAGCGTTCCCATTGACTGTATAAATATATACTGTATTTACAAAGATAAAGATAACATATTATATGTGTATATATAACAACTATACTAACTTTTAGTGTACACATTTTTTGACCCATTTCACTATTTTAACTGATAACTACATACTCACTAATTTCAGTTTATTTTTGAAGGAGTGTTATATTATATAACTTAATTATTTCATTCTTAAAAAAATAAAAAATAAAATGCCAACAGATACAGCAATACAACTAGTATTTTCTTATAAATATCACATGTATGTTTTATCGGTAGTATATAGTCTTATTCGAACATATAGAATTATTATAGATAATAAATTTTTTAATAATTTTTTAAAAATATTTAATGTAATTACAACTCACAATTCAGACTGAAAATTATTAATTAAGTTAAAATAATTTTGTGCTAGCTTGTACAACTAATATATATAATACTGCAGAACCCCCACAATAGAAAAAAAAAAAAAAACCCATAAAATCTGAAGAAAATAGTCACTGATTAATTTTTACCAAACTCATGCATGAAATGAAATGAATCTTTCCCTGTGGACTCATTGGAGCATATAGTCATAATAACAATTTGGTCAGATAGCATGTGTGTTGGACTCTAACATATATGTTTCTTCCTTTTCACATTCAATTCAACGCAAGCAGTTTTTCATGCAAAGTACAACATGTTTGTGTGTGTGTGCGTTACAGAAGGTGCGACTCGTAGGTAATCAAGAACACTGACTTTGTTATACCAGTGCAGGTTTCAGCGTCAAAGGTTCTACAAGAGACCTGCAACTACATCAGAGGCTTGCACAGAGAGGTGAGTGACTTGAGCGAGCGACTGTCTCAGTTGTTGACCACAATTGATGCTGATAGTGCTGAGGCTGGAATCATTAGGAGCCTACTTAATCAATGAGAGACTGTTATGATTTTTTTTTTTATTCAAAGAGAGTGTTAATTAAATTATTATTATTATTATAAGAGTATTGTACTTCATTCTAGGTGTGCTGAGAGCATGGGAGAGTTCAGTTTTTGAGGCTGTACCTCCCATATGGCAGGTAGGGCATTTTCATAACTAGTTGTTTTTCTCTTTTTTCCAATAAAAATTTAAGTGCTTGTACCAGCTACATATATATATGTATGTGCCTCTTTTTATGGACGGTCAAAATGTAGCACTTGTTAAATTTATTAAGGCCTAGGTTCTTACTAGTTATGTACCTTTAACATATATGGCTCCAGTCAGGTAGAGGTTGGAAGTCAGAGTTGTAAGAGATGCATATTTGATGCAGAAATAATGTTTTTGTTTATTCTGAACCAATCTACATATTTGGATTAAAATTAAAAATATTATGTGCGTATTCTAATATAAATTTAATCAATAAAAATAAAATGAAAACAAAAACAAAAACGAAGGTCTTAGTTTTGTCTCAGTATACTTTTTCATCCAAAAATTAAACATACACATAATTATGAATTTTGTGGCCTGTATATTTATACTTATTTTATTTGACTCAAACATAAATTATTTATCATAAAGAATGAAAAGATATAATTATGAGGTTATGTGTAGATTGAAATACTCGTGCTAAACACTACTCATTGTAACGGAAAGTGTGTCTGTGTGGATAAAATTGTTAGTTAATGGAGGTTGTAAGTGTAACATATGAACATTTTGGAGACCGGTTTTAATTACTTGGTATTGTGTCGGCAAAGTTGGTCTCAGGTTTTTATAATAAGGCCTGAAAGTATTTGACGTGAATGAGTGATTTGGTCTAATGTTGGACGGTTTGTTAAATAATATAGAAATCCACACTTTTAGACTTTTAGTGTTCAGAAAGAGACACTTAATTGAGACAAATACCCTCAGAAAGTGTCTTCGTTCACAAGTGAAAAGTGAAAGAGTTTGGAATCTAGTGGTTATTCAACGGGAAGCGTGCTCTATTTTCTTTTGCCGGTTTTTTTATGTAACGATTTCACTTAAGTAGTTGTTTTTTCTATATTTTGTTTGTTGTCATTCTAAAGTACTAGCGTAATTGTGGGAAAGTAACAAGAACAGTATGAGAGTGAAATCACTGATATGAATGTTTACTTTGTTAGCAAAGGATTAAGAATATTGGACGCTCCTTCAATGTACACAGCTTAAAACAGGATGGAAATAAGGGAATTTATAATGTAAGGTTCATATTTGATGAAAGAATAATTTATTTCGTGAAAAAATATGTATTTGATTTTTTTTATATGTAATTTTTTTTTATCATATCAATAAGAGTTAGACACCGTAATTAAAATTAGCTTTTGATTTAATAACTCAAAAGATATTTGTGATTTCTAACACAAGACAAAATTTAATTAACAATACAATTAAAAGACTGGAAAGTGAAATAAAAAATTGAAATATGAAAAAATGAGGTTAGTTAGCCAACTAATTCATATTTTTTAATGTTTTAGATTTAAACCCTGTTGCGTCTTATATGTACATTTATCTTTCAATAACGTATTGTTACCTTTGTACAATTCTTTAATTTGATTAAAATTTTAATTTAAGAACAGGAATGTACAACCAATTTCGAGTTTGTTATCATGTAATCAAATTCAATAAAATAAATAACTTTGCTAGTTCATGTAATAAGCAAAATATTTACTAAACTTGTGTAAATCAAATATTGCTATAGATTCTTTAACTATTTTAACCAATACTTCAATTCTAAATAGCTTCTCAAGAAATCAATCAGCTAAGTATTTCCTAATACTCAGGAAATTTTATGTATATTAACAATTAATTAACAATATTATGTATATACAACCAAAACATAGTTTACGTTGAAAAAATTTAACAAAAAAAAGCTTGAATAGAAGTGTTAGGCATGCATGCATAAATACGTTATGTTATATGTGTGTAAATACGAAAAAGAAGAAAGAATGGTCTTAGCAAATTGTTGTTTGCTTCTAAAAAATAGTTGTAGCACACAAAACAAAATATATCCCAAAAAAAAAGAAACAAAATAAGAGAGTAAGAACGTTTTTTCTTTTATGCGTGTACCATGATCACAATAACTAAAAAACAACTGTGATCATTTGGGACCTTATCTTCTCTTCTATATTTACAATGAAAAATGTTACAGTGTGTCCACACTTAACATTGCTCGACCACCCTTCCTATCCATTTCTCTTCATCCACGCAAAATCAATTCATTTTAATATTTGGTGTCATTTTAATGTTTGGTGTCATTAATTAACTTCACATTTATCACCGACACGACCAAGCTATCTTGGCCACCACCACCTTCCACCGTGTTAGATTTTTTTTAAAAGATATTTAACATTCTGATATATATCTGATGATTCATATATCTCCGTACCCTTTTGTTGCTTGCCTCACAATTATTGTTCACGGACACAACTTTTGGAAGTTTTAATCTCCCAAAACACCATCCCAATTCCGATCCTGCATCAACTTTTTTTTTTTTTTTTTTATCCATAGTACTCTTCATTTCCACCTTGTTATATTCACTAACTAGAGTTACCCTCCACTGCATGCCCTCACCTAAGTGCACCACTTTTTCCTTTTTAAATATATTTATGAACTTAAACAACCATTCAATATCCATTCACTATAATTTCACGCTTCCTTTTCATATAAATGAATAGTTGTTAGATTTCTATTTGTTGATATATATATATATATATATATATATATATATATTTATGAGCTTAAACAACGATTCAATATCCATTCACTATAATTTCACTCTTTCTTTTCATATTAATGATTAGTTGTTAGATTTCTATTTGTTGATATATATATATATATATATATATAATTTGCTTACCAGTATCATATATCATACTAATAAATAATTTCGTAATATAATACTGTCGGTGAGAATATATCAATTTGCGTAATATGTCGTCGATCATTCACAAATAGCGTAAACTCATTACTATAATGAAGTTCAATTTTAATAAAGTTTATATTAATGAGAACAAGCCAAACAATTAGTGTATTCCTTTTTGCAGTATACAAACATTTGTCGGCAATATTTCTTGGTATGTGATGGTATAACTTCAATATAGCAGCTGGGAGCTTAAACATAATCATCATATGATATTTTTACCAGATTCTTGTTTATATATATATATATATATATATATATATATATATATATTTGTACGAAACATAAGTATCTTTCACTAGATCGATAATCTTATTCAAACTAAATAAATTTGTCAACAGGCGACACAATTTTCTCTAAGTATTGAATATTACAATTACATGCTATATTGAACATAAATGCATGCTAATTAAAGACTCGTATTTGAAATTATTAATTAAGCTAGAGTAACTTCGCACCGACAAATTCAGTCTTATTTTCATATATTTTTTGTTCATGTGTCTATATTCCATGAGTTGGCCACAAGGCATTTACCATGCCGACTCAATCTCAAGTATGTGATGTAGTAAATTTTAATTCCAAGAGATATAATTAAGATGAGTTTGATGGTTACGGGAAAAGGAAAGAAAGAAAATATTATAGTTGGATCATTTTTGCTAACAAAAATTAACAATACTAATCATTAATATTTGTTGATCGAAAAAAAGTAATATTTAATTCCAATTTAAAGCAACGCATACAGCAAGAGAAACGTGTTAGTTGTTTATTATATCACAAATTATTGAACTGGTTACTGACACTTAATGTTTTATATTTAGATATAGGTACGTACTGAAGCTATAGCTATGCTTTGAGCAGAAACAATTAAGGTGGTGTGTGATATATCTTGCTATCAAAGTTGGCTTTACCTTGCAAGTTGCATGGAAGTTTGTTGCAAGAACAAGCTAGCTAGGATTGGTAATAAACAAGTCCTGCAAATGTTGTTAGGACGACAATAGAGGAAAGGGACTAAACGTTTATACAAGATCTTGTTGATGAGCCATATGATCCATACGCTGCAGTTGGAAAATGATACGAGAGAACAAGCCTTGTGGTCATATTCATTGTAAAGCCTGCCCAAATGGATCAAATATGTCAGTCTAGAAATTGATATGTTTTGCTTGTATCACCACTAGTTTAAGCACAGGGATATATTCAAAGTCAAATAACTGAAATTTTGAACTTTGTGTGTGTAACATGTAACTGTAATTTGGCTCTTTATGTTCGTCTATTTATATCATCATATTTAAATAAATAAATAAAAACTACACGGTTTATTAAGAATTGTATGAGAAGGTTCGGTAAAAAAAAAGAAATGTATGAAAATGGTCGTATTATACTATATAAAAAAATGTTAGCTGACAAGGATTGTTCTGTTTTAATTAATAATATCGAGTTAGAATTTTAAGTATATAGTTGCATTGCATCAATTGTTGTAATTTCTTTCAATAGAAGATATTTATTGTATCTGCTAAAAAAATACTATAAGAAAATCGAATCCATGTTGGTTAATAATTTTCTTTTAATCTACTAGAGAAGGATTTTAACAAGTCTGAGTAAAAGATAAATATTCTGAAGTGTTAGAACTGAGTTAACTTTGAGATTGGTTATTTTAATTTATGAAAAGAAATATATTTTTTCCATTTTCTTAGGGTGTATAAATCATGGGGGAAATGGTAATAAATATAATAAATAATGCGATAATAAATAAAATAAAATAAAACTGTAATATGAACATATAGAATTTAACTATAAAAAATTTATAGTTGGTTTCTTGAATTAATCTTGTAAGGCCAGTTAAAATATTAACATGTCATGTGATGCGCATGACAAAGATACAAGTTGATATTTTTCGTTTACTAGGCGTTCCGTTCAGTTTTAAGTTGATTGGTTTCAGCTGAGCTCCGAAATTGGATTTTCTTCAGAAATGTTGTCTCTCCATTAAAAAAAAATTAAAAATATTAAAGTAGGAAAAAAATGAAGAATATATATTAAATGTAAACTAGTAACCAGAGAACCCAACACCTGCCCTCTTTTCTTCATATCATATACATATTAAAATGTTATACGTGTCTAACATGCATGCAAATTTAGAAAATCCATAGCAACTATCTTTTGCATGGGATAATTATGTTTGATTCAATTATGATGATTATAAGCAAGAAAAATTTCTTTTTTAATATTTAATATAACTGAATATTTAGGATTTGAATTCAAAATTATTAATTGAGAAAAAAATCATGTACTACTTGATCCATGTGACTAATAATTAATAAATATATATCTCAGCTAGTATTAACAACCTATTTAAAAACATATTTGTTTTACGGTTTCAAATGTGATAACAAGAGGTTCAATATATACAGTTTTCCTGAAAAAAATAAGATAAGATTGAAGATGCTTTTTAAAACAGAGGTTGGATTGGTTTAATTTTTTGTTTCACATTTTTTGCTAGAAGTAAGATATTTAGATAGTTAAAAGATGCTACATGGGTAGAAATTATTAAAGTGAATTCTATTTTTCTAACAAAGTTTTTTCCATACGTATGATAAAAAATCAAACTCCTATTAATATATTAAGAAATGTAGTTGTCTGTTAATTGTGTTGAATATTGTTGATTTCGTTTTTACATTCTAATTTGATAACGATAGACATCTTAATCGTGTATGTTGTACATTATTTTGGTATCATTTTACTCATTGCATTTCATTTACTAGTGTAGATTTTCCAAAGAAGGTAAAGAGAGAGGGTTTGGGTTGGATATGCATGGGCGTGTGAGAGTGTCAGGGTAATTAAGAGGACATACAGACATTCAAACGATAACCTGAATCGCAAAAATCATTGGACCAAAGTCGAGCCTTTTCTCAACAAACAGGCTCAGCTGAGCTTGTTACATCAACTGTGCACCATGGCACGAACTTCAATGTGGTCCAATCATGTCATACGTACCCAATGGGGCATCGCCATAATTATTAGTTACGGCTTTTTACTACTTCACTTTGTACTGAATTCCTTTTTTTTTTTTTAGCTGCCCCATTCAAATTACTAATTGTAAATTACTGAATACTACATACATATGATATATGTTGTTTTCATTTTTATCTATCATTCAATGTTCTATCAAATTGTTTCTGTTCTAATTTAGTTTAGTTGATAACAAAACATTAAGTTTGTAGGATATGATCTGAGTTTAATATGTACAAAATATATTCTTGAAAGAGATGAAAAACTTCAAATAAAACTAATTAAGTCTCAAATAAAGAATTAGTTTCATAATCAAATCATAGAATCAAAGCTTGTAAAAATCATTGGGTTCCCTTCAAGAAAGCAAAAGATCCTAATTAGTATGCTTAAAAAAATTATTTCTGTTCTTCCTAATAAGCATAAATATAGGAGATTGAATAATTAGAAAAAATCTTAATTAAGGACCTTTTTTCCTAGTAAGTGTAATTTTTTTTTTGTTCATTAAAATTTCTCCGGAACACAATAAGAAGCTAAAATAGGTATTAAACTTTGAGGTAATGACGCTTTATAGAAGAGCCCTGTGTTGGGTTCATTTTAAATCTTGAGGTAGTGAAGCGCTTCATATAAGAGCCCTTCCTGTTACCTTACACCATTATTGAGTAAATTGAGACTAATTAACAAAACAATATGAACTATATATAAATTAAATAAGAGTTGCATAATGTTTATGTAACAAATGAAGGCGCTTAGAAGTTGGTGTTTTATGTGGTAGTCAAAGGCATGTGTTTCGATCCATTCTTAAAAAAGTTGTGTGAAATGAATAAATGAAATCATGCAGTTCTGTAGGATCAGCAGGGGTCATGGTCAAAGTTCAGCTGCTTTTGTTGGATCATCAATTCATTCATTACGGTGATGTTCAAATCAGAAGCAGAATATATTTAATAGAATTTCAAAGAGTGGACTTAGTTTTTATAAGAAAGCGAATATATCTATCCTGAAAATCTGTGATATTCTCCATTATATATTTTGCTACAGATAGAGCAGGTTTGGAAAAAAAAATATTATACTGTAAAGCCTATTTTTCCGCTTCAAAAGACTATTTTCCTTTTATGTATATATGGTGGTGATCATTTTGTGTATATAGAACAACACTATTTAGTATACCCAAAAGGAGATTAGGACTGAAATAGAAAGGAAAGAATCAGTAAAGAAAAAATGAAACAAAGAAAGGTATTTATTGTTTTTTAAAATACTTATAGTGAACCAAATTTTCTCATTTTAAAAAAACGAGTTTATAAGGTGTCTAAATTATCTTCATTATTTATGTTGAGAAATAAATAAAACAAAAAAAAGTTTTGTACAAAAAATGGTCTACCAAGTTATTCAAGCTAAAATGACTCTTTCTTAAAAGTGAGAATTGATAAGCTGTCCTAATTAACGTATTTCCTTTTAAAAATGAGAGTTGACAAGTTGCCTGAGTTAAATCAACTCTCTATATTAAATTAAGAAACAAACATAGTAATAGTAAATAAAATTTTATGAAAAATGTTCCACCAAACTCTTTAAACTAAATAAATAAGAAACAAAACATGCATATGTAAATAAAAAATATTATTTAATTTACTTATTATTTATGGCGTCAGGAGTTGCGAACCGGCCATAAAAAGTTAGCTATTCTTATGTGATGAACCTTTATGATATTTCGTTGGGGCGTTCCCTTCATAGCGACGCGTTACATCGGACCCCGGATGTATCGAAAAAAGAGCTAGGGTCCTCGCCACAAGGCAAGGCGCTACATCGTCCCCGGGATGTAGTGAAAAAGATGCTAGGGTC
>PYAF01002910.1:875658-910439 GCA_007407185.1 Glycine tomentella | reverse complement strand
AGCTTGTCCCACCCACAATATTATCCTCCAACTAGATTAAAAGCTCAACTGCTGCCTCCAGAACCTTTGATGATATCATACTTAGGCTCACCTCAGTCTTGTTAGATGGTTAAAAGCCGAATTGGAAGGAATCGAAATTATAAGAGTAGCATCACATCAAGTAAAACCTTGTGGTTAAAACTAGTAGGCTCGGAGTAAGTAAGCATCGACAACTATCATGTGAGAAGTTTGTATGAGGGTACATCTTCTAGCCGCGTTATGTTTTCAAGCAGAAGCTCTTTCTCCAGCTGACAGCGTGTAGATTTCATTACTGTCTGTTATAACATAAGTAACATGTTGATAATCACTAGCAATCCAAGGAAACTTACATACTTCAATTAAATTTGCTAGTGCCATAATATTTCCTAATCTCTACAGAATAAATTCATGATAAATGCATACGTTAAAATCCATATATGAAGCACGCATGGAAAACCATTGTTGATCCATCATCTTGAATGTTATGCAACAGAGAAGATCAAAAGCTGAATCATTTTCTGTCAAACAAGCATAGAAATTAATTTAGGAACTTGAAACAGCAAACTACCATAAAATGAAGACTGCTGCCATATCATGTAAAAGTTATAAACACAAGTATTTTCTTCAAGCAATGCCATTTCAGATGAAAGATTTTTCATGAATCTAATATAAATTATGTAGCAACAATCAGGTGAGAAAAAAATTGAAGTTAGAAAAGATAAGTGAAAGAGAGGTAGTGAAAGAATCGTGCTCCCTAAAAAATGCCTTTTTAAATCAAAACAAATGTACCCAATACTTTTGTAACATTTTTCATTTTTCCATTTTGTTATGGTTTAAGTTCCTACCTCCCTGCTTCCCATCCAAACTGAACAAAAATACAACTAAAATTTATAGATTAATGAGAGGAATCATAAAGGCTACCTGCAAGAAATTTTAGGGAAGTTGCTCCCACCAGTGTCCGAGGTTTGACTGTGAAGGAAAACATTAGTAACAGATAACATAGTAAGCAAATTCAATTCATTGCATACTTCTGAAAAAACATCTATGCTGCAATAGTCTGCATTAAGAAACATGCAATTTCATGATATCTCACATCAGAAATATAATCGAAAATATTATAATCAGTAACAAGCCATATTTATTTGAACCAAGAGAAAACAATTCCATAATATGCAAAAAATTATCATAAAAATGTTTAAAAGTGGGGAGTGGATGTATATGGTTGGCCTACATCATTGGATTGGAAAGACAACTTCCATTCTTTCAAATAAAGTAAAAACTTTATGCTCATGGTGGGAATGGCATACATAAAGGCATAAAGGCATCCCTCATTCATCCTTTTATACATGAAATATACGGAGACTAGAAAACTAAAAGGAGAAGTAAAATAACCTGCTTCAAGATCCAGCATCTGAATAAGCATGAATGTGATGTTAACACCAGCAACAGCAAATAGATATTCCCACACTGACCGATCTCCTTCCTGCTTCCGTAAAAGGTCTTGAAAGGATTTCTACAAAATGAAAAGTTCAAGCTTTATGATTAAGATAAATGAATAGCAAAGACTGATTTAAATTTAGGTTGACCCGAAAGTTCTTGGAGGATTGAACCAAGACTAGAGTAAAAAAGACAAACCCTTGGGGAATTAGGGTCTAAAAGAAACGCAAAAAATGTGTCTGGTAAAACCTGAAAGATCACAGTGACATGTCTGATACATAATATTCCTAAAACAAAATTGGCAACCACTCATAACAAATGAAATCTGTAGTCTATGCTTATTCAACACCAAGAAAGTAAAAATATACAAGGAAACCAAGGATAAGAGCATGAAAAGGAGGACACAATATTTTAGAAAATCATCTGAAAAATCTCAGCATTCAAGCTATATATTATCACAACTCACAATATGTATCCAGTCCATATTGCTAAGATAGGCACAGATTTTTAACATCCAGAAAACAGTGAATCAACATCAACAGAGTCTTTAACTCAAATAGTAATTAAATCACAAAAAGCATTACCTGGGCTGGAGTTAAATCAAAAGAGGGTCTGGCATCGCTTTCTCTTCTCTGTGCACAGACACAGGACAGACCTCTGCCAAGCCATGCACACCAGAACACCACCGCAAGATAAAGAAACGCTTCAAGAGATGGATTCTTCACAACCATCGCAAACTCACCACCACCACCCTCCCAAGAAGCGGAGGAACCCACAGCCTTGTGCGTCATGCACCTCACCAACCGCAGTGGCTGAAGCAACCTTCAGCCACCCTGCTCCGACGACACAACAAAAAATCACATGAAGCGCCGATCGCCGCCATCTTCTTGGTCATAGAGGGTGAGATCTTCTTGGTGGCAAGAGAGCTTCTTGGCGGAGGGCTCGCCGGAGGAGGGGGAAGATGGAGGCAATTGGCGGCTTCATGTGACTCTTCATTGTGCCGGCGGAGCGGGGTGGCTGACGGTTGGTGCAGCCATTGCCATTGGCGAAGTGCACCATGGAGAACAAGTCTGTGGGATCCATCGGTTCTTGTGAGTGTGGTGGTGGCGGTGAGTTTGCGAAGTGGTGATGGTGGTGGTGAGACCCATTTCTTTTATTGTTTCTTTGTGTAGATGGTGAAACTTTTGGCGGCGACGGCGAAGGCTTGCGTGGATTTGAAAAGCTATAGTATAAAGATGAGATATTTTGCTTTCCCTGTGCAAGTGCAACGCCAACCAAAATAAGGTCTTCAGTTCTTTTACTTTACGTCATCCACAGAATTCGACAAAAAAAATTAAATAATTGCAGTTTAAAAAACAAATTATGTAAGCACTGCAGTTTGCAACTTATATACGAATGTATGGTTGTCATTTACGTAAGGCCACAACGTGTTGAATCACGTCATGCCTGGGCGCAAATAGAAGCAATTCACGTGATGCACAGACGTGTTCAATCACGTCAGAGGAAGACGCAACTGGTGCCTTGATCACGTGCAGAGAAGACGTGTTCATTCACGTTCCTGCATGACACAACTGGTGCCTCGTTTACGTCGAACCAGGACGCGACCAAGCTCTAATCCCGCCCCCGCATGACGCGACCAAGTGCTTAAACACGTCCATACTGGACGTGACTCAATTCCTCTATATATAGCTCCTTCATTCCTTCATCTCTCTATCTCTACTAACTTCTCTCTAGATTGGTGCAGCGAAGCTCTGGTGCAGCGAACCTCTGTTAGTCCGGTAAGTATTGTTCACTTATATGCTTTTGAAATTGCATGATATATATTATATTAGTAGGTTAGTTAGTTACTTAGTTTAGGGTACGTAGGTTATGACATATATTTAGGGTTTAAGAAACAAATAGTTGGTTACCTAGGTTTAGGGTTGAGGCTTAGGACCGAGGGTTTAGGGTTTATGGTTAGGACCTAGGGTTTAGGGTTTATGGTTAGGACGAAGTTACTAATTCTTTTTGAATTTTCTTCATCACTGTCACAAATATTTATAAGAAAATAATGTTCAATACAAGGGGGTTACCCGTCAAAATAATAATAAGAAGAAGAAGAAGAAGAAAAGGAGGACAAAATAAATTTTCTTTAAAAAAATGTGAGTAAAAAAAGAGATAAGAATGCGTGTAAGAGTAAAGTTTTATCTTTCTTAAAATCCCATAATTAAGAAATAAAAATAAGAGAAGTAAAAATGAATGGACAAGTTAAGTTGTCTTAATTAATTTTTTATTAGAAATGAATGAGCTTCAAAATGGATCTCATGAAGTAACCAATTGTTTTTGTCTTAATTAATTAGCTCGAAGTAATTTATGACTGACTTATAATTAATTTTTTTAGCTCTTTGGAGTATGCAATTAGTGTAAGTTATCAAAGTCACTAAGTATAGTCTTAAAGTAATGTATTTATAGATATTACTTAGACATTTTTTTTAATTACAAATGTTAATTATTAATTTTAAGGGTTTTAAACTTTGGTGTGTAACAGTGATGGAGAAAATTGAAGAAGAATTAGTAATTCAAGGGTTTAGGACCTAGGATTTAGGGTTTATGGATAGGACCAAGGGTTTAGGGTTGAGCGTTAGGGTTTATTGTTAGGACCGAGGTTAAGGGTTTAGGGTTTAGACCTACGGTTTAGGCTTTAAGTTAATGATAAATTAAGGTCCTAACAATAAACCTAGGGTTTAGCTTATGACCTGGGTTTAGGGTTTAGGGTTATGACCTGGGTTTAGGATACAGCTAGTGGGTGACCGAGGTTACATGTTACTTGTTAGTTAGTGACTTAAATTGTTAGTTAGTGATTTAGATTATTAGATAGTGACCTAGATACATAATGAATGTGTAAAAATAATTTGTTAGTTAGTGACTTAAATAATTTGTATTTGAAATTAGGTAAAATATTCTAATATAATTATAAAATGTGTAGCATATTGCTATGGCTGAGTCGTCGTCATCTGAGTCACCTCGTTCCGGCTCTGACCGTGAGCATGAGTCTATCGATCCCACAACGCATGTTCTTCCCGGACCATATAGATGGGATGTACTTCGAAGGTGCAGGCAACACACGAAGTTTATGCAGTGTAGAATGAGGAGACACGGAGAGAGCTAAAGATTCGTCGCGGAGGTAGACTCATTGGTGGACCCCGACCTGACGATATCCCAAACATAGTAGCACAGTATTTGACTGAGGCTGGTTTCATACATGTGGCTCACATGATGTTTATGCAGGTATCGATTAACGAATGTTGTTAACTTAATCTGTTGAAATTGTAATTTTGAAATCGATGGTTTCAAACATAATGTATTTGAAATGCATAAATCGATAAGTTACTTCGATTTTGCAGATTGATCCTGCTCTTATCAGTGCTCTGGTTGAGCGTTGGAGGCCAGAGACACACATGTTCCATATGCCCCAGGGTGAGATGACGATTACCTTGCTAGATGTTGCAGGTATTCTAGGATTGCCTACTGATGGGCAAGCTGTTACCGGACAGACCTACACAGATTGGTCCCAACTGTGTAACGAGGTTTTTGGTAACGGCCCTGAGCCGGACGCCGAGTTATGCACCGGCAGTTTGAGGTTATCATATTTCGACAGAGTGTATCCTGCATGGCGATTTGTTGCCGAGAACCCTTAGAATGTGATATACTTCATGAAGGCTCACATTGCTCGAATTTTAGGAGCCTGGATCCTATGCGACAGATCAGGGGGGAGCGTGGTAGGATGTCGGTACATAGCCTTACTTGCTGGTGACTTGGCCGACATTGGTTCATATAGTTGAGGGTCTGCGGTTCTGGCAAACTTGTTTAGACAGTTGTGCGAATGCACAGACCCCAATAGAAAAGACATCGGTGGGTGTACTGTTTTGCTTCAGATTTGGGCATGACTCAGATTTCCACCGATTGCTCCCCCATTGCTTGCTGCATCCGAGCCAGACTGCTACTTCGGAGACAGGTATGTTTATTGTGTATTACTAGAATGGCTGTGTATTTATGCGTGCTACAATTAACGATTGAATGTTTAATCCGTGTATTAGATTTAATGTCTTACGTCGCTTCAGCCCGAACTCATTGACATTTTATCAGGACAGGCTAGACAGCTTAACTAGAGATGAGGTATGTCTTTTTAAATAAATAATGTTCAGTTTTAAATGGATGTGAATATGCAAGTGACTCGTACATATGATTTAATTATGTAGGTGGTTTGGCAACCTTACGGTGATTACGATTTTATGGGTGCATCTGCTGAGACACAACGTCTGTGGATGGCTAGGACACCTATAATTTATTTTCACATTGCTGAGTATTCACCGCCTGATCGATGCATGAGGCAATTCGGACGGGATCAACCAATTCCTGACAGGGCTGGAAAACTTAAGGGGGTTCATGATTATACCCTCCGAGGTAAAGCCCAAGAAAATTGGGCTCGTAAGCTAAGAAAATTCATACAGAGATGGGATAGGAGAGGTGAACACGTTGACGTGCCTCCTACAATACTTGGTCTGATGTCACTGAACCATGAGTACATGGTGTGGTATAGACTTTCCGGGAAGCGATACGTGACAAAGCAGGGGGCCAGATTAGGATGCTATGTAAGTTACTTAACCACAATATTTATTATTTCATTATTTGATATAGTTGTTTATGTAACTATGTTGTGGCATATAGGTTGATGATCTGGAGAATTTGTATTTTGTGACGACGCCTGACCAATTTGGAAACTACGGTTTGTACTATGTGCACGACGAAATAGGTCGTCTGATTGATGTTTTTAGAGAGTCAGCTCGGGTGTCTGAGGCAGGTCCAGAGGCACCGCCGTCCCAACTTCCGGATGAGCCCCAGTTATCGCTCGACGTTGGGCGTCGTGCGAAAGAGGGTTAAGGGTTAGGACGCCGTCGACGTCCTATTACACCTGTTCCCGAGCCTATTCATGCACCCACGCCATGCACGAGTGGATGGATCAGGCTACCCCACATTGGTCATGAGTACGGTGTTCATCAGACATATTACGATCCTACCTAGGCAGAGGCTGATACATTTTATCGGTCGGAGCCCCCACCGATGGCCATAGAAAGCCAGCCTACGTACCAAGTGAGTCCAGTGTCGGTGGCATTCAGGGATCAAGCAGGGACGAGTGCGGCATTCGGGGATCAGGCAGGGACGAGTGCTTCGGGGTCTCTTGACTGGGGTGGTACAGATGTGGACGACCTGTATGGTCAAATGAATTTTGAAGCAGGCCATACATATTATCCTCCAGATATGCCGGTCGAGGACACTCCACCTCTATATTATGTTGCTGATCAGTATTCGCGTGGACGTGGTAGACGCAGATTTCCAGATCGTCAGGCGCGTCATTATCAGTGGCCTCCTCCTTCGTAGACTTTATATTTTGTTATTTAATTTAGTTTCCATTTTTTGTATTTGGCTATGTAATTTTTAAACATGTTATGAAATATGTCATTTGCACCATTTATCTTATTTAACATTAGCTCATATACTTACACTATTAATTAAACAAAATTAAAAGTAAATAACACAAGATAGATTCATGAAATGAGAAAAACTTGGAGGTTCTTGTGAAATGAGATCATTAAACAAGAAATGAGAAAAACTTGGCAAACCTGTATGTGCTCAATTCAAGAATGAAATTACTAATGATCATCTTTTTAATTGCTCATAAGAAAAATGTCAATAGTATTATAGATTATGCATTAGTGAAGACGACCATTCTGTATTCGATTGGCATTCTGGCCAAGCATGCATTTACCTGATTGTGTATATGGATGATGTTATTATAATTAGTAATGATCAACACTGGTGACGATTGACAACACTTTGTGGTCCTTATTAATTTTGAAGGAAAACTTTGTTCTGCTTCCTAATTTGCTCACCTGTCAAATCATGTTCAGCCTTTATCAGTGCATCTTATTGTTGCGTGCTGCGCCTCTTTAACCCCTGCAAAGGTACAAAGCTGACTAACAGAGCATGGAACAGTGAACCATCCGGCAATGTGTATTTTTAATTAGTCACGCCCCATCCAGGCGCAAGTGGTTACGCCCGACATAGGCGAGGCTTAACACCCTTATATATACACCACACCACACACGAGTTTAATCATCCCACACAACATACCTCCGCAAACAAACTCATTCGCAATACCATGGCCTTCTTGGGTGAAACAGGGTCTCAAAACATTGGTAATTCCAAGTTAGCATTTATTTTTCCGAATGGATCAATAACACACAACGAAACTGGTGTGTCTTTCGTATGTCATACTCCTATACCAATACGAGTTCCCGATGAATGTTCCTTTCAGTCACTCAAGAGTAGAATGCACAACACCCTTATGCTCACAAATAACCAGTCTGTGGATGAAATTTACTATCGTCAACTGTCAATCAATACAGGTAACGAAATTTTTTTTCATTCGCTGCAACTGAAAAACGATGATGATGTTTGCACTATGTTGGTGTGCCATGAAAAACTCCCGTATGTTGGTCCTATAGAATTGTTATGTATGATAAGCAGAACACCCCATGGTGTCCTCAACCTACTTCGGTCCACCATGACTCCTACTCATGATGCCTTGTTGTATTACAACGGCAAGTGGAGCATACCACGACGAGGCAATTTTCTGGGTTACTCGTTTACTGGAACAAATCCTAAAAGATTTGAAATTCCTTTCGGATGCAATATAGAAACACTGAAGCATATAATCAAGCAAGTTGCTCCGCCAGGAGTTCCCCCTTACGGAATTCATGAATCACAGGTTGTCAGACATTTGTTCTTCTGACAACCAGGTCACGCAAAGTATTCAGATAACTTAGTCGAATATGAAATAAAACAACTGAAAAACGATGAAGATCTACTTAATGTGTTAGCAGAAGCTAATTATTGGAAGCGTTTCTGTCCAATAGAAATTTTAGCTACTTTTAGCAAACCGGCAATCAAAGTACTAGAAGATGACATGTCCGTTGCACAAGATCTTCCAAATTATGAATAGTTTCGTCATTTTCATGTTTCAATTGTTGTTCTTAGTACGTTCCGATGTGTTGCTTTGTAATGTTCAGCTTATTGTGTTTGTAATTCCAACCCTTTGTTCCTTATGTTGCTTGATTAGGTTTCCATGATTGTGTTTGAATATGTAAGCGTATATGAAAATTCACATGAGTGTTTCACTAGAAGTTTAATTTGTTTTCAAATGTTCATTACGAAATATAACAACATAAAGAAAACATTGACAACAACATGAACACATCATGAGGTAGATGGACGACTAGAACAATTTCGACGGTTATGACCGGGTAATCTGCATATCTCACACCTAATGCGACTTTGACTAGCTTCAACTTCATCCATCTCATTGCGTATTCTAGTTGACTTTGGATGGCCCTTTGCACGCAACATAGACCTGTCAGGTATGACCATTGGAGCATCACTAGGTGGAATTGCTCGCTCATTACCAATTGGCTGCCATGGATATGAGTAAGCTTGTACCAGGTTTGTTATAAGGAATACGTCATCCACGTATTGTGCCGGTGACTGACGAACATGTAATGCGGCTGCTGCAACATGACTACAAGGATACTTGAATGCCTTAAATTTTTCACACTGACATAAACGCTCGAGGAGGTTAACCGAGTACGATTTGTCATAACCATCGTCAACCTCAAACACAGATCACTCAACATTATATGCACGAACATAATGACCAGTGGCAGTGGTCTTATTCGCCTTCAACATAGCAGCCATGTTTTTGCAATGAGCATAAGGACCTTGTAATTCATTAAGAGCCGAACGGCCTTTGCAAACAAAATATTCCACCAGACGATTATATGTGTGCTTAACCAACGCGGTTATTGTCATGTTCCTTGCACCTTTCAAAATCCTGTTGACTGACTCTGCCAAATTTGTTGTCATATGTCCATATCTTCGTCCCTTAACATTATATGCACGTGTCCACTTTTCCTTCGGGATGCTATCAATCCAGTTTGCAACCTCAGGACTCACATCACGAAACCTTTCAAAGGCTATGTCAAAATCAACAATAGAAGGCGTATAACCTGCACAAAAATTAAATAACATTAACAAATTTGTTCTACATCAAAAATGAATACATGAGTTTTTAACCATACCTAAATTCATAACCACTCTCTTCAAATTCTCATTTATGAACTTTTGATTAAAATTGCTCGCAATATGATGGAGGCAAAAGACGTGATAAGCATGTGGTGGTTGCCACCCGGGGTGCCTCTCAACTCCAGACAATATGCTTCGATGCTGATCAGAAATAAGACAAATATTTGTCTTCTATGTAACATGGGCGCGAATGTTATCCAGAAAGAATTCCCAAGCTTCCAACGTCTCACCTTCAACAATGGCAAATGCAAGTGGCAAACACTCATTGTTTTCATCCTGAGCTGTGGCAATCAACAATTTGCCCTTGTACTTGCCATATATATGAGTGTCATCAATTTGAATAACCGGCTTACAGATATTAAACACCTCACAACATTGTCTGAAGGTCCAAAAAATGCACTCAAACACGCATTTTCCATGAACGATTCTATGAGCGAAATAATAATTTCTTGTTTGAAGTTGATAAACAGAACCTGGTGAAAAGCGAAACATATATTCACACCACCTCGGCAAAAATGCATATGACTCATCCCAATCACCGTAGATAAATGTCATTGCTTTCTGCTTCACATACCATGCCTTTCTATATGAAACCTTGTATCCATAGGAATGAGTTATCCTTTCCTGGACCAGTCCAATTGAACATGATGGATCATGCTTTATCATCCCTAATAATAGAAAAAAGATAATCACGTTATCATTAATAATAACAAAATCAATACTTCTCATCATTATCATCTCATCCAAAAACTCACCTAGTACGAGTGAAACAATAACATTAGTATCAAGCTGTCTGTGGTCCTGACAAATGTGATCATTTAAGCAATTGTGATCCCCGCCCCATTTGGTAACCACCCATCTTTCACCGTACGTTGGTTTGATTGCCCTAACCCTCCAAGGACAATTATGTTCATGCGCACGACATCTTATGCTTAACTTTGTCGGCGTACTTTCAGCCACGACAGCTTTCTGATGCTCCTTCATGAGGTTCCGCTTGATTGCATTTGCACATCTTCTTTTGATGCAAATTCTTGTTTGACAAACAACTTGTTCCCTAATATCCATGGACCCTCAACTGAACCTGAACCAGAACCAGTGCCAGAATCTTGTTCACTCGGATAATCCCAACTAATGTAGGTGTAATATGGGATTCCGTCCCAAAAAGTAGTATTACCCTCACCTACATATGCAAATTCCCAAATTCATTACAATAAAATGCATACACAATAAACAAACATATATGTAAGTAACTATTGTTTCGTAACGCATCTTGACTTTCTTGTGGTAAATGAGACTCCCCTGCATCCTCTTGTCGTTGGGTTTCAGGTTCTCTCACGACTAAGTAATGTTCTTCTATTTGAGTTGGGCTTCCACGATGATCCTCATCATCCTCCGAAGCACTAGCATTCTCGTCAAGAAGACGATCTTCCATTGCGATATTTTCATCATCGTCATCATCAACATTGTCATCCATAACCCAAGTAGGGTCATTTTCATCTTCCATAGACAAATTAACAGCTGAAACTGGAGCTGGAGCAGCACATGCTGATGCTCCACGAAATAATTGAAATCAACTGACCTCGTTGGTAAAGCCACATCCTCTACTCCAGCAAAAATCTACGTACAACTTTAAGAAGTTTTTCCTTGACTGGTTGAAGAATTCTCCTATTACAAATTCTAGGTCTTCGTCGTCTATCACTTTCATGCTGACATATTTATCATCGCACCATATCCTTGCAGTTACCATAGCGATAAATTGATTGCCATTTAGCGCTAACTTTTGACGGATTTTTCCATGCAATTCGTTAATAGTTAAGTTGCAGTTGATACGTATTCCCCTTTTCTTTCCTTCGAAAACAACACCACGTCGGCTCTCACTTCTGCTACCATTATAATACAAAACTATACGAACAAAATCACCATCTCTAGACATCATGTTATGTATCACCAATAACTACAAGATCACAAACGCTTCAAAAGACTATTTTCCTTTTATGTATATATGGTGGTGCTCATTTTGTGTATATAGAACAACACTATTTAGTATACCCAAAAGGAGATTAGGACTGAAATAGAGAGGAAAGAATTAGTAAAGAAAAAATAAAACAAAGAAAGATATTTATTGTTTTTTAAAATACTTATAGTGAACCAAATTTTCTCCTTTTAAAAAAACGAGTTTATAAGGTGTCTAAATTATCTTCATTATTTATGTTGAGAAATAAATATAACAAAAAAAAGTTTTGTACAAAAAATGGTCTACCAAGCTATTCAAGCTAAAATGACTCTTTCTTAAAAGTGAGAATTGATAAGCTGTGCTAATTAACGTATTTCCTTTTAAAAATGAGAGTTGACAAGTTGCCTGAGTTAAATCAACTTTCTATATTAAATTAAGAAACAAACATAGTAATAGTAAATAAAATTTTATGAAAAATGGTCCACCAAACTCTTTAAACTAAATAAATAAGAAACAAAACATGCATATGTAAATAAAAAATATTATTTAATTTACTTATTATTTATTTTATAGTTTTGCTGCTAATCACCTACTTTCGAATCGTAACTTTATAGATCCCAAATTGTGTGTCAGGGTCTACAATTGTCCAAGAAACTCTCTGACTTAAAAAAAGAAAAAGAAAAATAAAAAAGAAAGTCGTATAGTCCAATCATTTGGAGCCCAAATCATATATTGGTCAAAATATTTTGGTATTGGACTACATTGTTAGCACATAGCCCAAATCAAATTTCAGCATTTTGAGTCCAGAGCTTTAGTGAAAATATTGCCCACCGGTGGCCCAATTTGGAACCAGGCCTAAGACGCTCTTCTTTTATTTTTCTTTTCATTTATTTATTTCCTCACAAAAATTGTTGCATAATTTGTAATTGTAATGTAAAAGCATTGATCATGTTCAGATATAGGTGTTCTACACGAGTCCATAGGGTTTTACTAGTCAATCTCACACATATTCCAATTTTATGTACTACACGAGCCCATTTATCATAATTTTCACCCTTCAATTGCACCTAAATGATGACATTTCCTTGCGTTGAAACATAAATACAGATCATAAGGAGAAATCTGTTTCTTCGACTATCGCCCACTTTCATTCTTAGTCTCGTATTCCATATCCAAGATCGGAGGTTTTCAAAGTCTGGCTCTAATACCATAAAGGAGATGAAGCAAAAGTAGTTTCTGTTGTCTCTATATCATCAATATATCTACATGGAAACAAGCTTCAACAAAATCTTAAAAATAGAAATAAATTCGTCGCACCTTGGAACTGTACAAAACTTAAGAAAAAGGAAAGTATCTTTTTTCTTTAACCATTATTTTATTGATATATGAAATATTTACTAACTTTGTTATTATTAATTTTCGTGAGAAAGTTTGACTGATCACTTTTAATGAGATTATTACTTATATCCTCTTAATCATACTTTTTCTACCAATAATCACAAGATTTTAACTCAAGATCTTACTTAAGAAAATCAAATCTAGTATTATTCAAATCAATAACTTACTAGAAAAAGAAAACTATCTAAATATATACAATAAATATTTACTCTTAAAAAGGTAGGAAATAAAATGTCAATACAATTTGAATTAGAGAAAATATATTTTAATCCCTTATTTTATAAAATTATTGATTTAACTCTTGCACTTCATAATTGAACATTTGGTCCCTTCACTTTAACAATCAATTTTTTAGTCCCTCGAGACTAATTTCACATAAAAAAATGGTCTTAACAATTTCAGTCCTAGTGGATTACAAATTCAGAAACCAAAATATTCGATAGTAAAATATAAAGACTAAAACCCAAATTTTTAGAAAGTATAGCAGCTAAAAATATATTTTTTCCTTTGATTTAATACCTTATGTATCTTGAAATAAATTTAGTTACTGTTAATACTAGGTTCTATTAATTTACTCACCATCTTGTTCCTTTCTGAAACTTGTAAGACATTCCTAACCATATGCCATTGCTATCTTATGCTTAGGATTGTAATTACACCAAGAGACGGTGTGTAGACGAGGGAGTACGAGGTTGCCGTAGCTATGCTTGAAATGAAGCTTGAAGTTGGTATTAAGATGCTAATGGGTACATTGCATTTGTTTAAATGAAAAATATATATGAATTCTCCAAATGCTAGTTGACATTTAAAGAGAAAGAAAAATATAGATATAAAAATGATATGATGTTATAGAAAAAAATAAAAAATATATCAATAAAGTGTACAAAATAATTAAATGTCCAAATATTGTTACTTTCATTTAAAAAAAATGAGAGAAATACTAAAAAATAGAAAGGGAGAAAAAAAATGTAAAGATGCCAACAAAAACACATTAACAATGTGTAAGCCACGTAGCACCATTTTTGTCAAGTGTTCAAGTGGAAGTTAATAGAAAGGAATGTTAAAATCAAATGAAACATTGATTTAATTTGAATATTTAAATAGTGTTAATTTTTTACATTATCATTTAATCATTGACTGATATGTAATTGGAAATCATTAAATTTTATGATTATCAATATAAAAATGCTGATAATATATCAATTAATTAAACTCATTAAAAAATAGGAAACAAAATTGAAAAAGAATAATAAAAACTAAATTAAAGCATGAAATAAGAATAAGAATTAAAAATACTCCAGTCATCCCATTTTGTTTGACATTTAAGATTTTGGGATTGAAACTAAGAAATGAAATTAATTTTATAGATTTCACTAAAATTATAATGCAATTTCCTAATATATTCCTTCTCTTTTATGTTAATTAATTTTTCAGTCATTTATAGTTATTTTTACTTCACAAGAAATTATTAAAGGCAGTAAAAATTATATCTAATACTTTACTAATATTGTAAAATGATAATAAAAATAAAATTAAAAATTGGACAAAATGTCAAATAAAACGGGATGGAAAGAGTATGATTTTATGGAAATTATCGACTAAGAAGTAAGGATCGTATCTTATTTTTTTTTCTTCAAAAGCATAAATTTTGCATTAAGCAACATCATCTCCAAAAAGTTAACTGCAAAATTGAAGAAAGGATTGTATCTTTTTTGGTTGAAAAAGTATAAAGTTTGCATTAAACTCATGAACAAAACCATTTCCAAAAAGTTAACTTTGAAAAATGAAACGCAGCATAAAGCTATCGTTTTAATAGCCGACTTTGCATATGCAATAATCTATTAATCTTTGCCACCAACTAGAAAACTCCTCCACCAATTCAATTTGACAATAATAAATCATGAAGAATCAATCAATGATGCAATCCTTTATTGCTCACGCTTTTTGGAGAACAATATAAATATCACGCGCCAGACCAGATGATTAAGAAAAGAAAAAAACTACTACTCACTACTAACACATTTATTAAAAATCAATGATTAAAGTTTTCATTAGAGACATTCTTAGAAATTAACAAATAATTTAAAATCTTCAATTACAAAACATTTAATATATTATTAAATTTGTCATTTTTCAAAAGTGGATATAAATTAATTTTTTATTTTCTTAAGTGGTTAAAATGCTCTTTGTTATTTTTATTTAAAATATAAGTCATTTGAACAAACTCAAAATTTTACACTTTCAACACCAAATTAAGAATACCTTAAATCCAAATTAATTAGAATCGATAGTAGATGAATTTAATAAAATAATAGCAAAAAATAAGATAAAAGAAGAGAAGCTGTACAAAAGGAGGGGAGAGATAAAGAGGGAAAAAACTAAAAAATATTTATCTGAAACATATAGATAAACAATATGTCCAATTTCCTTCAAAGCTTATAATATTTGTCTATTTCATCCTTAGACACACTTATTGTTAATCTATCTCACACTTCATAAAATCTTGTTTAACTACATTTTTTCAGGTAAGTTTCGATCTATTTCTATTTAACTCTTGGTAACAAAATTTTGTTATGACTCGAGCATCCATGGACCATATGATTACATATTCAAACCACCTTAATTTATGTTTCCTCTTCTTTTCATTCACATATACTATTGTTACCTTTCATTGAATATCTTCGTTTCTTATCTTATCTATTTCTATATAATCACACATCCACCTTAACATCTTCATTTCTATTATTCCTATTTCATGCTCATGTTATTTATGTGCTAATCAACATCCTTATTTCTGTTATTCCTATTTCATGCTCATGTTATCTATGTGCTAACCAATATTTAGTTTCATATAACATTCAGCTTTATACAAAAATTCAGATGCATTCTGTCATTTCATCCATCCTACTTTAATTCTATGATTTAGATCTTTATCAATCTCTCCACCTTTTTGCAAAATTGATTCCATATATCTAAAAACATCTTTCTTAGATACATATTGACCAATTAGATACACAAGATCTTAATCACTATTTTTTATTAGGAAAAATTTACACTTTATATACTTCAGTGTTCCTCTAAAAGTGAAAATTTTATACTTTATAATAAAATAAATATTAAAAAATTTAAACAAGTACATTTTGAGTCAAATATTAAATCATTTTCTAAAATAACAATTACAGATCAAGTTAACCGTCGATATTTTTTATTAGCTATTAGTTATTTTATTTTATAATTTGTTACATGAGTCCAATTAGTTTTTAATTTCAGAGATTAAATTAGCTTATTATTATTATCAAATTTAAGAATTAAATTAGTAGAAATAGTTATCAAATTTAAAAGTTGAATTGATTAATTTAATTGTAAAGAATTAAATTTATTGTTTAATAATATCTAGAATTAAATTGATGGAATGGAATTGATACACGTACTTTATACATGTATAAGAACCAACCAGAATGCTACACAAGACAAATGTTCAGCGCGTGAGATTCCATAGATTTACCATTTTCCATCGCTCCAATCACAAAATGAAACAATTCCACTTTGGATTCATTATCTGCTGACTCATATTCTCTCTCTCTCTGTCTCTCTCTCTCTCTGTCTCTCTCTCTCTCTCTCTCTCTCTCTCTAAACTTTCCTCTGTTTCAGTTTGCCGACAAGAATTGTCAGGTAAAGCACTTCGCCAGTTTTGATCTTCCAACACTTTTTTTCTGGTAATCACTATAGTTTTCTTCAACCTCTTTTGTTTTCCCACATTGATGTTGTTGTTTTTGAATTGTTTTGTTTGAACTTTTGTTCTGTCTCTCTCTTGTGGGTCATAACTGGTTTTTCTAATGATTTTTATTGATGCTATCAATTTGGCTAATGGGTGATCCTTCATATCCAAATTCCAAACCCAGTTTGAGATTTTAGAATTTGATTGAGTTGGATTCGTTGTCATTGGTTTTTGGAGTGTGAAAAAATTCTGTCTTCAGTTAATGGGCACTCTTCTTTCTCAAATGTGATCAATACGATGTTTCCTTGCATGTCAAGAGTTGATAATTGATATGTGTGCTAAAATATTAAATAAAACAATATAAATGATAAAGGCATGTGATCTGTGACATAGTTCTGTGTGTTAAAATTGAGGCTGATATCTGTTAGGGACCACTAAATATTTGGAATTTACAATCTCTTGTGGATGAAGTGAATGCAACTAAATGATAGATAATGTTTTCTATAATTTCACTGTAGTTCTGCTTATCTTCATTGTTTCTTTTTAACAATGCATGGCCTTATTACTGGAGAAATGAAACGGAAAGGAAAGCCTATTCCCACCATCAGTTCCTTATAGGATTACTCTTTTTGTCTAATAAGTTAAGTTTTTTTCACTTGCTTTGATTTCTGCAGGTTAGTTGACTCTGGTTCTATTTTTTCCAATTTGGGATTGAGTCACTTGACTAGTATGTATAGTGGTGGTTGCACTGCTCTAGTTACAAACTTATCCCCAAGAGCAACAGAGGATGATGTGCGGAATTTTTTTACATACTGTGGTTTAATTGAGCATATTGAAATATTAAGGTAATGTTGCTTAACCTTACTGATAAAATAAATTCCTGTATATCAAAATTGAACCTTTTGATAGGATATGTGTGTGTGTGTGTGTGTGTGTGTGTTTGAGAGAGAGAGAGAGAGAGGACAGTTAATCAGCCTTATTTAATAAAAGAACATTATGAATTATTTGTTATGAGCCCCTCATTCAGATTAGTATGGTGGACTACAAACATAATGACATGGCAAAAAAGTCAGAATCTATATTTTCCTTTGGGTGATTGTGCTTCATCAATCAGAATCTACATTTTCTATGCATTAGGCAATTGAAGGAAAGTGTTTATTCTGTGTCCAAAGCTTCATATATTGATAGATTCCAGATTTCTAGTTTATTTCAACTTCATTTTATATAATGCCTTGCAGTTAAAACAGTTATGTTCTTTACCCAGAAACAAATTAGATTGAACTTTTTGCATTGTATTTATCCTGTTTTTCAAATGAAGTTTTTGGTTTGACTATGAAATGGATAAATTTTTCAATAGCCTTCACATTACTTATTGTTGGAAGCTGTAAGTTTCCCTTCTTATATGTCGTTGAGATGCATTCTTTAAAACCAATCAATAACAATTAGCATGCTTATGTAGAACAATTTAAAGATGTTAATAATGTGTTGCTTTATTTTTCTGTGTTGTTATATTGAAGGATTGTATACTTTCAAGTTGCAAGGCCTAAATGATAGAATTGCTAGTCGATTTTGTAGTTATAAACTATCAAGATTTCTTGGAAACAATATAAATAATAGCTTTTTTATCATGATACAGATCTGGTGAAAATGCGTCTACTGCATATGTGACTTATCGGGATGCTTATGCCCTGGAAACTGCATTATTGCTAAATGTAAGTTGCTTATTCTCTTACTTGCTCTCTTGTTGGATATCATGGATTGACATAACATATAGCCAATTCCATTATTTCTGTTTCATAATCATACATTATATTAATATTTGTAATCTATAACACATCAACACACCATTTTGGTGCCGTATCAGTGTGCAGGAGATGTGTCTGACTGACACAATGACAATATGTTCAATGTACATCCATAAGTAGATAGTTTATAATTATTATGACCCTGATTGATAAGGAGAGTCACAGTGCAAATCAAGAACACACACATACAAAGTTGTTCATTTCTCCCCAACTTGTTCATTTCACCCCCCCTATCCACCCCTCCCTGAAACAGAGTTGGTGGATGTCATCTTGGCCAATGGTGATGACAACAATGCTGGATGGCAAAATGAAGTTGATCTTTAGATACTCCCACTGCATTTTTTTTAATTGTGTGTCAGTGTGTACATGTACATGTGCTACATTAGTATTTCTAACGGGGAAAGCTCATTTAGGAAAGTGTTTAATGTCAATAGTAATGATACTCCCTGTTTTCTAGACGAGGCTTACAGAATAGCAAGTATTGCCATATATGACCTTTATTAAGATATTGTAAGACTTGAAGCTTATATAAATGTTCTTACAAGTTATGAATCCTTTTCCCTTAAATTTTCAACACAACAATATAATACACACTTATAGACACCATTTTCATGCCCTACAAGTTTTAGAATTTGGCGTGTTCGGATGCTCTGTGTCCTTGTCACTGTCTAGGCTTCATAGTGTGTAATAGGCGATGGTGTTTTGCTTTCCTGCTTAAGTGCAAGATGGATGTGAAATCTTACTATATCAGTTTTTCTTTTGCCTTCTGATGCGGTAGATAGTTGTCTTTTTTTCTAGATGTATTCAAGTTCATAATCTACATAATGATAAGTACCCTTATTGCATCCTGTCCTTTCTTAACACAGTCCTACAAAGGATGATAAAAAAATTATTTTATAAGAAATTTCAATTGCATTGCATTAGTGAAAATTGGTTACTTAAAAATGTTTTATTTGTACCTCTTCAATCAAATTCATCTTGTGATGTTGCAGAAAATGAACTTTTCAGTGATGTAGCATTGTTCTCACTTGAATATTGTTTGCTAACCTGCATATTTTGGTTCAATGTTTTTTCAGGGATCTATGATCTTGGACCAATGTATATTCATTTCACGCTATGAAGCTTATGTAAATGACTATGATAATTGGAGCAGTCATGCATCAAAGCCTGAATACAGTATTACAACCTCACAGGTAAGCCTAATAAAATCCTTAGAACGCTCTGTTGCTTTTAGTTGGACCAAAGTGATAAAAGAATTTTTCTATACATATTCAAAAATATTCATAAACAATGTATACATTTTAGGTTATCCTTTTGATCCTTTGGGTCACACATGAAAAGATATTTATTATGAAAAATATGCAGTTATTCGAAACTTGGGGAATGAGTAGTCTTTGTTTTTCTGCAATATGGTTCAATTCCAACCGTGAAAAAATTAGGGTTATTTGGTTCAAGGAAATATTTTCTGATTTTATTTTATATTTTCTCAAATAATTACAAATATGACATCTTTTAATATATTTTCCAAAGGAAAACAAGAAATAAAGTGAAAACAAGGTGACATTTTTGTAATTTCTGGTGAAAACAAAAAACATTTCCCAAAACCAAATAGGACCTTGTATTTTGGATTTTCTCACAAGTTACTAGTATTTCATGTCACATAGAGGTTTTTAACACGTGATTATGGGGGAAAAAAAGAGCAATAAAAACAGCAGAAATATATAAATGCAATTAAAATCCATCAGAATCTCAGTACTACTAAAACTTCAAATTTCTGGCTTGCTTTTGATGTACTGACGAAGGTGGTGCTTCTCACATTATTTGCTTAAGATAGATGTCAACCATTGTGTTCTTTCCATTTATTTTCTTCTTGTCCGCAGGAGTAACTTAGTTAATGGTATGGCCATCTATTTTAGTTCATGATGGACTGTAAAATATGGTGACACCTTGAGTTTAGTGAGTCAAGCTCAATGCATTTTTGTAGTTGGCTTATGGATTTCTATCCTGATTTATCACTTCTTGCTGTTAGTAGTTTTACATATTACCTTATTTTTACATTTAAGAAAAACAGTAGTAAATTAATTAAATAGCAACTTATCCTTACATATTCACTAACAATCTTTCCCTTTATAATTAGTAACTAGTGGCTTACGTATTGCATGTTCGGAATGAATTTTACAACGTGGATCATCATGATCTCTCCACATCTATCTGAAGCAATAACAAGTAGATTCTACGTCATTGAGGCTTGTGGACATTATTTTTGTAATGGATGTGGTGTGAAAATGCTATTCTAACACTTAGTTAATGTTGTTTTCATTGACAGGATGTTCACATGGATAAGTTTGTTGCTTCCCCTGGAGAAGCACTAACTATGGCTCAGGTGGTTGTCAAAACAATGGTGGCCAAGGGATATGTGTTGGGCAAAGATGCATTTGTCATGGCAAAAGCTTTTGATGAATCTCATAGTGTATCATCTACAGCAGCATCCAAGGTTGCTGAACTCAGCAATAAAATTGGGTTGACTGATACCATTAATTCAGGCATTGAAACTTTCAAGTCTGTGGATGAGAAGTATCATGTCACAGACTTCACCAAATCAGCTGCAACAGTGACAGGGACAACAGCTATAGTTGTGGCATCAGTTACCGGAAAAGCCGCCGTGGCAGCTGGAACTGCTATAGCCAACAGTAGCTACTTTGCCAAAGGTGCTCTTTGGGTTTCAGATATGCTGACACGTGCAGCGAAAACGGCTGCTGATTTGGGCCAGAATGAAAAGAAATGAAACTCCAAACATAAACTGCTGTCTAATTTGTTAAGTTTTTGAACACAAGCAAATAGCAGCATTTGTTTGTTGCTATTGTATTATATGAGATGAACTTGCTTTACATGTGTGGCTACTCATCTGGTGCAAATGTTCATATCAGTAGTTTTGGAGAATCCATGGTAAGCAGTCACTTATGTGTGTGTACCCTTTTAGAAAATATAGCATATGGTACAACGTAAGTACCAAGTTTCTTCTGGTCCACTTTCATATTAAATGTGCCTAAAATTAATTTTGTGCGTCCAAGGATTAGTTGAGCACCCAAGAGGCCGCGACTAGATAAAACTGGTTGGAGTTTAAGCTTGCACAGTAATTATCAGGGTGGACTTCTGATAGTAGTTCGAACATGTCATTGACGTTTTGCTCAGTAGTATTAGGGGTGTCATCCCATTCTACCATGTTGTAATATAAAGAAGAAGAAAAGAACTCTCTTAAGATGTTAATCAGAAAAGGAAAAGGTTTACTTTTCTAAATTTGTACTTAATGTCTGAATTTTGGCATGTTAAGCTATGTATGAAAGAAGATACTTCCAACTAGGTCGTGGATCACTTTACCGGATGCTGTTACAAGACATGCAAAATAGACATTCCTTGTCTTCCTTCATAAAAAAAGTTTCAGGTGTAAGTAGATTGGTTGCATCAACACTCTTTTTCACGCTGTCTACCACACAGGGTTGTTACTTTCAAAACATAAGCAACCAACAATTTTCATAATAACATGTGAACTACTTTCTAAATATTTATATGCTGCAATTGATTCCTTGCCAACTCCATTGCTATTCTTTTATAGGCATCCCAGCCAGCATATGCATATCCCATTGCAAACAATTCATCATTTTTCATTACGACCCAACCACCATTTTGCCGTAGCCAACTTACTTTGGTCCAATAATAATAAGTTACATACATTGACATCAATTATTTGCATGTACTTTTTCTCCTTGGCCCTTATCCCGTGTAAATGGGAAAATGTAACCACATTTATCCATTCTTTTTATTTTTTTGTTAGAAGTACACATTTATTACATGTATAATGAATCCGTGGGGGATTGGTTTTGGTGGCTTGGTTTGTTGAATGGGTAGTGTCAAAGTGTGTCTCCTCCTTTTGTATTCCTACGACAATATGCCAGATTGCCAGTTGCAATTCTTTATTTACCATCAAAACCGGGTAGCGGTTGATTTAATTCATTTTCATATATGGACTCATTTCTGTAGTAATGATATTAGTATAAACTTTTTTCCACATATTCTGCACGTTATTAGATAATACCTTAGTTCTAGTATTACTTTACTCCCACTAAAAGGTTTAACGAGTTTTTCTATAGACCAACATGCTAAATAATAATAAAAAGAACTATATTTTTGAACATAAAGTTACTAAGTAATTATTTTTCACGCCAATCTAATACTATACCCTTTGTGATGATGCACTGATCCCTTTTAAATCAAATATGCTTATATCTGTCGGGGGTCACTGACAATGTTAGGTGATTTTTATGATTTCACAAGAAACCATAACAAAAATAATGTACATCATTTGTGTATTCTACATTTAACACTGCCCTCCACGTAAATATGCTATTGGCATATACACCTATTTCAGCACTGTAATTATCATCTACCGCTAACTACCTAAATGTGTTTGTGATCTTGATTGGACGGCAAGGGACATGTAGCTTATAGGGATTTTCTTGCATCTAGGTCCATTGATTGCATTAACACAAGAAGATAATTAAGAAAGGACACAAGTAGGTAAAGAAAAAAAATGGTTTGCTTCTTTGGCACAAATCATTTGTATGATTCAGGCGTTCCTTAGTGGTGAATTCTTTTGTAAATGGCACGACATGGATTTCTAATCGTAATCTCTATGAATTGTAGCAATTATTTCACATGATAGGGTGCCTCAAATATGGCACCGCCGTGTAATGATCAGCCAAGTAAATAAAAGTCTTAAAACCCCTTTTTCAATTTTAAATAGCTTTGGAAATATATGCTGTGGTGAAACCTGAAGTCAAAATTGGTGAACCTTGTCTTTAAGAATTTTGGACCATTTGGACCATGCAGTGTCATTTTCTTGCTTATATGATCAGATTCAAAGCAATGGACTAAAATTCCTTTATTTTAAAGTGATGTTAAAATTTATACGTGTATAAAAAAACACCATTAAGAATAGTCTTTATCTTCAGTTTTTGATGGCAATTTGACAGATTAGTCTCTTCTAAGAATACTCTTGAAAGCCAAAAACCAAACCTCTACTTTGGGCGCAATGGTTGAGAAGAATAAAAGAAAAAAAAAATAAACATATAGTAAAACCTTAAATTAGAATAATAAAAAACTATATCTGCTGCTTTTTGAAACTTCTTTAACTTAAAAGAAACTTTATGTGCTTTTGAACTGTTCAGTAGGTTTTAGAAGAATTCGTCTATTAGGTTTGAAATCGTAAAAGCTCTCTTTTAGAAATAAACTATTTGCCTATTATTTTGGGGAGGATAGTGGAGATACATTCACATTTATATATAGTGCTATTCCATCCAGAGAAACATGATTTGACTCAATCACCAGTCTCTCGCCGAAATTGACCAAGACTATGTACACCTAATATGCTATTTTATGTTCCCACTTAGCATGATTTTATATATAACTAAGAAAATGTGCAACCATGATTAGAAGTTTTAAAAGAAGCCAGTAAAGCAGAGAACGAATAAATCACTTGATGTTTTAAAAAATTGGTCACAGTTCATTTATCAGTAACCAATCAATTGCAATCCAATAAAAAATCAGGGTCTAGAATTGAATAGATGTGCTAACCATTAACGGTCATAGCTCGTGTAGTGGTCAAAATTTGATAACAAAAAGATGAGAAGCATGATAATTGCATTGCGCTCATAAACCCCACACCCTCAAGTGCATTCTGTAATTAGCTCAAGGCAGGTTCAACACTAGGCTTAGAAAGCTTCAAGGCCCCCAAATGCAACAACTTTCAAAATTACATCGCATCTTTTTTGAAATTTGTAAAAAATGAGTACACGTTAAGAAGTGACAGAATGCAAATCATAGCAACTAACTTTATAATTCTCTTTTGCATATCTCCTTGATTTTGCAAGAAAGGCAATTGTGTACAAAAGGGAAAATGAAAAAGTATACACTATGTAGCAAACTGCACTGATTATGCAGAGGGCAGTGATTAGAACACGTTATTCACTCTTTCACTAGTAAGTATCCACCACATTAAAAAACTTGACTGTACAACAAAATCTCACAACATACAAAATGCCCTGAAGAACAAAAACTCAAAAATTTGGTTTTTAGTACCTCTTGTTAAGTGTCACCTGGAAATTTGAGAACTAACAGCAACACATGGGGCAACGAATTAGTCCATTTTCATTGCAATCAGGGCAACGCTGGAATCCACACTCCCCCACTTCACCATCAACATATTCTTCTTCATCTTCTTCATCACCTGTATAGTAAATTTTACAGCTTCCACTACATGTTTCACAAGGAACAAACCTTATATCCCCACAAGCCTCACACACTCCCCCTCCTCCATCACCTCCAACACTGTCCTCAATCTTCTCACAACAAACCAAAAGCTTCTCAAGCTTCCCATCCTCATGCAGCCTCTGAATTTCCTCAGCTCCACCAATGTAATTCCCCCCAAGAAACACTCTTGGCAATCTTAAACTACCATAGCCATCACCTAATAGCTCTTTAAGCTCTTCCTTGAACCCTGAATGCATTGACACATCCCTCTCATCCACTCTAACTCCCAATCCCTTCAGAATCATCCTCACTTGGCAGCAATCCTCGTAAGTCTTTCGCACGCCGCGTAAGCTAGTGAAGTACAACACCACCTTGTCCTTCCCACATGGATCATCAACCTTGACATCATCCACAACAAATTCATTTTCCTCAAATGGGGACCCCTTTTTAGTCCCATGCTTCTCTTCTTCATCGCCCGGCGGCGCCGGTTGAAGGTGGAAGAGGCTATCCGGAGAGAGCTGTTGCAAGGACTTCCTGAATGAGGAAATCACTTCAGGATCAAAATCTGAGATTGCAGGGTTGAGTCTTGACTCCTCCTCAGTCATGAGAAGCCACATGGGTTTTGGAGAAGCAACAACACTCATCTTGGGTGGATCAACATCAACATCAAGACCACCATCACCAACACCAACATCATCACCACCATTGAAATCAAAAGAGAAGCTCCGGAAGTGGCTCGGCGACCGGAAAGGCGTGGTGGTGTCTTCAAGGCCTTCCATGAGCTCCCATGTGTTGATTGTCTCAGGCTCACCAGGTGGTGTTCTAATTGGGGTCTTGGGAAAAACTTTTGGCAACTTTTGCTCAATCATGTAGGACCAAGTCTTGGCCTCAATTAGCCCCATTGAGAACTCTTCTTTCTTATCTTTCTCCAATACCTCACTCTTCTTCTCCTTTTCCTTCTCCTCAAGCCTTTGCACAAAGCTCTCACTATCAAACCTGAAACTCTCAGTGTTTCCAACCTTGCCATTGGAAAGCTTGAAATCATGGTCACAATTTGCAAAATTTTGAGTTGGAGCAGGGGAATTGAGTTTGAGAGTGCCCAATGTTGTGGAAGTGAGTGCCACAACATGGTAGCTATCGCCTTCTGCTAGAGGTGGGTGATGAACGTGCATTGAATAGCTTCTAGGAGCAGGAGAATAAGGAGCATGGCATCGCCGACATTTCTTTTGCTTTGAACTTGCACAACCCATGATCACTAGAAAAAACAAATCTGAACTGATCAAAAAGAAAAAGAAAAAGAAGAAAGAAACCTTTTGAGCTTTAATTAGGTGAATTTTGGAGCTGAAATATAATGACACAAAAAATGATAACAAATTCACAAAGTGTGGAATTGTTTCATTGATTGTGTGTGTAATGACTTATAACCTCCAAAGATGATGATGCCAATTCTGGAAAAACGTTGGGTCACCAATCTAATGAACATAACTCCTTGCAAACCCCACTTTGTTCATGTGCTTTTGGTGATCATGATGGCACATTTTGGACCAAACAGAGAACAAGAAAAACACAACCATTGAAGTTTTTTTCCTACAATTGTTCCAATGTGAAACCTTAAAAAAATGATCATCAAATTGAGGGGAGGGAGGAAAAAAAAATCCCAGAAGGAGAAATCAAAGGGAAAATGAGAACATGGATTGGAAAGTCAAAAGGAGAGATCAATAATCAATCACTCGTTCATCAATTGAACTGTTGCACCACTTTGATCTCTCCTCTTTCTCGCTCTAGAATTTTAGAGAGAGAAAAAAGACAAAATGAGAACCAACGAGAGTTGCAAGATTTGAAGGACGCAACTTCAGTTTACATACATAGATTTATACGATGCAATACCAAACATTTTTTTTATTGTTGTTATTATTTTACTGAGCAAATAAAATAGAAGGGAAAATTGTTAGGTAATTTTGTATTTTTTTAATTTTTGGGATAATTTTTTTGGACAAAATCAAAATGGGTTCATTGCTTAAATTTCTCTCTCATTCTCTTTCTTAGTATCTACAAAAACAATAATTTCTAACCTCTTTTACACGTTGTTATGTTACGATACAGAAACTTATTTTTCGTTATTGTTTTCTTAAACGGAAATGCAGTATTTATTTGGATATAGTTACCGCGAGGTACTAAGTGACTGCCACTCGCACTTTGTAGAGCGTGAAGTGATTTTCAGAGCTTTTCCTTCTGTTTTGCTTCGCGCGTGATAGCAACTTGGTGTTTTGGCGCGTTGAAGAGACCTCGCTGCTGAGCAGATAAATTGATAATGAATGTTACGCTCTAACCTTCGCCTTAAACCTTAAGTAATATTGTTGTGATTTATTTATTTATATATTATTTTCATACGGACTTTTTTCATTCTTGGTAAAATAAAGATAGTATTTAAGCTTATTTATTTATTTAATACAAATTTTAACTCAAAATAAGGCATGTTGAAGGTAATTAAACAACAGCATATTTAGTGAAGAGGATATTGTTGGGATCATTTAACAAATATTATCCGGGAAGTACTCAGTGTAAATTATTAATTTATTGTATTGGTTAATATGTTTTGGCATTTCAACTTACAATTTTTTTTGTGTATTTTTGTGAAATTTTCCATTATTATTTTGATTTTAAAAAAGTTATTGCTTTGTCCCATGCAGATAAGAATTTAACTGAAAAGGGAAAAATTAGCTGATGGGGTTTCAGATAATAGAGAATGTTAATCCTAAAAAAAAAAAACAAAGAGAATAGAAAATTTTATTTTGATCATAATTAATTCAAAATTTTCTAAATATAGGTAGGCGTAATGTTCGTGCCTTATTATAAAGTTTGCAGATTAAACTAACAAAATACTCACATTATGATGAATAGACCAATGATCAAACTGATAATTATGATTTATTGGTAAGTTGCAGATAATGTACTAATAATTATAATATAACATTTGTGTTGCGACTTGCGAAATCCTTGAATCAAATACTTGGTGTTTTAGATGATGAGCTAATTCAGCAAAGATCAAACATGCCGTTTTGAAGTATTCTCTGCGTTTTAAAATAAATGTTATATTTGAAAAAAAAATATTTGTCTCAAAATAAGTATTATTTAACTTTTTAATGTAATATTAATGTTGTTTCTTTTACTAATGTCCCTAATAAAGGTCTCTCTATCTTTTTAAGGTAATATTAATAATAATGTTAGTTTTATAAATTATTATTTATTTATTTATTTATTAATGTTTTTAGTATATGTAAAATAACATAGGATGCAACCTATTTTGAGACGAAGGGAGAATAAGATAAGCATCCAAACGACTTCATTTAATTAACTACAGTATATTTAAAGTGGAACATTTGTTAGAGGCTTCAATTTATTAAATAATTAAATCATTGCCTACCAAATAAATAATAATTGGATAAAGTATTTTGCACAAGTTGTTGTCAAAGAAGAATCATGTCCCGCAATGGAACTGGGAAATTTACGCAATTGAACACACTCACACGACAAATTTTAATGTATCTTTAAGAATAATACCTAATCATTTAGATTTTAAACACATCATATAATTTTATTTTCCCTTGTGCTGTTATGCGATGTTATGGGTATATCCTTTACATAAATTTGATCATCATTTTGATGTATTAAAAGAACATAAGATTTAAATCTGAGTGATCAACTAATATAATTGATCTAAAAATGTAAAATTTACATGTCACAATACTTTTGGTACATGTCATATTTTTTATTTTATTAGTTTAACAGATTCTTTTTGTACCAAAAAAAGATTAGCGTAGTTTCTTTGGTAGATCGTTTAAACAGTATGGAATAATGAACGGACAACTTTGAACTAAGATCTCGAATTTACTTTTTGGCTCGAAGGGACACAAGTATGGCTTTTCTTACATGAGATTAGATTAACATAAGTACATAATTTTTTTGGGTGTAACATAAGTACATCATTATCCTAAAAAAATAACATAAGTACATCATTAACTTCTTTACCTAAATCATCATACTAAATGAGAAATTAGTGTAGCTTTTAGGGCGTTGGGTATATGGATACTGTTCTATTAATTAAGTAGATATTGTAGTTAAATAATTCTTAACTTTTATAATGTTTTTAAGCGATTCTCTTAATCAGTAAGTAAGAATCATTTTATTATTTTATATTCTTAAAATAATAATACGTGAGTAAGTAATTCACTGACAATGTAATTAAAAAGATTTTATATATTATTTAATCACAAATCAAAGTATGTGATAAATTTATAAGATTATACTTCAATTGTTTGACAGTATAAAATATTATCTTTTTTCATAAAGATTATAGTCTAAATATATTTATTTTAAATATTTTATTATTAAAGTATTAGTTAAGAAATTATTGAAAAATATTTCAGATACACTGTAGTTTATATTGCACAGGTAGGTGGGCGTTGCGCAAATGGTGGTCACCTTTGGCCGTTGCTTGCATTTAGACACTTTTACTCTTTTAAATGTTTTTCCTCTTCAATTGATAGCATCCTTCATTGCTCTCATTTTATGAAATGAACACGAGAAAAAGTCATAATAACGAGAAACTGATACACCAACTAACACGTACATTTAATAAACTCACTTGAGTGTCTACGCACGATAATAATTTGGAGCATATTTACCTAAAATTTATTATACAACAAAAAAAATTTGTAAAAAGAATCAAACATAATTATGTTAGAAAATTGAGACGTTTAAATTTTATGCTTAATTTTAGATTTCAATTTGAGCAAGAGTTGTTTTTGGTCATTAAATAGGAATCTTAAGTAAAGTTGTGAGATTATTAACCCTCAGATTCACAATAATATTTGCATAAATTAAGTCCTCTTAATAGAGAGATTCTTGGGTTCAATTTATTAGAACTTGGAAAAAATAAAATTGAAAAAAATAGAATTTTCGAAAGAAAAAAGCTTTTTTCGTGGGTAGTAAAAACTGAAAGTATTTTATTTTTATTTTCTATTTAAACTCAATATATGTGTAGTAAAATAATAAGTTTTGAACAAATGTTTATAGGAAAAATTGAAAAAAAATACCTATAAAATTTAAATGGTTAGAAATATAAAAAGGCAAAAACATTCAAATGAGAGAAAATCAAACTCTATAAATAAATGTATGAAATAATAAACTAAAAAAATAAAAAACAAAATTTATTTACCGTAAAAGAATTTTAATAAAGAAAATGTTAGTACATAACACAAACTTTTATAATATCTTTTGAACACGCTCTTTATTATTAATTAAATTTTTTTAGAAATTATAATTTTTTTTAGCAATCAATTTTTATTTAATGAATTTCACTTATGATTTTGTAGTTTAATAAATTTTAATCAATAATAAATAACAGCTAGAAAAATAGTGTAATGATAGTTATTGGGAATATAAGGGAATAAAACATTGAGATTTCTATCAATCATCATGAACAAATTCCATAACTAAATTTGATATCACATTAATTCAATTCAAAATCTTAAAATATTTGGATCATAAATTCTTCTTACTTACATGATATTTAACTTGTGCACTCCTATCCAATTTAGAATTTTATATTTGTTGTTGCGAACCTTTCAAGGGATATTGGCTAATGGCATTGGGGAAGATTCACAAGTAGAGACTAGATTGGGGTATCTTCAAGAATTCCAATCGATGCTCAAGCCAGTTCTTCGAGTCCAAGAATTGAACATACTTAAGGGACCCTAGTGAATGCTAGCTAGTTATCCCTGATATGATATGTTCTGTTCTATTATATAATAATCTTATAAAATACCTGATAACTACATAAACAAAATAAAAAAAATAAAAAAAGAAGATATTATGAGAATTTAAATTTATAATTATTCTCGAGGTAATGCGAAGCACAGTGATATCCACTTGGCAATTTACGTGAACAATGCTATGCGTGGTTCATCGATGACAGTATTATCCAAAAATCGAATTGGCCAGTTTCCCAATTCAGAACTCATGATTGCACAAGTATATAGCAGCAAGCAACAACACAGTATTGATGAGTTTAATCTGATTTGATATTTGGAGGTACACGTGATGGCACGTGGACATGAAGTCTTTACAGTTGCAGGATCTTGCCCCTACCCGAGTGCTTCTCCAATTATGGCTGCAACTTCAATTTCCCCTCATCAACGCCTAAATATTTGCTTCTATACCATTTCCACGTACCTATCTTTTGCCTGCTGATTTGTTCAATCAATTCTCTTATTACTGTTAGAGTATTTTTTTTATTTATTTATAGGAATAAAAAATAGTATTAAAAATTTATAATAATTCATGTATCTTATTTAATTAATTGTTCTAGATCTCTTGATTTATTGTAAGAGTTTATAATTTTATGCATATATGGATTAATTAAATATTATTATTAACATGATTTATATATAAGAACACAACATATGATATCAGGGATAAGTGTAACTAGTGGCTAAAATGGACACAATGCTAGAACAAGGGCATCATAGAAGATTTCAGAGATGCGTGTTTCGACAAAAGAAAAAACAATTGAGTGTGATGCTCACCTGTTGAAGTGTGACGGTAAATAAAAGTTTAATTTCTCATTTCATTTCTCCATATATGAATCTTGTGTGGCTTCTATAGTTTTCTCTCAAGCAATAATGGATATAATTAAGCTTGTAATTAGCATTGTAAGCTTTGCGACCTTTAATTTATTATATAGTTACTTTATATTTGTAACTAATCCCTAGATTCTGTCATTAACAACAAATTATCACCGAATTATCAACCGTTAATTTCCCGCGTATTTGGTTGAATGCTTGACTGCAGCGTCAAAATTAAAGCAACTACTTAGTTTGTTCTGTATTTTTCAGGAAATTTGACGGGTAAATATGAATAATAGACGCAAATCCAAACCCATGTTTCACCTACTTATATATTTGTATTTTCTTTAACCCTTATTTCTTTATATGATGTGGATATTTATTAAATTCTTTTTTTTTTTGCAATATAAATGATTATATACTCCAGAGAAAGTATTTGTAATTAAACACCCTTGAAATATTACTTACTGTACTTGGTAGGAAGGAAAAAATAGATGCAAAATAAGATGAATGACAAAAATAATATAAAGATCTTTTTTATTTATAAAAATTTTATTTGATTGGAACATAATTATAATCGGTTATAATAAAAATATATCTGTAGTCTTTGCAGTAAAAGAAAAAAAGAAAAAAAAAATATTGATGCTGACTGCTGCAATCAATAAACTTGAACAGCATTCTTGTTGACCTCAATCAATACACAGAGACGACTTTGGTCTCTATTAAGTTGAATATCGCAAAGGAAACCCATAGCCACAACTAATCTTCATTAATCTAACTAAGTGAGCTGATTAATATATGATTCAGTGCCAAAAAAACAGGGAAGACACATAAACATACTCCAATATAATATACAATCACAAAATAGTTTTAAATATTTAATTATTTATGCATGTTAGGAGAAAGGTGGAGTTAGTTTAGTGGCTTTTAATCCTTGGATGGTATGTTTGTCTGGCTCTTGCTACATGCATAAGTCATGGACTCCACTTCCTAAGTTAAGATGGTGCATAGCTATTAACAAAATTGATTATTGATTCAAGAGGAAAAGTGGTTTGGAAGTTTGTTCACTATTGGTGGAAATGTGGGACACACATTCTCTATACACAATCCAATGCTCAATTTGATTTTTTTTGGGATGGCAATCGTGCTAGCTGTGTATGTCTTTAGCTTGTCCACAAGACCTGAAATTGCGGCCACAATTGATGCATTTGATTTCTATAGAATAGAATTCAGTTATAAAGCTACACATACGAATTTTCTATACAGACAACCATAATTAATTATTTTATATATGTAGAAAATGCAAAGCTTATATAACATTTTAGTGATACTTTAATAAGTTTAAATTACTCCATTAGTCTCTAAATTATTTGAGAATTTTTTTAAAAAATCCCCAATTTTTTTAATTATATTGGATTATATCTTAAACTAAAAAAGATAAGTTCGGTTAATTTATAGCAGTTTTTTTGGTGATTTTAAAAAACCTAAGACTTTAATTAAACATTATTTACACGATCGATGACCCAAATATTATTGTTTTAGTTTAGAAACCTATTTAAAATTTTTCAAATCGTTAAAAAAATCAACTGAGTAATTTAACCCTTTAATCATTAACATTATTTTCTATTTTGAGAAGAACATTATTTTCTTAATTAACCTTAGATTGGATAATAAAACTAGTTGTCGCATTTAGTTCAAACAAGTGTTCTTCTAAAAAAATATACTATTTTAATTGAAACATAGTTAAATTTATTATTTTTACGCACAAAGTTGAAACTAATTTTTATATTAAATGATGACAACTTTAATTGTTATCGTAATGACAATAAACACATAATTAATTTTACATAATTTTATATTAATTATATTAACCATTATTATAATAACAACATCCAAAATTAATTTTATATCATTTTTTATAATTAACTTAAAAATATATAAGTATATACTTGAAAAGTTCTAAGAAAGGGAGGGTTGGAGTCTGTGCTTATCCCCCTTTAGATTCATCCCTGGAGTGAGAAATACATGCATTTTGTTGAAGAAAAAAAAACTCAATTTAATCTTTCTATGATCAAGGTTTACCTAAGGGTAAGATTGGTGAAATTAAGTTTTAGGTCCATAAAATAAATTCTTATTAGTTTTTATAAAGTAAAAAAGTAAATTATGTTGGCAAAAAGACTTAACATCTAAGTCTTTCATTTGAAGTAAAAAAAATCTTTTTAAAATTTATTTTAAATCTCACAAATCAATCCTGTTTGTTACGCAGAAGAATTTCTTCAATTTAATAAATTTTCTTTGCAATCTTTCACTAAAAAAAATTTAGAAAGATTCAATTCAACTAAAGCTTCCCATGGATGCTTTTTTAAGAATTTGCTTGAGGTTTGATGGCTTCAGAAGAATGTATTCTACAAGAAATGCATACTTTCCTACAAGAAAATAAAAATAAAAATAAAGGAAAGAAAAAGTACCTGAATCTCATCTAAAGCGATAATTAACAAAAAAAAAAAATACAGCTAAAGGAGAAAAAGGTACCCTAAAAGGGCATGTTTGGGCCCAAGTGAATGAAATATTACAAATAAATTTGGTCGTGTAAGAGGACGTGACTCATGAGTCCAGCCTTGATTGTTGACGCATCAAAAACTCTGAATCAGAGAGAAAAAGCCCATTTTTAACATCAGAACAATGAATTTTGACAAACAAAATAATATTCAGAAAAATGATGGAGAAAAAAAACCCAACAATTTCTGGATGGACCAAAAACAAAATTTTTGCTCAGAACAATGGAAAAGGTGACGGATCCGGATGTAATAGATCAAGGACAATGCTTCCAGCACCCCCTTTTATACTGGAAAGCTCAATCTATAATGTAATTTTGAAAAATAACGAAGAAAAAAAACCAATAATGAAAAAGATGATGGATCGGGATGTAATAGATCAAGGCCAATGCTTACTGCACGCCTTTTTTTACGCATCAGGGTGTTTTTTTTTTTTTTAATTATCAATTGGAGGTAGCTTTTAAATTAATTATCAAAAAGTAGATAAATCATAATAACTGTTATGACTTCTCACTTAATTTTTTTTTTAATCGTAAGAAAATTTATTTTATTTTTCATAATTTTAAACAAAATTTACAACTTCAAAATCGTAAATATATTTACAACTTATTCCGTTTTAGTTTTTTTTTCTAATTTTTATTGTTCATATTATTTTTATATTTATTTATTGTTGAAATTCATAAACTTATTTACTGACTTTCACATTTTCACTTTTTTTTTAGTTAAGCTTTTTATTATTTTCAATTTTCACTTTTTTAGGTTAATTTAATTAAATAATTTTAAAAA
>PYAF01002910.1:826431-875558 GCA_007407185.1 Glycine tomentella | reverse complement strand
AATAGGTATTTATTAAATAATTTTAAAAAATTTAAGAATTAAATAGACTAATTTTATTTTTAATTAGATTAGTTTATTAAATAGATTAATTTAATTTTTAAATAACTTAAGAATTAAATTAAATAATTTAAAAAAACTTAAGAATTAATTTAATTATTAAGTTAATAAACTAAAAATTAATTTAATTATTAAATTAATAAACTTAAAAAACCGTTAATAACTTAAAAATTAATTTAAATAATAAGTTAATAAACTTAAAAAACAGTTAATAAACTAAAGAGTTAATTTAATTATTAGGTTAATAAGTAAATTTTTTAAGTTTTTTGAAATTATTTAATTTAATTCTTAAATTTTTTAAAAATTAAAAACTAAATTATTTTATTTAATAAATACCTATTATTTAAAAAATTTATTTATTAAATAATTAAATTAAAACTTCTCACAGTAAATAAGTTTACTGTAAAAAATTTGAAAAATGAAAAAAAAAACTTAATGTAAAAAAAAAGTGAAACTATGGAAGTAGTAAATAATATATTTTTGATTTTTGCTTAAAATTATGAAAAAGAAAATAAAATTTCTTACAACTTTGAAGTTGTAAATTAAAAAAAAAATTACACTGAAATTGTAAAAGTTTTCCCAAATGATAATTAAAAGAAAAAAAAAAAAAAAAACTCCTGTACGTAAGAAGTCACTTTCTGCACCTCATAAAAATCAACTAGCACCTTCTTTGTATTCCAAAAGGCTCAATCTAGAGTGTAATTTTACATTTTGAATTAGACTTTTTGAAATACAAAGGAGCTGCTGGTAAATTTTTATAGTATGCAGGAAAAAAACACCCATAAATCAATAACTGCTCTGTTCCTCATTCAATAAACAGGACACAAATCTTAGCATTATTTTTCAAACTTTCCACATAAGTAAAATTCATCATTTGGTTCATATATTTAATATTTATTTATAAATTAGTCCCTATATTGAAAATTTTAACTTTTAATTCCTAAGAGAATATTAAATTATATTTTTTATCTTACAAATTTGGATATGTTACAACAATGTTAAACAAGTATTGATATTTGTAATGAATGTTTGATGTGGCATATGATTCATTAAACTATTCTTATGTTTTAGATCATACATGAAATTAACATTATATTTTTTTCTATATAAAATAATTACTACATTTTAGTCCTTATAAGAAACCAACATTTCAAACTAGTCCTGTATGAAATTAACAATATCACATTTTACTCTGCACAAATTCTATTTGATTGCTTGATTGCTGATCATATTTTCCTATAATTACAAATACAGCTATCATTCTTCAAACAAAATGACAAGGGTTTAATTAGCAAGTATTAATTTTAGTCAAATACATAAATGTAAGATTTTCAGGACCATCATTGTATTTTCTAATGTAAGAATACAAACATTCTAATTTATGCTTTGAGAACCTTCCCCTTCCCCAACCCTTGTTCTCTATATTTTAATGGGAGAAATAATGTTGTGAAGATATTTTTTAAGACTATGTGAAGAAGGGATTATTTGGTGAGGAGTTAATAAAATATGTTGATACTTTTCCAACAGTAAGAATATTTTTTTTTTTAACAAAGGATATGACAGTCTTGAAAATCAATATTCAATGGTGATAATCAAATGAAAATTATAATATTGCATTTATTAAAAATTGATGAATTATGTTATTTATCATATAGTATCACAAGATTGTCTATCAAACATATTGTTTGTCCAAAATCCAAATGCTCAAACACCTGTCGCGAAGGAGGCTAGGAACGATGGGGCGACAAGGCCCCAAAGAACGGAAAGGAATCCAATGGCTTATGAGTTTTAAAATAATTGAACTTATTATAATATTTATACATTTTTTATTATAAATTATAGTGATAATTAAAGTGTGTTCTTTCTTAGTGAATGAAGTTCGAACCTCGTTGGAGGAAAAAGTAGTTTTTTTTTTGCAAGAGCCCTAATTTTTTCTGTTACTTTCTCTCACATAAAAATCAATTAATTGTTAATTTTAATTAAATATATAGATTATTTCTTAACATATGAATTCTCGTCCAATTTAAAGTTATTTTTAAGCCTAAAAATATGTGGTCTACCTTGGCTAAAATTTAATTAAAATTTAGCAGATACAAATGTAAAATTTAACCAAAAAATCTCATGAAAAAGATAACAGAAGAAGAATTACTCTAAGTGGTATTCATTCAGCAAAAAAAAAAAAAAACTCTATGTTGTATTCTATTTTCATCTCTATACATCTAGGTTCCAATTGGGTTAATATTTTAATGAAGTGATTATTTAATAAGTGCTTATCATATAAGCACTTATGCATAAGAAGTTATTTATTGTATAATCAAAGAGAAAAATATGGTTAAACTGTTTCAATATTCATAGAAATTGTAAGTTGTTTTCGTAAGTAATCTTGGATGGTTCATTGAAAATGCTAAGAATAATTTATGAACATAGCATACACGTACTATTTTTTTTCATAGGTTTTTTTAAATACAAGTACTTATATTATAAAATAAGTCTAAATAAAATTGTAATTAAGCTCGTTCAAACACATACACCACTATTACAAAAATTAAGCACCGAATAATTAGCTATATATATATATATTTTTTTTAATGTATTGGAGGAAAGGTTGTGCATGGATAGAACACTAGAACATATTGTTCTTGACGATATACTGTCTTGTGGGTAATTAAGTGTTTAATTTGAATATAATTATGTTATAAATTATTCTACTTTACAAGACAAAGAATATGTTTAGTTTAGAGGTTGAAAATAGAAAGAATGAAAATAAAAGGATTTTTTTTTTAAAAAAAATAAGATTATAATTATAAAAGATATAAGTCTTATATAAAAAAAAGTATAAAATTGTTGCCAATTCCTTCTTTCTTATCTTAAATCAAACACAGCTTAAAGAAGAAAGGATGTGAGAGGAAAATTTAATTGCAGGTACAGGCACATGGGAGCAGGAAAACATGTGAAGAAGATTCAGAATAATTATTTCCATGAATTAATTTATAGAATAAGAGAGCAACAAGGACTAACATATATATGCACCTTACTTTAAAGCGTTTGCCATCAATTTTCTATTGGTAAGCTTTGTTGTAGGCCCAGCTTAAGTAGAAAAGATGGTGGGGCCAAGGCTAATGATACCCATTACGTGCCCCATCCTTCCACCACCATCATCATCATCACTTGCACAAAAATCTATGTGACATTGTAATTGCAAATGATGCTAAATGTGGGTCTCTCTCATCAGTTCCATAGATACGCTTAGCATTGAAAAAGTGAAAGCACCAAATGATTTCTTCATCAATGCATAAACGACACACTCTTATCCCATTCAAATTTTCTTGTACATTTGAATACCCTTTTGCCCCCATCCTTGTAAATTAAAGTCATCCCTGTAAAAGTGAATGTGATCACTCTCGATCATGATTCAGGCGTTGTTTGTATTAGCATGCTGTTCACTGTATCATAAAAAAGATGTTCTTGATTTTAGTTGATGCATAAAGATTCACTTTTCTTTTTGCACTATCTTAGTTTTTTTGGTGATTTTTCATTCAATATATGGGGTGGGGTATAGGAATTTGATATATGATTGTGAGGCCAACCATAGTCACATAACTCCTTTTTTTTTTTTTCATCAAGACACCCATTTGCTGTTGTCTTTTGTAAAAGTGAATGAGATAATTAATACTGATTCAAGTTTTGGTGCTAACACTTTGCTACATAAAAAATATATGTCCTTGGTTTTAGTTGGTTTTTGAAGATCTATAACTTATTCCTTTTCACCATCTTATTGTGCTTTTACAGCTATACTTAAATGATTTTTCATTCTAGAAATAATTTTTGTGTGATTGGTTTGAAGTTGAAAAATTAATTATGAGTATAAAATTGATTTTAAATATATTTTTATATGTTTGATTTTATATTAGAAAATAATTTAAAATTGATTATAAATATAAAATTGATTTCGAGTTGAAATAGTTTTGAGTAGTTTCTACATGTTAGATATAAATTTTTATATTAAACTTTACTTATAATTTAATTTTATAATAAAACATCTAAATATAAATTACATTTCTCTAAAATTATTTTTAACTAAAATCAATTTTATAAAATTAATTTAATAAAAAATTAATTTTAATTTATCAAATTTTTTTTATCTAAACACACACGAAGTAATGTGAGGCCACGTCCATATGGCTAGTTATCTATGCCAACCACATGTTTAAGCTTGTTTGTATACCCTGCATGTTTGAGGATGAAATTAGAACTTTCTCCATCTAGAGTTAAAAGAACTGACAATATATATAAATGGCCAATGAAATAATAGCACATAGTGAGTATATTTCAAAATCCCAGTACAGGTATCTTTAATGGAAAATAGCCAATATATATCCCGGCAGATGCCAGATTCGCGATTACTCTGATTCTAAATGCAAATTCCATGTCCCTCACTAATACTTTGAAAAGTGCTGGTAACAGATTTTTTTAACACATTATTGAAATATATTTTATTGAAAACTATGAAATTATACAAGTTTTACTTTTTATGTAATGAATTTCATTTAGAATTTTTAATTAATAATAAAAAATGTTATAAAAATTAAAGTGTTTAAAACTATATTTTATTTTTATCAATCAATATTAATTGTTAGTAAAAGAAATTTAAACATGTAGTTTCTCTTTCTTTTCCTTTTCTCCTCTTCTCCTTTATAATTAGTAAGAAAATCTTATAATTTCTTGTTTAAAAGTATGTTCTTATTAACCCTCATTTCTTACCGACGATCAGATTAATATTTTCTATGTAAAGAGCACTATTTAAACACAATTAAAACTTGTTTTCTAGAATACATGTGCATGGAATATTTTTAATCAAACATAATATTAAAAAAAATGCTTCTAACATCGGTTAAAGTTAGGTCATTGTAATGATGATGTTGAAAACCACAATCTAAATTGGATCTTCATATATGAAATAATTAGCATCGGTTCTTCTAAAACCAATATGAATAACAACATCGATTTTAGTAGAACTGATGTTAAAAAAAATGTATATACAAAGGAGAATTTTTTCACATCAATTTTTCTGATAATTGATGTTGTTGTTCAATGCTTGGTGTGAATCAAATTCAATTAAGTACTACCACTGAATTTAACATAAGCTTGTTTAGGAAGTTGTATGTCATTTTAAAAATAATTTAAAACTATATACTATAGATTAATTAATGTCAATGATTAAATACGTTGTACTTTCCAAGTGGGGCTTACCAAAGAACTTATCCAATTATACATCTTCCAACCACGCAAGCAAGGGACATTTCTCCACAAAACCAACCTTTGTTTTTATTGGATTTGCTTTTCTTTTAGTGTGGACGGGTTAACCAAACAAGACTTTGAACCCAATTTCTAATTCTAGTATATACATTGTGAGTGGTGAGCAATAAAAGGACATTTTTACATAATTAGGTGATTTGTTAAATTAGATGATTTTAAAAATTATTTATTAAAGATGATGATTTTGATATCAATTATAATTATAACTGATGATATAAAGTGACTTTTTACATTGGATTTAATTTTAATAATGGTAGATAAATGATCTTTTACATCAATTGTGATTATAACATTATAAATCATCATTTTTCACTATTATAATAATAACCAAAAGTCAAAATAAACCATATTTAATAAATAATTTTTAAAATAATCTATTTTATTATATAATTTTACAAAACCACATAGTTTGATAAAAAAAATCCAATAAAAGGTCAAAATATATCCTATATATAAAGTATGTTTTCCTCGAATTATTAATTCTCAAATAATTTAATTAATTTGAGTTATATAGAGTTTCATGATATACATCAATTCTCAGTGTAAAACCTGTCAAATTTAAAAATAATTATTGTATAACTATTAAGATAGTTATTATTAAACTTAACTATTAAACTTATTATACACGGTTGTTTGTGTTCAGTTCATATGTACTTTTTTTTTAAATATTTCTACAATTTCATGCATAAAGAAGTTTGGCATCGACCTTAATTCTGGAATAATTGAATTTGAACTTATCTATAATGCAATGTTTGACTTCGTGCACACCAAGAACTTGTGACTTTTAATATACAAATAAAAAAATATCAGTTTATATAAAAATAACAGTGTGTGTTAAGATTTTATAATGGTCTATCCACTAATTAAAACTCGTTTATAATTTTGTATACAATATGTAATTTTATTATGAAAAAACTCAGGCTAAACCAAATGTACGTAAAGTGAATTAGGATAGATATTACATTAAAACTTAGATGCTTTAGAAAATCACTAAAAATAATATCCAATATATGTTGAGCACAATAAAATATATATTACAACATAAATGTTATTTTTTCCTCAAAATATCAATTTAATTAGTACATACACTTAATTAATACTTTCAAAATATCTCATTACCTCGCGTATCTCAAATTTACATTTAATGTCTTGAAGAGGGGCCCATGAAAGCTCCTGTCTTGTTGATATATGTTGCATATTTAGAGCTAATTTAGTTAACATTTTTAACCTACTTATTAAAAATTTTTGTACCACTCAAAATTAATTTTCAAACCTACTTATTTCAAAACCTACTTTCTAGTAACTTTAGAATTATGAACTTAAGATTTTGATTTTTCACAGGTTTCTTATTATGTTATTATTATTCTCCCTCTTCTCTGTTTTATTATTTTCTTTTATTTAAAATAAAATATATTTTAAATTCTCTCAAAATTTGGCAAAAATGGTTTTGATTATCTTATTTTTAAAATGTCACCTAGATTCTATATTTTATTTTGACATACCAAAAAAAAAAATTGTTCATTTGATTCCTATAGTTGAACAAATTTTATTTTAAAGTCTTTATATTTAAATTTTTTCGTTTTAATCTTTGTACAAACACTTTAGGATTTGGTGCTTGCAATACACGAGTTATCCTTTTAGTCCTTGTCATTTTGTAACATAGAGATAAAAAGAAATCCAAAAATGCTTGTACAAGGAAGAAAAATAATGATTTTTAAGTGTAAGAACTAAAGATAAATTTTGTGCAACTATAAGAACCAAATGAATAATTTTTCCTTAAAAAAATAACATTTATAGCAGTGAAAATAATAAAACTAATTTTGATCTAAAACACATTACTTTTTTTTGTCACAACATCTCTTATAATTTTTTTTCCCACTCGTTTCACATGCTTTGGAGGGATGTAAAATAAATAAACATCATTGATATATTTATGTGAATGCTTGATTTAGAGGAGAAAATATGGTAAGTAAAAATAAAAGATAAATAATTTGAAAAAGAAGAAATAAAACAAAAATAAAATTATATATTGTATTGTTTGTTTTAAGAGAAATGAACCAGAAATAGTAAAAATAATATTGTAAAATTATTTGATATGAATGAAATAAAGAAAATAGATTTTTTTTTTTAATCAAGGGAGAAGGGATTAAATGGACACACAAAATCGATTATGATACACGAATAATCAATTACTTAGTGCTGATAACCATAAAAATCAATTATGATGCATAAATACTCGATTAAATTGGTAAAAATAAAAATTGATTATTTAAGTGAAATAATCGACACTTTTTATTCAAAATAAATGTTGCGAAGACAGAAAGTGACGCTCAGAACCCCCACAACAAGATTGTAATCAATTGCCTCTCTTCAAACTCACTAGTACCAAATTCCCCAATGCCATTTTGGTCTTCGACATTTTATTTCCATCACATGAACCGAACACAGCATAACAGTCTACAGTATATATCAAAATTAGAGTTAATTAGAGTAAATTCGAACTGGGATCTAACTCTCTCTCTCTCTCTCTCTCTCTCTCTCTCTCTCTCTCTCTTTGTTCTTGAGTCTCTGCACACAGCACACATCATCATCATCATCATCTCCCTTTCTGAAACTTTTGTCATCATGAGAGTGCAAGCCAAACCCTGTTATCAGCCTTAAAGCGAAACAGTGAGAGAGATAGAGACACCACTTTGCATGAGAACGATATCACTATCACATCTCATCATCTTATTCTACCATGGCCTTCCCACCTTCTCAGAGTTTCACGTTTAACACTACTCATGAAGAAGATCACTACCACCTCCCTCCAACCTCTCTCAACGCCTTCCCCTCTTTGCCACCCCAACACTTTCAAGGTTCAATCATCTTTTTCTCATTTTCTGCTGTCAATAATTTATTCAGAATTCAAAATCATTGAAAAAATCGACCAACTTATCATATGGCGGTTTATATATGTATATCAGTACATATATTATTTTCTTTGTGAATAAATTTAATTTCTATACACTTTCAATTAATCAATCAGAAATTATTGTAAATATGATTCTTGTGATAGTGATTAGAAAAAATAATAAACTTACTATAAATTATTGTTTATCATTGGATAACAATATAAAAACTTTATATTGTTAGTACATATACTATTTATGGAGATATAAGATATATTGGATGGTTAAGAAAGAAGAAAAGATGAGAAAGGCTGCAAATTTGATTTTCTCTGCTAACAAAAAAAAAAATTACATTCTAAAAAGCTAATATTTGCAGATGAAAACAATACTATTTATTCTTTCGTTTTGATAACACAACATTGTAATTTTGTGTTATATGTCGTAGGGGGTGCACCTTTCATGTTGAAGCGGTCCATGTCGTTTTCAGGCATTGAGAACAAGTGCAATGAAGTACATGGAGATGATGAGTTATCCGATGATGGGGTCTTCCAGTGTGGGGAGAAGAAGAAGAGGTTGAAATTGGAACAGGTGAAGGCCCTTGAGAAGAGTTTTGATCAGGGGAACAAGCTTGAGCCAGAAAGGAAAGTGCAGTTAGCTAAGGCTTTGGGGTTGCAGCCAAGACAAGTTGCCATATGGTTTCAGAATAGAAGGGCCAGATGGAAAACCAAGCAATTGGAGAAGGAATATGAAGTCCTCAAGAAGCAGTTTGAAGCAGTCAAGGCTGATAATGATGTTCTTAAGGTTCGGAACCAGAAACTACAGGCAGAGGTAATAATTAATGATTTAAATGTTCTTAAGGTGGATTCCCGCATTAATTAACTATTTACTTGATTATAAGTTGGTCATTCTTGTGAAGAATATCTGTGTTACTGTCAGACCCCATATCTGCATCTGAGTACGTAGTAATTAATGTTTTTCTTTTTGTTTTCAATGTCTTTTATTTTTACTATGACCAACAGACACAGTCGCACTAGATCCAAGTAAGCCTTTAGCACCCATCAGAATCTGTGTACCAAAGGAATGTGGATACTTGATAATCTTGACTTGTTTTTAATTACATTTTTTCCCCCTACTATATGTTGTTTGCAGTTGCAAGCTGTAAAAAGTAGGGATTGTTGTGAAGCTGGAAGAATCAGCCTTAAGAAAGAAACTGAGAGTTCATGGAGCAATGGAAGTGATAGCAGCTCATATCTAAATTTAGATCTCTCGGGAGCACTAGGTTTGAACAGTCCTATATCTTCTCATAACATTAAAAACCTACTACCAAATTCGTTAAAGCCTAACAGCATAACCCAACTCCTTCAAGATGATAGCTTGTGCAACATGTTTCACAACATTGATGCACAACAGAACTTTTGGCCCTGGCCTGATCAGCACCACCAGCGTTTCCATTGACCCTATATAAATGATTTTTGGATATTAATTAATGATATGATATGAGGACAAATTATACAATACAATCTTTTTTCTTCAGTTTTTTTTTTTTCAATTTATATATTTATGTGCAGTAAATTGGTGTATAAAGTTTGAGCAAATTAAATCTGCTATTAGAGTCATGAGGAGTCGGTGGACTTTGAGCAGTGCAATTTCTTTCCTCTATGTATACTTTATTGTATTGCAGAATGATATAAAATAATATTTATGTTAGGCTTAACTAAAAAAATATTAATATTGCTGAGTTATGGCACATGTGCCTCCTAAGTGGATTTCCAGCTCTGCGGATCATGAATAATTAAAAATGCATGGGATTCTTTTTTTGCCTTCTTTAAGCATATATTATTTTATTTCATATCGGTATTTTGGAATCATGAGATTGAGATCATGTTGTGGAAAAATGCATGCAAAGTTCACCTAATCAGTGTAATGGAAATTGAAAGGGTACGGTGAACTATTTTATCTATGGTGAGCCCACAATTAATCCTACAAGAAGAGATAATCTGTGTGGAACAGTTCCAACATCAACTTATTGGTGTTGTAATTTGATACTATATATATTGGATAAATTTGAACAGTAAACAGTTTATAATGAATTTATATATATTTTATATTTATTCTTTTACACTATTTTAACTTTTATTAATTTATATAATTAGATATATATGTTTACGCGGAAAATTTACGGTATTATATTTATATATATAAATCAAAGAAAAGTTGTGTATGATAAAAACAGGAAAATATTGCACGAAAGGGTCTATTTTGTTGATTTTTTTATCATTTCCCTTAAGAAATAGAGTAAAAATAAAAGTTGTTTAGTGGAAGAGAAATAAAGAAGAAATATTTGAATTAAATTAAAAAAGAAGTAGAAAAATTAATATTGAATAAAAAAAATATAAGAAACCAAGGTACCCTTCAATGTACAAGGACAAATGGCAAACCAACCAATGGCATGCCAGCTGCAGAGAGCACAGTGCTGCACACAAAACAATTTCCTCGGGCTTCTTTTCAAATTTGCGTGGAAGATTTTTGTCCGTATGATCCACCTAAAAATTCAAACATCGCAACCCTATTTCATGCCTCCCAAACCACCAAAATTTTTGGGACTTAATGATTTCCTCGCCTTTCTCTCCTCATCTGCCGTAATTCGCCATTTAAAGGCCTATTTAGTGCATATAAATGTATCCTTTGTCATCTATGTTAATTTAACTATAGAATATTCCCTCCCTATGCACATAAACAGTTTAATTTGCCACAATAATGAAAGCTATTTTATGTAATTGATGCCGATGGTTAGTTTTTATTACTTAACTTATAATCTGTTAGTCATAGTCATATATATATCAACCAGACAATTTAATTAAGATAATTATAGATTTTATATCATATGATCATACTTTTTCATTAAACAATTGTAGTTAAATAGACAATCCGTTAAGTCTAGTAAATCTTTCTTAAGATCTATCACCTGTCCTATTTAATTAAAAAGATTTAAAAAAAAATTTGAATTTGATCTTTTTATTAAATGATAAGTTAAGTAAGATTTTAAATAGATTGGATCATAGGTCCCCCGATCCCCCGATAAGCTGTCTATCCCACTTTTATCCCTATTCACCGCTCCCAAACCCACCCTAAATTGCTAAGAAATATGATTTGAAGTTTGTTTTAAAATTAGGTAAAATTAATTTTGAACCAATTAACCACACCTGAAAACAAAATTGTTTGTGGTTTAATGCTACATGTTACCATCTTGAAAAACAAACAACAGAAGCCAGAGGTTTGAAACAAAAAATAGAAATGACTTTACAAAAAATAGAAATGACTTATCTCGGCAGTTCTGTGTTAAACAGCTGACAAAATATATTATTAGCATTTTAAACAAAAGAACCGCAGCCATAAATAACTTTTTATGTCAACAGTTTTTCATTGTTCTTTTTAGGTTAGCTTATGTCAACAATTTCATTATTTTAACCTTAAAAAAAAAACAATGAAATTGTTGACATAAGCCATTTATGTTTTGTGGTTCTTTTGTTTAAACTACCAATAATAATGTTTTGTTGGTGATTTTTTCTATGAAGTGCTATTGCAGTATCTATTTTTGTTAGCCTTGTGGAAATATACTTGGACAAAGTCTTTAATAAATGATAGCGTCAACTGCATTTTGAAGTTTCTCTAAAAGGAGTTGACAATTGTAAATAATTCGAGCGCTTGATTCTTGAGCTGCTGCAACGAAATTTCACACAAAGGAATGGCTAACGGAGTTGGCTGAGTCAGAAAACACTGAAAGATCTGATTCATTGTTGGCCGCAAACAAGGATTGGGATTCAAGCATGCAAACGCAATTATGGCAATACGAACTATGTCTAATGAATCTGCCATATTTGGTGCTGCGAGGCGCTGGTCCAATACTTCATATAATGTAATGCTACAAGAAGATTCTGATTGGAGTGATGACAGCATTTCCTTAGGATGTTTTCCCACCAAAGTTTCAAGTGCCACTACTCCAAAGCTATAAACATCACATTTTTCGTTCACAACCATTGAGAAGGCAAGTTCTGCATTCATCAGATAGACATAGACAGATTAAATGATCAGAAATAAAATATTATAAGAATAACAAGGATAGACAATATCTACAATTGATATAAACTTAGCATTACAAACTAGTCCAATTGCATATTGAATTAAGAGGAAATAGGGAAAAGGGCTATAGGAACTAAAAAAAAGGAAGGTTGAGAATGATGCTATTTTGAAGGATTATCAGAAAATCGCATGGACTACTTGGAGGATTATCAGAAAAATTCAGTGCTTATATGATGCTATTTTGAAGAGTCACCAGAAAGTCTCTAAACATTATAAAGCTGTGAGTTTTACTACATTTCTATTCATTCCATTAGAAAATAGACGAAAATTTCAACCTATCACCATCTGCATACTCTCGGATGGTGATACAAGCTTTCCGTCTATTTGTAACAACTGTAAAGAAAAGGAATTGTAATGAAATGCATATGACAAAAATATATTTGAAACTTTTTTACAGAACTGTAACATGACCAAAATACAAATAAGGGAAACTATTGAGAATCGTTACAGTTTTTATTGAATGCTGATGTGATCTAACTTCAATTAGTAGTTCACATATTTAAATAACCCTTGAATTCTTGACCCATGAGCTGCTGCAATGAAATTTCAGGCAAGGGAATGTTTAATGGTGTGAGCTGAGTAAGAAAACATTGTGAGACACATTTCATTGTTGGGCGAGAGGAAGGGTTGGGATTTAAGCATGCAAATGCAACTATGGCAACACGAACTATGTCCAGTAAAACTGACATTGTTGGCTGTGGGAGGCGTTGGTCCAATACTTCACATAATGTGATGCCATTATCCGCAGAAGTTGATTGAAGTGACGATAGTATTTCCTTAGGATGCCTTCCCATCAAAGTTTCAAGTGCCACCACTCCGAAGCTATAAACATCACACTTTTCACTCACAACCATACTATACGCAAGCTCTGCATTAATTTAAAACATTAACACGAGCACATTCAAAAATCAAATGGAAAATAGTTGAAAAAGTAGCATCATAAAAATCTACAATTTGTATACACTCAATATTCAAAACTAGTGCATCTGCTTGTTATAATTGATTAGGGATGCACTGCAACAAATCATATGAAGTAGAGAACATAGGTAATAAAAGGGAAAGGAACCAAAATATGAAGACTAAATGAAAAGATGTGATTAGTTTACCTGGAGCTATATCCAATGGTTCCTGCAACTATAGTTCGATTTGATGCATCGAGGCTGAGGAATCGAGCGGTGCCAAAGTCACCAACACTAGGCTCCCACTCTGAGTTAAGCAAGACATTGCTGGCTGATATGTCTCTGTGCACTATTGGAGGGATGCATTCATGATGAAGATATGACAGAGCATGTGCAGTGCCTTTCACGATGTTAACTCTCTTTCTCCACTCCAATTCCATTGCTTCCTCATCATCAAACAACACAGAAAACAAGCTTCCTTTCTCCATGTAATGATAGATCAAAAACATGATTCTTTTGTGAAAGCAGAATCCATAGAGCTTCACGATATTTCGATGCTTTATTTCTGATAATACTTTGGCCTCATTTCTGAAACTCTCATCAAAAGTCGGCACCTCTGCTTCAAAGCCATGGAGTTTTTTCAAGGCAACAATGTGGCCACATGGTAATTGTGCCTTGTAAACACTCCCATATGCTCCTGTCCCAATGCAATATTTCATGTCAAAGTCTTCGGTTACTCTAATGATGTCTTCATAGGCTATGCTTCCATCATAGTTCCATATACAGAACAAGTCCCCTTTCCTGGGGGTCACCGTTATCTTTGCATGATCCGTAGGGACCGTAACGAAACATTTTGCTATAGTAAAGATTATTAAAATGATGATTACTATGGTCGGAACCATGGCTAGATAGTTAGAAAAACTAAGAGGACAAGACATGAAATGGAATCTGGCTTGGATATCCTCTATATCACTACATACACCCTTGTTGCCTATTAGCGCATATGGAGGAAAACCATCTGGAATGGTTCCTTTCAAATGATTGAAGGACATGTTCACATAAGAGACATTTAGCAGAGACAGAGGAACCTTTCCGGTAAGTTTATTGTAGCTTAGTTCCAGAATTTCTAAGGATGGAAAATATCCAAGCTCTGGTGGTATTTCACCACCAATGAGGTTGTGACTGAGGTCGATGTGGGTTAGCCGTGCATTGCTTGACAAGGGTTCTAGGGAACCAACGAGTAGATTGTGGGATATGTCAAGCTTTTGTAATTTTGTGAGATTTGTAAGGTAAATGGGCAAGGTTGCATTGATCTTGTTGTGAGATAAATCTAAGACAGTAAGATTTTTCAAGGACACCAATTCAAGAGGAATGGAACCTTGAATGCTGTTATTAGATATGACTAGGCTCTCTAATAGGATAACATTTCCCAGTGAAGGAGGTATGGCACCATCAAGGTAATTGCTAGACAAATTGAGATGAGTTAGTTTGGGAAGATTACCAATTTCAGGTGGGATTGTCCCTCTTAGTCCACTTCGTGAGACCTCTAGCCATTCTAAATTCTTGAAAGCTGAGAGGTTTAGTGTTGCAAATTGAATCCCTTCTGTAGAATTCGAGTATGTGATTCTAGTTATGCTTCCAGCATCATTGCAAGATATACCATCCCACAAACAGATATTGTCGGTATCTGATTGCGATCGATTCCACCATCCACTCTTTAGTATAGCATTTGCTTCCAATTGAAGCTTTGATGGTGTAGGCATGGCTTCTAAATCCAATACAATCCCCATAATAACCACACCATAAATAACAAGAAAAGTGGTGCCATAAAAATTAGAAACAAAAAGCCGCATACTCTGCAGACGAAAATATTTAACTCGGTTGTGAGCTAACTAGTTAATGGGTAGTATTTTTGAGAGATGAAAAGTTTGTGTCTGAGATGTATGAGAAACTGAACTTTTGTTAAGTTCTGTGGCTAACATGCTAGTTGGCCACCCTTTTATTCTCAATCACCAGCCTGACTACAACACTCATAAGCATAGAATTGGATGCTTTGCCCCATTGAGAGTGCCACACATTTGTCACGGCATTGCTGGACTTAGACTTGACTTTGAATAATTGAATGCAACCGTTTCTCCGAGGCTGCGCCTGATTAGAAATTGTTGTCAGGATCATGTCCCCTGATTTGGGTTGATCTTTATGAACAACAGCAGGGGCCACCGCATGAAAAATCATATAGAATTTCACGGAAATAGATACAAAAGCAACAAGGGACAACAATATTCGTCAAAAATCAGAATTGATTACACTTTTTTTCCTACATATGAACATGGCAAAAAAGTATGAAGCCTACACCTTGACGTGTGAACCAGAGAGCACTGGTTCATATAATTTCTTCAAATGTTATTCTAAAGGTATACAGCAGTTGATGAAGAATGAAGAGAAAAGAGATTGAAAGTTAAGTTATGGAGAGAAAATTAAAAATACTGAACACGACTGAATGAGGCAAAAAATTAAATTTAATATAAATTAAATAAAAAATTAACAAAAAGGTGCAAGCAAGGTAATATTTAGGAAAATGGTGCACTCTATCACGTCCAAATGGGGCGTGTTTAAACACGCCCAAATGGGGCGTATTTGTGCACGTTTTGACACTTGACAGCATCCATTTCGAGCGCGTGGCCACCAGTTTCGTCTCAATCGGACATCTCGGTCAAAAGTTATGGCCGTCCAAAGTTTTTGTTTACACCGCGCCCCGTCTGAATGCTGCCACATGTCAAAACGTGCACAAATACGCCCCATTTGGATGTGTTTAAACACGCCCCATTTGGGAGTGATAGAGTGTACCATTTTCCTAAATATTACCTTGCTTGCACCATTTTGCTAATTTTTTTATTTAATTTATATTAAATTTAATTTTGAGCCATTGAATGATTCTCGTTAATACCAGTGGATGATATATTTGCACATGTCATATCCTAATTCTGTCCGGGCAAAATAAAATAAAAAAATAATAAAAATAAAAATGATGATGATAAAAAAAAGAGAAGAAAAAAAACATAAATGAAAAAAAAGAACAAAATGAAAGAAAAAGAAAAAGATAACAAATGAAAAAAATAATAAAATATATAACAGTTTTAAAAAATAAATAAAAAATAATAATAAAGAGTAGTAAATATAAAAAAGAGAAGAAGATAACAAAAAGGAAAAAAGGACATCAAAGAACAAAAAGAAAGAGGGAAAAAGGACACAAGGCCCATTAGGTCAAGGAAAAGTCACAAAAAAGGAAGTTACAATATAAAAAGGGGGAAGAGAATTAATTGCAGAGAGAAGGTTGAGGGGAGAAGAGGGGCATGAATATCGGAGCACAATGATTGGTCAATCCAGCGGCGCCATTTGGCAGTGGGACCAGAGGAGGAAGAGAGGGATCTCTTAGGTAACCTCCATTCTTTCAACTTCCTCTCTTTTCTTTTCTCCTTTCTTTCTTCCCTTCCATCTTTTCTCCTCCTTTTTCATTTTTCACCACCACCGCGCAGCTCTAGCCCCCGCCCCCCCACCACCACCACTACGCCCACCACAACCACTGTGACTCCTCCATCACCACCATGCCTGTTCTTTGTTTTCTTTTCTTCCTCTTTCTTTTTCTTTTTTCGTTTTTCTCCGGTCACCGCCACGGCCCACCACCATACCTCCACCCGCATGCCACCATGTGCCGCAATTGGCTACGCCACTGCGGTGGCCCCGCGTTGCCGGTTCCCCTCACCGGTGGTGACACGGAGCTAGGCCTCTTTCATGGAGGCTAAAACCCTCATTCTCACGCTGGTGGCTGCAGTGCCCAGATGCCAAACGTGGGTTGGGCCAAGTCACTCTACCCGGTTCCAATCCTAGATGCTTTTGCTTTTTGCACCCATATGTTTAATAAGTTCACCCCCTATACCACATGCGCCTGCCTCATAGATATAAATTTTGTAATGCTTTTTACACCTTTTCATAACTGCACACCCCTTTTAAATTGGGCCTAGCCCACTTTGAGACAATGTACATAATGTTGTTTACACCCTTTTTTTTCATAACTGCACACCCTTAGATGTTGGGTCTGAGCCACTTGGATACATCACGTGTAATGCTGTTCACACCCTTCATATTCATAAATGCACCCCTAATCTGTTGGGCCTAGCCCATTTTGTAATTAAATAATTTTTGCTGATTGCACTCCATGTCCTTATTATATGCACCCCTAATTACTAAGTGTACTTCCCACTTCTATTCAATCCCTTTCTATTTCTATTTTGATTTATTTGATTATGTAATATTGTGTCAATTATTCATTAGTATCTTTAGTACACGCTTATGTTTCGTGCACTCCATGCTGGGTCTCCGACTCGCTTGATGGTGTTTCAAATAACCCGTGGATAGATTTTGTGAGTCATGCTAGGTCCCCGACTTGCTTGATTTCATAAAGTTTACCGCAAATTCAAAATCTTTTCTAAAAAAGCTAAAAATACTCAAATAAAAGATCACTCAATTCTCCTTTTTCTCAAAAATTACATATTACTCGATGTCGCTTCAAGGTCCAATGCCTTAAGCTATTCTCCCCGCTTTTTTTTTTTCCTTCAAAATCAACGTCGTTTCGAGGTCCAACGCCTTAGCGACTCTTTTTCACGCAATTGAAACAAATCTTTCAAAAAAAGATAAAATCAATCCAATCAAGCTCTTTTCAAAAAAGAACTATGTAAGTCTGATTTCCTCATTGCACTTGGGGATACGTAGGAGCAAGGGCAAATCCGTTGTCGACATAAAAAACTAAAAATATTTAAAATCTTCTCTTTTCTAAAAAATAAAAATTTGATTTTCTTTTATAAATAAACAAAAATAAAACAAGCATAGTCATGTTCTTAAGGAAAAACAAATAATTAAAAATCACTTTATTTTTAACACACTCGATTAAAGGCTGTCGTCTTTATGATGGACGCGTGGGGTGCTAACATCTTCCACGTGCGTAAATGACTCCCGAATAATTTTTCTCTAAAATTGTAGACCATACCTTATCTTTTGATTTTTCCGACGTTTCTTTAAATAAACGTTGGTGGCTACTCCTCTTTAGCTTTCCTTTTTATTGGGAAACTTTCTAATCTTCTTTTTTATCATCGTCCCCGTCGTGGACAGATAGGTTACGACAACACATATAGTGTGTTGTTACATGGCTGCTAGTATTTGTTGCTACATGGGACTAGTCATAGAAAATAACATAAGATAGCAGACAGTAGCATAGAGGAAACTAACTATAACTTATTCGTTTACATTTTGTTTGTGTTACTTCAATTTATTGGTTGCGACCCCTTAAACATTTTGATATATAGATAAAACTTTTGCACTTCATTTGGCAACCACGAACGTCGCATGGTCCTATTAAAATTCATGTGGCTCCTTTTGCATTACCATCTAGTTATGAAGTATAAATACTTCTTTTGTTTGAAGTGTTGTTGTATCAGACACAGTTCCCGACACCAACACTTGTCTAACATTTCTTATTAGATATCAATATAAACATCAACAACATCTTTAACCGAAGTTAATTGAGATTGGTAGTAAATGAACCTAATAATAAATCGTAAATGAGATAAAGAGAAAGGAAGGGGAAGAAAAAAGTGGACTTATTAGATATCTTATTCAAAATTATATTTTGTTGGTTTAAACACTTAAGTCGTCACTTTAAAAAAACATAGAAGATTAGTTTAAAAAATGAATATACTATTAAATTATATGTTACTCATTTCATTTTATTAGAATCTATCTATCTGTGTTTGTATGCCGTGTCCCGTGTCCTATATTTTAGACATCATTTATGTCGAAATATCCACATTCGTGTTGTGGAAACTATGGATTTTGGGAAATAAGTTAACAGAAACCATGAAGTTTTGGGATTGTGATACGAAATCCTATATTTTCTCTAAACTTATATGAATGGATCTCTGTCACGATCGGGCTGCAGTATCAATACATATAGGGGCACTTATATTTTCAACTCTGTAATCACTCTGCATGGTTGATGCCACTCCTCGTGTCATCTAATGTGCTTTCTCATATTATTAATATAATTGTTTTGGCTGTTCTAAAAAAAATATTAGGTGTCCAAAGTTCATTATCATTAATCAGATTGTTAGTGGACTTAAATGAATCATAAAATTAATTTGTTTTTTTCAAAATTAATTGTAACCGACAAGGATTTATGAGAAAATTTAACACAATATAGTAGTCTTCCATTTTGATCTTATTCACTTGATAGATCTTGTAAAGGTTAGTTTATGGGGTTGGCTTTCTACAAGGTGGTGGGGGACGGGGTCTCAAATATATACTTTTGCTGATAGATGTATCATCAATCCAATAGGACGCATGCAGGTTACTGTATTCTTTATTGAGTTTGTGGGTTTTGTATTCAATTAGACTACCCTTAATACTCTAATTAAAGTTTCTTTTGCTTATAAAATAAATATAACTTATATACAACAAATAACCAACAACTCTATAGACCATGAGCAGCTAGCGTTTACTAGATTCCAACAAAAAACATATATCCACCTAATACCATGTAATTCCCCTTTTTCACAAAACCTGCAGGGCAAACCGCTTGTTTTCTGATGACAAAAAATATTCACCTTTTTGCATTTGACCATGCCATGCCATGCAATTCCCCATTTGCACAAAACCTGCAGCGCCAACCGTGTTTCCTTTATTGCAGTTAATTTACACATAAAAGTTTCTTTTCGTGCAGGTTACACTCACATCTGTGAAGAAGACATGAATTCACATTTTCTTCACTCAAGCTTGAGAACACGTACCTGTCCATGTTCTCTGTTTGCTCCCTTTTTTTCGTTTTCTTTACAATTTTGCAACTTTTTTTTACTATATTAATCAAACACGTGCTTTATCATTTAATTTACGAATCAAGACAGCATTATATATACACTCAACAATGCTGATATTTATTTTCTCCACTTTATCAAAGGTAAAATTTTATTGATACTCCGATCCAACATGATATGATCCTCTACCGTTTTATTTGGACCCATAATAGTTGACCTAACATTTTAAGCAACACATACATATAACTTGTCACCAATATAAGATAATATAATACTCCAACATCTCATATTACTATAAGTAGGTATTAAGTTTGTTGGTGTAAAGGTTAATTTATAGCATGTCAAATCTAGGGACCCAGACACGAAAAAAATATTTTTATTCATCAATCGTAATTAACTATAGTCTGACTTGGTTTGAAGTTAATTTCAATGTGTTAAAATTTAGAAATTATCTACAATGTTCAAGTTAAATTTCACGTTAAAAGTGTGTTTTATTCAAAGACAAACAAATCATGTCATGTTATTGCAAGGGAGTCAAAATTTTTTTCTCATTTTTGCAATATTTCAGCTACGCATTTTATTTGACAGTTTTCTTGGATGTTAAATACCATTGTTTCATTTCTACTTATATTAAATTTTTATTATGAATGAAATGGTATAAGTTATTTTGCCTAAAAAAAGTTAAATTTCAAGTTATATCAATCTGACTCGGTGTTTTATATTCTCTTTTAAAGTTTATACTTTTTTTAATACTTACATATTAATTGTAAAAAATTATTAATTTAAAAATAAATATTTTATACAATATGACATTATATTTATATTAAATTATATAATAAAATATATCTTAATTTTAGTTTGATGTCTAAAATGTAATTTATATATCATGTTAAAAGTTATATATGATGTCAACAAATCAAATTAACCACCAGATACATTGATGAACTACATTGTCCATTGCATTCTACTTCATTTGATTTTTGTTTTCAGAACCGAACTCTGACACCATTACATCCCTATATCATGTTATTTAGAACTATATATCATATCATTAATAGTACGTACTAGCTATACATGCATGTGCTGAGAGTACGAATGAAATCAGGAAAAAAAAGGAGCAGGTGAAAAAGAAAAGTTAGTGACAATGCTTTGACACAATAGTGATTGGGTTATCTCATCCTTACAAAAATCAAACATTGGACACTTTCTTTCCTCTCCGTCAAATCTTCCCATTCTCACTACTATCAAAACACTAAAAATATAACCTTTTCTTCCTGCAGTACGTCATAGTCCTGATTTTACCTTCGCTTGTTGAACACTTTTTTGGTTCCTCACAAAAATCACTACAAAATTAAATCAAATCTTATACCTTTTTCGTATGCTACAAAGCATATCAATTTCAATTGTCACAAAATCTTGTAGGTTATGGTCTTTAGTATGCAATTCCTAGCACCTACATAATCACCTCTGGTTTACTTTATTATTGTTCTATCTTTTTTTAATTGTTATTAATTCATAATGTAAGTGAAAATACCAGCATGCAGTTTTTGTAAAAACATAATCATATTGTTAATGTACGTTATATATATGCTGATCTTGTGCTGTTCCTGAATTTCAATAAGCCTGTCCAGTTGGTAACATATGGCCTAAGATAGTAACTCAACCGAACTTAATTAAAAGTATTGACAATGTAAAAGTTATTTGTACTCAGTATTGACAATGTTAAAGATTTTCATAAGATCAACAGATTAGCTAAGGAAAGAGGATCATCTAACCAAGCTGATTCTGTCATTCATCTTGAACAATTCAACAGTTTGCAAGTTAATCGTGGAATACTTTTTAAAAAAAAAAAACAGTATTAGCAAATAATGTATCTCGTGCTACATGACGGCTGTGTACTGACAAACATATTGGACAAATATACATTCTATTCTGTCAGCTTTCAATGCTTAGTTAGCCAGCGATTTTCGGTGGCGATTGGTAAACCTATCACAGCGTCTTAATATATACTAAGAATTATAACCATTTTGAAAGTTTATAGCTGAAATCACTTCAGCTGTTTTTACCGAATGTATGAAAAGCCATACGTATATTCTGACTTCTACAAAACTGTCGGATGTTTTAAGAGAATTTTTTAAACATAATCCATCATAATGTTAAATGCAGTCAATGAAAATTATAATATATATTTCAGGAAAATAATTATAATATATTTTCCTTTTAATTTTGTTACACCTACCTGTTTCAGAGAACAACTAATCCATGAAGACGTGTGTATTCCTCACATTTTATTATTATGAAAAAGTACCTTAAAATTAATGTAATAGATAGTGATAAATAATTGAGGTGATGCTGGCAGTGGTATATGGTATGTGCACACTACTGTTTAGAATTTGTTAATAATCTTTAATTAAAATCACAATTTCATTTTGGTAATAGGTACTTAGTTTTTTTTTTTATGAGTAATATTAAAAAATCATTTTCTCTTAAACTTTTGATATTCTCAATATTTTATATATGACTGGCATCAAAATTTCTGGTGGCTGTCGTTGATCGGTCACTCTTGCCCTGCCGTGTTCCTATCAAAGTAAAACCACTTACTCAATTTTAAAGGTAAATTACACGTTGCTTTTGCAAGGTATCTCTGGCACCCTAGTTTATTTAAAAATTCCCTCTCTAATCTATTTACAATATATATAAGGTTCCATATTCCCGCTTAATTCTCAGGTTGTAAAACTTCAGTGGTTTTATAGCTTATATATCTCTCTCTCTCTGAACGTGACAAAACATATAGCCTTATGGAACACCTAAAAGAGGAGCAAGAAGAACCAGTTAGTCCTATGGGACAATACTTCAACAGTTCTGTGCTATGCATATACATCATTGGAGTTTTGGAATTTGAAGCTCCCATACATGACTTGCAAACCTTCGCTCTTATTAAAGATGTTTTTCTTCCCATCAATCCACGCTTCTCCTCCGTCATGGTTCTCTCTCTCTCTCTCTCTAGCTTCCCTTGTTATGCTGTTTAATTTATTTTCATATCAATATTAATTAGGATCATGAACATAAGAATATTATATAATTAACAAGATGATAAATCAAGATAACACACAAATTTTAATTCCAAAAGGGTACTAATTAATTTCTATAGATAGTTTACATTATACTTTAATGTACTTTAATCTTTTGTTTTTGTTTACTCAATATATATCATCATCATCTCATTAGTACTAAGTTAATTTGATCATTAATTTATTAAGTCTGATAATCTTCCATTGTTTATGAAACCAGGTCCAAGATAAAGATGGAGAGAAACGATGGAAGCAAGTTGATGTGAATTTGAAAGAGCATGTCCACTTTCCCAAATTCCCCGAAGGCAAAACAGTGGAATCCTATGACAAGTTTTTCCATGATTATTTATCAAGCATGGCAATGGAGCAATTACCACAAAGCAAACCTCTATGGTCCATTCACATAATCAATTACCCCACAAATGATGCATCTAGCAGCATAATATTTAAGCTTCACCATGCACTTGGTGATGGTTATTCTCTCGTTGGTGCACTTCTTTCTTGTCTACAAAGAGCTGATGACCCCTCTCTACCCTTGTCATTTCCTTCTCTAAGACCATCAAAGCCACAATCATCAACCAAAAGCTTTTGGAGAAGGTTTTCTTCGATGTGTTCCTCTGCCTTCAACACTGTCTCAGATTTTGGATGGAGTGTATTGAAGAGTAGTATCATTAGTGATGATGAAACACCAATAAGGTCCGGAGATGAAGGAACCGAGTTTCGCCCAATTTGTATATCAAGTATGGACTTCTCCATTGACCATATCAAGGACATCAAATCCAGGCTTGGAGTGGTATGATAACATTTTTTTATTCTTGAAATTTTCTCTTTGCCTTTCAACTTTCTAAGTCCCGTATGCCAATTCGTTTTTTTTTGTTAGACCACCTACTTTTCAGAATACATATATGTCGATGCATCCAACAAATAATAGTTTTTTTTTTTTTTTCAAATTATGACGGTGGTAGTAGGAACTTGGTTAGTTTGGTGTACGTCAAGCTTTATATATAATTTGACACCACGACTCTAAATTAAATTATATGGAATTGAGCATATACGTATAGTAGTATTTGTACGTCCTAGGAAATTAAAATTAACAATGATATTTAAACACTTTTTAATTCTAAATATACATTTATTATACCAATATTTTCTACTATTTCTTTACTTCACTAAGTGTAAGAAAAAAGTGTCAAGTAATATAATTAAGGTGTCTCCAAATCATTTATTTTAAGGAAAATAAGTTTTTTTTTTACAAAAAGGAAATTAAGTTATGTATACGATAAACGGTTTTTTTTCTTTAATTTTTTATGCAATCAATTTTACATCTCAATTGCAAAGTGATTTGAATATTGTGTACATAATTTAACATAAAATATATTTAAAGGAGTTTGCGTCCACGTGGTTACCATTACTTAAAAAATATGTTTTGCATTTGAAATGTACTAGTTCCTCGAAGTTTAGGAAAATAATAGACGCATGCGTATTATTACACCCTTTTAAAAATGACAAAATGTTTTTTAAACACCAAACTTGGACAACAAAAAGTCATTCCTTTAATTTTGAGATAAAATATGTCCACACAAAAAACATGAAAAACTATATTCTTCGTGTCACTACAATCCTTTATGAACTTATATAGCGCACTTAAAATCATATATAGTACTATGTACAAATTAAAGACATTCAATCATTATCTGCTTTGTCTTGCCTTAATTATATTAATGTCATGAACTTTTCCTAGTGTGTTTTGACATCAGACTGTCCTGTTTCCTGTGCATGATTCTCTCTAATGGCAGACAATAAACGATGTGATCACTGGAATCGTGTTCTATGGGACTAGGTTATATATGCAAGACATGGACTTCAAGTCAAAAACGGCAGACTCCACTGCTTTGGTTTTATTGAATACGAGAAACATCGAAGGTTACCAATCAATAAATGAAATGCTGAATAGTAAAGCCAAGGGTCCATGGGGGAATAAAATCTCCTTCTTGCATGTACCAATTCCAAAATTAAATCAAAACAAAATGTCAAACCCATTGGATTTTATTTGGGACTCGCATAATATAATCAAGAGAAAGAAACAATCTTTAGCTGTTGCCCTCACTGGGATTCTTTTGGACATAGAGAGCAAATTCAGAGGACAAGAGGTTAGTATCTATCTATATTAACATCGTGAAATCATATTCAATATCTATATCTATTTATATATATATATATATATATATATATATAAATAGATATAGATATTGAATATGATTTCACCATGTTATTGTATGAAGTTATTAGTGTGTTTGCCTGAAATAAATTAAGTATATAAGAACTTCAATTCAACAGGGCTTTTTTTATAATTGGTTAATTTTGTTGCAGGCAGTAGCTAAACACCTTCGAGGGACAGTAACGAAATCAAGTGCAGTGATTTCAAGCTTGGTTGGACCGACGCAACAAATGTCTTTAGCTAATCATCCAGTGAAAGGCTTATATTTCACATTGGCTGGTGGACCTGAGGTATCCTAATTAGATCTCTTTCCAACTTTGCATAATTAATCATGTGAGTGGTGGTGTGTTGAGGTTTTAGAGGGAAACAAAAAAAAAAAGGTTAAAATTTTAAATTTAACAAATATTTCATATAATTTGATTAAAAAAATAAAAAATGAAAGAAATAAAATATAATTCTCACATAAATTTAATACTTTACTTTTTAATTTTTATAAATGATAGATTTTTTTATAAAGAAAATGACATTTTATGAATGATTTCTCATTTATTTGCTTTAAGGCTATTTTTTACGTACCCAGAAGATTTAGTTGTAGTGGTTTTATGCATAAGCTCGATCTATTTAAACATCAGTTAATTATGTGGATTGCAGAGTCTTGCCATTGCAATTATGAGCTATGTGGGAGTGCTTAGAGTTACCCTAAAGACGGAAAAGGAATTTATAGATGAAGAAAAATTGAAGTCATGCATTCAAAGTGCATTTCAGATGATACTAAAAGCAGCTTCGGCACATTCTTGACAAAACAAAACTTTAGTGTGTTCCTCTGCACAGAAGCAAAATTCTTATATTTGTTTGGAAAGTTGGATGGATTGCTTTTTTTTTTTTTTTGTACAAGTATCTTATTATTTCATATATGTTTGATTAAGTTTTTAATTTTTAAGGAATATATGTGTGTATGCTCTGAAACTTAATAAACGAGGTCCACTTATCTCTGTCGATTTTGGATATGAAGGTTTTTTTTTAATATTATTAGTATGAATTTACGTTTTTCTATTATTAACCATTTAGCCTGAATGAATAAATTCAAAATTCCTATTAGTGGCAACATTAGGATTTATGACATCATTATGTATTTATTAGAAAAGAGTAGGCAAGAATTCAATAAGAACGCCAAGGTATATGATTTTAAATTGCGGTCGTAATTAGTCAAATAATCTTTATTAAACAGACAATTAAAAAAAATGAGATTGATATAGTCATAATTACCATCACGATAACGTTATGAAAAGTCAAAATACTTGACATGGCTATCACAAATTTAAAACCACAATAAGGTGGTTTGTTTTATGGAAATCATGCGTTTAATAACTTAAATAAAAATATAAAAATATAGTCAGCAGGAATTGAAATAATCATCAAGATAGCCTGATAGGTACATAATATTCAAAAACAAAGAGTAAATTATTACTGTAATCGAGTAGAAAATGAAACGCAATACAGAACATCTCTCATAAACCAGAGCTCATGGTTTCTGTAATCCCTTCGCAAATAACAACTTTCTTTTTCCCAAAACTCCCCATTCTCTCTCCACTGGCCACAACCTATATTCTCCCACTCCTAACAAATTTGATACTTGAACACTCTACTAATTTCCTCCCACTCCCATCTTTAGAATTTGTGGATAACTACGTGTATAAATATGATTAATCTTATTTTATAAATGATTAAAGAAATGAATACAATTATTGCAATTATTAATATGCTGTTAATAGTTTTATGAAATTTTTAAAATATCAAATAATGTAGAATATGGTCTGATGACTTATAACAAAATTGACAAGAGCTTTTTGAAATTTATTTAGATTGGGGGAGGATACAAAAAGTTTCCACACAAGAAGACGATCAATATACAATCATTATTTGAACATAAAAAAATTATGACATGATTTACAATCATTTTTATTTATGATTTTTAAGTTTTTTGTATACACATTTTTTTTTCTCAAAATTAAAGGAATGACGTTTTGTGTTTGAAACATATTTTTGTATACACATATTTTTGCAGTCAACTTTTTAAAATATAATTTTATTTTAATCTATGTATAAAATTATCCAAACTTGTACTGAATTAAAATTTTTATTCTATGATTAATCTGTATAAATATCAACAACTCCAAATTGGATGAGTTTTCCCTCAACGAATAAGTGTTTGAAAAAAAAAAATCCTGAATACCGTGTCACTCTCCTAGAAAAATAAATAAAGAAGAGACTTTAAAACAGAGGAGGTTGCATATATTACTTTACCACGTACACAATCTACGTGATATAGTACTCTGTTTATTATAATAGAGCACCTCATAATTATTATACTACACATGACTGCAATTACAATACTAAAAGGACAAAATTAATGTAAACAAAAACCTTTAAATACAGTCACAAAAGAAAGAACAATTCCCCTTAAACAAGAAATAGAAACTCAGAACCTTCCTCTTGGAGTTTTTTGAAGTTTTAATTTCTACCGGAAAAACTATTTATTTTCGACAAAGAAGCCTTCAAAAGCATTTATAACTTAAATAAACCGAACTCAGATGCAATGTTTCACATCTCAAGTGAATTAACAAACAAGAGCTTCGAATCCATCACTCATCTTTCAGTCCTCCATGAAAAATAGTACCAAAGAGATCCATCACCTTCTGATGCATAACGAGCCCTATTTCAACACCTCCATCCCCATCCTTGCTGTCCAACAACCCCATGATCAAATTGGAAGCCCTATCCAAATTTATAATGTCCACCTTAGCAGGCTTCCCCCAACCAAAATCAGTCTCATAAACCCTAAATTTGTTAGACATCGACACTCCCAAAATTTCAGGTTCTTCTTTAGCCAAATTCATGAACCGATAAGACGACGCACCGAATATTTGTTCCTTGTGTAACGTCTTCACTTTTCTGTTAATGCCTTTTGCAACAAGGACGAGCCCTTCTTCCTTAATGAAGTCCAAGGGTTCTGCATCCGCCACGTGGCCCCACACACAGTTTCCAAAATAGGTATCAGGGATTGGAGGCTCTAACCTAGCCCTATAATCCACCGGGAACCAAAAACTAAACTTTTGCTTCTCCTTTTCAACCCCGTGAACAGCTTTTGCAATGCACACAACCGCATATGCACATGCAAGAACAAAGGATGATAAAGTTGGCGGCTTTGAAGAAGAATTAACCGTTGATTTTGATTCTGATTCTGGTTCTGGTTCTGGGTCTTTCACTTGGTCCCATTGGGAGAAGACCCTATTCTTTATCTTCTCCAAATCCTCTCGTGTCAGAGCAAACGTGGCTCTAACCGCTTCCTTAAGTCTTGGTGGGGAAGGTAGAATCTTCACGGTTCGCTTCTCGTTATCATCACCATCACTGTTTCCGTTAGCTATATTAGGACACCATTTTGCTAACAAGAAGCGGTGCCAATTTCCCGGGTCTTTGATGAGTGTTCTGCCAAAGGAAGGCTCCAACTCCGGCACCAAAGAGGGCACCACCACACTTTGCGGTGTTGTTTGATCGTTCATAATAATTTGTTGGCACAGAGAAGCCCAAGCCTTGATGAACATGGTGGAAGATCTTCCATCAACAGCAGCATGGTGGATGCTGATGGCAATGCTGAAGCCTTTGTTGGGGAAAAGAGTGATCCGAAGAGCTAGGGCAGAAGTACGAGAATCCGAGGATTCCAAATGGGGTACTAAAAAGCGAGACCTAGTTGCTTCATGGGGCACTGAGTAATCTATGAAGTGGTTGAATTCATCATTGGACTCAGCAACAACAACGGAAACGGCATCACCAGGGGTGTAACTGATGATTGGTATTGTGGAATCAGAAGGCCAAAGAATGTTGCCAGCCAGAGGAGGGTAGTGTTGGAGGGTGAGAGAGAGAGAGGCTTTGAGCTTTGGAACCACATTGGCATAGAAGAAAGAAGGTTGTGATTGTGGAGCATTGAGGGAATAGAAGAAGATCCAGTCAATGGGAGGGTACCTAAGGAACAGAGTGTCATACAAAGTGAAAGGGAGGGATAGTGGTTGGGTTGATAATGGTGGAGGGGCAACGTTGGACTCTTCGTAGACTTTGATATTTTCCACTGCCATCTAAGGGTGTTTGTTAGTTTCTTTGAATACACCAGCTAAGCTACTACAAATTTGTAGGGATTTTTTCACCGTTTAGGGGTAGAAAAAAAATTTAATTACCAAGTAGAGGCAAATTTTAAAAAACTAATCGTTTAAGAGTAAGTTTTATCACATGTCATTTCATGACTTAAGTTGTGCCATCATGCACGTAAGCAGATTGGTCACCTGGCACGACTCTTTGCTGTGGCTTTTATCTCGTGTTGCACGAGGGGTTTAAAGTATAATAGAAATGGAATAGGCGAGGAATAAGATATTGAAAGAAATAAATCCAATCCCCAACTAAGAAAATTGATTTTCGACAATTCAGTATTATTTTAATCAATCAATTAAATAAATCTAGTTAATTAAGTCCATTTATATTATATTCGTTCCTTTTTATTTCTCTTTTATAATGTTTTTTAGAAATCAAAAAATACAACAAGTTTTCTTAATTTTAACAAAATAATTGTATAATTTCTTATTTCATACATTTCTCTTTTCACTCCACATTAAATACATGTATAAACTAATTAAAAATAAGGAAATAAATAAAAGTATAATTGATAAAAAAAATTAATGTCATCTTAACTTTACAAATAACAAATAAATAATAACAAAATTCTAAAAGAAATCTGACAATTAAAAAAGAATCGAATTGAATATTATTAAAAGAGAATTAAGTTCTTTTTTTTTATTATACAAAATAACATTCTAAAGTTAGACAAGTGGCATCAACATGTCATTTTAATTCCTGCCAATATGTTGTCCATAACTTACTGTTTCTTTTTGCTTCGATGCTTCATACTTAGATTAATTGTATGCTAGTAAAATACTTGTGCAATGACACGGGTCCTTTTGCTTTTTATGCATGTTTGAAATAGATCTGCTTGTAAAATTAAATTTTATTACATTGAGACAAATATAATTCATTGTTTAAGTACTACAAAAATACAAAAAAGTGAGACATGTCAAGCAAATAAAATAATTAAACCATATCCCATCGTATCAAGCTATTTAAATCATTTCATTATAGGATATTTAAAACTTGAGATCAGCCATAGGCTTAAATAAATGAACATATAGTGTACTGTAATCAAATGATATCACCATAATTTTCAATTAAACATGTATAAAATATACTAGGGTAAATAGTTATTTTTGTCTAAATATGTAAAGCGTTGACAAATTCGTTTCTGAAATATGAAAATTTAAATTTTTGTCTTTGAAAATGAAAAAGTGTGATATATTTATCCCTTTGTTAACTTCCGTCGATTATAGTTAATTGAAAATATGAATTTGTAAGTATTCTACATATTCAGTGACGAATTTGTCAGTTTTTTATCCAAAATATAATTTAATTTTCATATTCTCCTTTTTTAATCATTGCAAGTATAAAATTATATTAAATACTTAAAAATTAGGAAAACAAATATAAGTTAAAACAAACATAATAATATGCATAATATTGATTAATAAACATAGTTTGTTTGTTGCTCTAAAATTTCTATTATAATAAAATCAGGTAATGACGAAATGAAGTTGGATCTCATTTTTTTGGTAAGAATTAACTTAATGATCATGTATTTTAATTTGTTTGAGTATCATATTTTGGGTAAGGTATTATCTCATATTCTTTCTTTAAAAATTTTATTGTGACAGTACCTTACCCAAAATATGATACTCAAACAAATTAAATCCATGGTCATTAAGTTAATACTTAAAAAAAATGACACTCAATTTGATTTTGTCATTTACTAAAAAATTATTATAAGAGAAATTTCAGAGCAACAAATAAATTATGTTTATTAATCAATATTATGCTTATTATTATGTTTATTTTAACTTATATTTGTTTTAACTTATGTAATTTTTGAGTGTTTATTATAATTTTATGTTTGTAATGATTAAAAAAAATGAAAAATGTGAAGATTAAATTATATTTTGGATAAATAGATGACAAATTCGTCCCTATATGTGTAGAGTGCAAACAAATTCGTATTTTCAATTAACGGTAACAAATAGAAGTTAATGGAGGGATATATTTGTCACATTTTTTTAAACTTTGGAATAAGAATTTAATTTTTCATCTTTCGAAGATGAATTTATCAATGCTCTACTAATTCAATAACGAAAATGATTATTTACCCTATATATTATGCTCTATGGCCATAATTAAGTTTAAAAAATATGCATATCCTATGTATAAGTCAGTACATAAATTGTATGTATAATTCTCCAGATATTGATAAAAGCTTTAAGCAATTATTAATTTTATAAGATCGAAGATTGAGATTGCAATAAGGTATAAACTGAAAGGAGGCAAAGTATAGAAAATGTAGTCATTCTTCATCCTTTTGCACTTATTTTGTGTAATTATCATGTACGAGTTTGATATTATTAACTTTAAAGGTGTTTAAATCACAATGCTTCGTAGGGATTTTATTATCAATAAGTAACTTCGTGATGCATCAACATGTTTCCTATACCATATTGTCAACTAATAATTACAACTACAACACAAATTAGTAAGGATTATTATATATCAACTAACAGGTCATACACCAAAAAACTATCTGCAAATAAACGCCAAACATAGTCTTTTGTTGGAGATATATGACCTCTATGTGAAGTAAATGCAACAGCAATCATATACTTTAAAGCTATAACTTGGGATTAGAGAATTTGGATAATATTGCCAAAACGATATGTAAAACATTCCATTGACGTTAAATTTCATAATATGTCCATTATCCCTTCTCAAGTTCAATTTAAAATTGAGAGTGAAATCACTTCGTTGAAGTAACACATGTTTACCTTAAAAGTTTAAATATATTTTTCATATATATAATATAACTTATTTTAATTTTATTATCTAAACTTTATTTTTTATTTTACTACTTTAAATATTTTAATATTTAATTTTACTACTTATCAATTAAGATTCATTTAATGATGATATGATCCACTAACAAAGCTATGTATAGTTGATTAAATAATAATGTGATAATAGAGATGACAAAATACACGCGCGCATATATATATATAATTTTCAATAAAATTATTAAAATATCAAATAATGATGACATGATGTACAAAAAGTTTCGACACAAGAAGATGATCAATATACAATCATTATTTGAACGTAAAAACATGATGACATGATGTACAATCATTTTTATTTATGATTTTTAAGTTTAATTTTTTTGTATACACAGTTTTTCTCAAAATTAAAGGAATGACATTTTCTGTTTGAAAAACATTTTTCATTTTTAAAACTGTACAATGATAAGCATGCACCGTGGACAACTATGGATCTGGATCTCCTGCAGTCTACTTATTTTAAATATATTTTATTTTAATCTATGTACGAAATTATTCAAATCAGTTTGCAATTCCCAAAACTTAAAGCCCTGCCTACTGTCACTCTGTTAGAAAAATAAAGAAAGAAGAGAGACTTCAAAACAGAGGAGGTTGTATATATTATTTTACCACGTACACAAGTTAAGTGAGTTAGTACTCTATTTATTATAATAGAGCAACTCATAATTATTAATTTATTATACAACACATTACTCTGCAATAACAATACTAAAAGGACAAAATTAATTAAACAATAACCTTTAATACATTCAAAAAAGAAAGAACAATTCCCCCTAAACAAGATATAGAAACTCAGAACCTTCCTATTGGAGTATTTTGAAGTTTTAATTTCTACCGGAAAAACCCTTTATTTTCGACAAAGAGGCCTTCAAAAGCATTTATAACTTAAAATAAACCGAACTCAGATGCAATGTTTCACATCTCAAGTGATTTAACAAACAAGAGCTTCGAATCCATCACTCATCTTTCAGTCCTCCATGAAAAATAGTACCAAAGAGATCCATCACCTTCTGATGCATAACGAGCCCTATTTCAACACCTCCATCCCCATCCTTGCTGTCCAACAACCCCATGGTCAAATTCGCAGCCCTATCCAAATTTATAATGTCCACCTTAGCAGGCTTCCCCCAACCAAAATCAGTTTCATAAACCCCAAATTTGTTAGACATCGCCACTCCCAACAATTCAGGTCCTTCTTTAGCCTTATCCATGAACCGAGAAGACGATACACCCAAAAATTGTTCCTTGGGTAATGTCTTCACTTTTCTGTTAATGCCTTTTGCAACAAGGACGAGCCCTTCTTCCTTAATGAAGTCCAAGGGATCTGCATCCGCCACGTGGCCCCACACACAGTTTCCAAAATAGGAATCAGGGATTGGAGGCTCTAACCTAGCCCTATAATCCACCGTGAAGCAAAAACCAAACTTTTGATTCTCCTTTTCAACCCCGTGAACAGCTTTTGCAATGCACACAACCGCATATGCACATGCTAGAACAAAGGATGATAAAGTTGGTGGCTTTGAAGAAGAATTAACCGTTGATTTTGATTCTGATTCTGGTTCTGTTTCTGGGCCTTTCCCTTGGTCCCACTTGGAGAAGACCCTTTTCTTTATCTTCTCCAAATCCTCTCGTGTCAGAGCAAAAGTGGCTCTAACCGCTTCCTCAATTGTTGGTTCCATCACTGACGTGGCTGAAACCGCTTTCTTGAGTCTTGGTAGGGAAGGTAGAATTTTCACGGTTCGCTTCCCATTATCATCACCATCGCTGTTTCCATTAGCAATATTAGGACACCATCTTTCTAACAAGAAGCGGTGCCTATTTCCCGGGTCTTTGATGAGTGTTCTGTCAAAGGAAGGCTCCAACTCCGGCACCAAAGAGGGCACCAGCACACTTTGTGGTGTTGTTTCATCGTTCATAATAATTTGTTGGCACAGACAAGCCCAAGCCTTGATGAACATGATGGAAGATCTTCCATCAACAGCAGCATGGTGGATGCTGATGGCAATGCTGAAGCCTTTGTTGGGGAAAAGAGTGATCTGAAGAGCTAGGGCAGAAGCACAAGAATCCGAGGATTCCAAGTGGGTTACTAAAAAACGAGACCTAGTTGCTTCATGGGGCACTGAGTAGTCTATGAAGTGGTTGAATTCATCATTGGACTCAGCAACAACAACGGAAACGGCATCACCAGGGGTGTAACTGATGATTGGTACTGTGGAATCAGAAGGCCAAAGAATGTTGCCAGCGAGAGGAGGGTAGTGTTGGAGGGTGTGAGAGAGAGAGGCTTTGAGCTTTGGAACCACATTGGCATAGAAGAAAGAAGGTTGTGATTGTGGAACATTGAGGGAATAGAAGAAGATCAAGTCAAGGGGAGGGTGCCTAAGGAACAAAGAATCATACAAAGTGAAAGGGAGGGATAGTGGTTGGGTTGATAATGGTGGAGGGGCAACCTTGGACTCTTCGAAGACTTTGATATTTTCCACTGCCATCTGAGGATTGTGTTTGTTAGTTTCTTTAGATACAACTAGGCCACTAAATGTGTAGGGTGATCGAGAGGTTGCTATGGCTTTAATATCTGTCTGGTTGAACCCCGTGTTGCACGAGGGGTTTAAAGTATAGTAGAAATGGAATAGGCCAGGAATAAAATATTTAAAGAAATAATTCCAATTTGCAAGTAAGAAAATTGATTCGTAAACACTTCTACAATATATTTAGTTGTAGATTTTAAAATGAGATGTTAGGTTATTTTTATGATAGATCTCATAATGATACATAGATGAAAGATTTTTCAAGATTTTTTTTTTATTTTTTTCCTTTAATAATAGATCTCATTTTAAGATTTTAAGGAGAAAGAAAAAAGGAAAAAGATGAATTTTTTTTTTAACAATGTACATCTTAAGGGATCTTCTACGAGAACTCATATATGTTTGAAATCTCTTCAACTTCTTTATTGAAAAATCTAGTAAAGATCGGATCTTGAATTCGAGATTTTACACTTAAGATGTAAACACATCTTGAGTCACATAAAACGAGGAAAAAATAAACAATTTATTCGAATGATTTTACATTGTGATAAAAAATAGATATAAAAAATAATGTTATATAAATATTTTATTTTTTTTAACTTTTTTATCTTTTTATATCTTTCTCTTTTATTATTATTATTATATATATATATTATATACATATGTACGATATAAAATAATAAAATGACACGTGATCATCTCATAAAGGTCACCATACACGTGGACACTCTCCACATCAGCACCATCACATTAAAATAGTGTCCAGATTTCATACCAACATCTCTACAGGAGCATGAGCACGGGTGTAACCACATGTTATTATATCAATAAGGTATACAATATCTAAACAAGTTATCTCCTAATTGTTACTTATCTAAAGTAACAAATATATCAATAAGGTATACAATATCTATTATTCAAAATATAGATAACTACATGCTATTATATGTTATTCTTGTCTCCTCAACATATTATCTATCAGCAACTGTCCAAGGCTCATACTCCACATTATAAATACTCTAAACATCTCGAATTACACATCTCACTACATTACTATACACTTGAATACATTACTCAAGTCATTCTTTCTATCTTAGACTGAGTTCTCAAACTTAGTCATTCTTAAACACTTGATGTACTTACTTGAGTGTCGAAGTATTTTTCCTTTGTTTTGCAAGTTTCTCCTCTAAGAAAAGCTTACTCACTACTCGACATCACGAGATTTGGAGTCCACTAAGGCTACATCAAGCCCACGCGTAGAATTTGCAGATTTTGATAAGAACAATATATATTCTTTTTTTCTCTTTTTATGTGCTAAATAACTTACTAGGTTTATATGTAATATTTTTATATAAAAAATCAGTATACACATTTAGCGTTATTTTAAACTCATCAAGTTAATTACAATTCAGTATTATTGTAATCAATCAATTAAATAAATCTAGTTAATGAAGTTCAATTATATTATATTTGTTCCTTTTTATTTCTCTTTTAAGATGTCTTTTAGAAATAAAAAAATAAAACAATTTTCTTAATTTTAACAAAATAATTGTGTAATTTCTTATTTTATTCATTTCTCTTTTCACTCTACAGTAAATGCATGTATAAACTAATAAAAAATAAGGAAAAAAATAAAAGTATAATTGATAAAAGAATAATTAATGTGATCATAAACTTTACAAATAACACATAAATAATAACAAAATTCTAAAAAATCTGACAATTAAAAATGAATAGAATATAATATTATTAAAATTAAAACATTGATTTTTAGAGATTAATTTCTAAATTTCTTTAACTTTATAATATTTAACTTTTTTTCATGTAATGTGCACTTATATAATAACATTTATTTCAGTTAAAATAACATTTCTTAATAAACTTAATTTTACTAAGAGAGTTAAATAGTCATTGTAATTTTATCTAAATAATTGTGTGAGATATTAGTAAACAAGAATATTGTTACATATAAATAATATTTACAGCAAAATATATTTTAAAAAATATTAAATAAAGCTTTTGCACAATTAATATATGTAATACATAAATACAAAATGGTTTCAGGATTGCGTTAGCATATAGCAAGGATGTTAGGAATGGTGGTGGGGTTGAAGTTGGGCTCGTTCTGAACAAACACGAGATGGATCTCTTTGCTTCTCCATTTCGTAGAGGACTATGTCAGGCATTTTCTTCCAACACCCAATAAAGTTTTTCATACATCCAGCAATAAAATCTTTTTTAAATTTATTTAGGTTGGGGGAGGGTACAAAAAGTTTCCACACAAGAAGATGATGAATATACAATCATTATTTGAACATAAAAAAATGATGACATGATGTACAATCATTTTTATTTATGATTTTTAAGTTTTTTGTATACATATGTTTTCTCAAAATTAAAGGAATGACGTTTTGTGTTTAAAAAACATTTTTCATTTTTAAAACTGTATAATAATAAGCATGCACCGTGGATAACTATGGATCTGGATCTCCTGCAGTCAACTTTTGTTAAATATACTTTATTTTAATCTATATATGTACAAAATTATTCAAATCAGTTTGCAATTCCCCAAAACTTAAAGTCATGCCTAGTGTCACTGGTTGAGTCTAATATGAAGTTAGTATTTGTTAGCTACACCTGTGAAACACTATTTTTAGTTTTATGATATATTATTAAAATAATAAATGGTTTAGATTTGTCACTGGTTACTGGCTGAGTCTCTTCCTCCCAATGTACCACCTGTGTCGGCCAAAATTTGTCTCAAATAGAGGAGCATCGCTGTCGATGGAGGCACCATTTCTTTCTTTCTCTCTTTTTTCTACAATTCACATATCACAACTTGTGCAAGAGCTTCCTCACACATCTTCCACCGATTCAAATATCTTTCTTTTTTAAATTATGAAATGTTTTGTTTCCAACAACCATTTTTTAAATTATGAAATGTGTTTTGCGTTTCTTTTTTGGGTGAGACGTTTTGTGTTTGATGTTGTTTGGTTGTGTTTTTGTTGGTGAAGAAACACAAGGAGATCTGGGAAAAAACAAGGAAATCAACAAAATCCATGACCAAGGAGATATGTCAATCATGGTTTCGAGGCATTAGTGGCAGAGAGCGGTGGAGAAGATGGTGCGGAGGAGTGGAGTGGTTCTGCAAAAAAAATCCACAAAACCCAGAAGAATGAAGAACAAAGAAGAAGCATCACAGTTGTCGGAGAAGAGAGTGTTGCGGAAAAAATGGTCAATGCATGTGAAGTAGACGAAGAAGCGGTAGCTACATGAGCGGATGGTGGCGATGGCACGAGTGGCACGAGTGAGGATTAGAAAGAAGTTGTCATCGTTGCGTAGGAGAAGAAGAAGCCAACGTGGTTGCTGTTGTAGAAGAAGTGGTCATCTGAGTTTCCGGCCGAAGTTGTTGTCACTGTGTAGGAGAAGAAGAAGCCAACGGTGAGCGGTGAAGGTGTGGTGGCCATGGAAGAGAAGTTTTTTCCTTTTATTATTTTTTTCCCGATCATGAACCTTTTATTTCCGATCACTTTGCTGCCTCATTCGTGAATCCTTACTTTTTGGACTTCACATTAGAATTCACCACAGTCACTCTGTTAGAAAAAGAAAGAATGGAGAGACTTGAAAACAGAGGAGGTTATATATATTATTTTACCATGTACACAAGCTAGTGAGTTAGTACTCTATTTATTATAATAGAGCAACTCATAATTATTATACTACACACGACTCTGCAATTACTACACTAAAAGGACAAAATTAATGTAAACAAAAACCTTTAAATACAGTCACAAAAGAAAGAACAATTCCCCTTAAACAAGAAATAGAAACTTAGAACCTTCCTCTTGGAGTTTTTTGAAGTTTTAATTTCTACTGGAAAAACTCGAAATTTTTCCCTATTTGCACTACATTGTTCAAACTATTTCTCATTTTACACTACTTTGGGAATTCATTCCCAATATACATGTATTTTATGTTGTGGTGAGAAGTTGGGATATCACTCTCCGACTTCTCTGAAAAAATTATGTAATAGTGTTGTGCATTTGGAAGTTGGGAATTGACATCCCGAATTCCATACGTTTTTTTTAATAATTATATTTTTTTTAAAATATATTTTTAATTTTTTTTAATTTTTTAAAAATTTTATTGGTTTAATAATGTGTAATGAAAAACACATATTTGTTGGTCCTATAAAATTATTATGTATCATCAACAAAACATTTGATGATATACTCAATTTACTTCGATCCACCATGACTCCTACTCATGATGCAATGTTGTATTACAACGGTTACTGGAACAAATCAAATAAAATTTGAAATTTCTTCCATATGCAACATCAAAACACTTAAGGATATAATCAAATAAGCTGTCCCTCTTGGGGGTTTCCCCTTAGAATTCACGAATTACAAGTGGTTAGACAATTTTTCTTCTAACAATGAGGCCATGCAAAATATTCAGAAAAATAATAAAAAATGAAATAATATAATTGAAAAATGATGAAGAAGTATTAAAGGTGTTAGTAGAATTCAATTACTGGACGCGTTTTTGTTCACTAGAAATTTTAGTTATTTTTAACAAACCAGTCATCCAACTATTGAAATAAGACATATTCGCTGCACAACATCTTTCAAATTATGATTAATTTCCTCATTTTCATGTTTTAATTGTTAATTTTAGTATGTTTTGTTATTTTTTGTTTTTTAATGTTTCATTTTTTTGTGTTTATCTTCCTAATTACTATTGTTTATAAGTTTTGTTATTTTATTATTTTTCATTATTATATTTATCTATCTAATTGTTAGTTTATTTTTTGTTTTAATATTTTAATTTAATCATATAATATAACTGAGATATGATAATTATATATTTATTTTATTTTTAATCAATTTATATTTAAATCACTTTATCTTTTTTATTAATTTTAATATTATTAAAAATTATTAAACCAATTAATTTTTTAAAATTATTATTCAAAAGAATTAAAAATATTTTTTTTAAAATATAATTATTTTTAAGAAAAACGTAAGTCGGGTTCTCAATTCCGGCTTCCAAAGACATAACACTCTAACACAATTTTTTTTAGAAAAAAAAAAATCATATTACAAAAGAAAAGGGACGGTGAGAAATGGGGGAGTGATATCCCAACGTCTCACCACAACATAAAATACATATATATTAGGAATAAACTCCCAAAGTAGTGTAGAATGAGAAATAGCTTGGACAATGTAGTGTAAATAAAAAAAAAATTCGGAAAAACTCTTTATTTTCGACAAAGAAACCTTCAAAAGCATTTATAAATTAAATAAACCGAAATCAGATGCAATGTTTCACATCTCAAGTGAATTAACAAACAAGAGCTTCGAATCCATCACTCATCTTTCAGTCCTCCATGAAAAATAGTACCAAAGAGATCCATCACCTTCTGATGCATAACGAGCCCTATTTCAACACCTCCATCCCCATCCTTGCTGTCCAACAACCCCATGGTCAAATTCGCAGTCCTATCCAAATTTATAATGTCCACCTTAGCAGGCTTCCCCCAACCAAAATCAGTCTCATAAACCCTAAATTTGTTAGACATCGACACTCCCAACATTTCGACTCCTTCTTTAGCCAAATCCATGTACCGAGAAGACCATGCACCGAATATTTGTTCCTTGTGTAATGTCTTCACTTTTCTGTTAATGCTTTTTGCAACAAGGACGAGCCCTTCTTCCTTAATGAAGTCCAATGGATCTGCATCCGCCACTTGGCCCCACAAACAGTTTCCAAAATAGGTATCAGGGATTGGAGGCTCTAACCTAGCCCTATAATCCACCGGGAACAAAAAACCAAACTTTTGATTCTCCTTTTCAACCCCGTGAACAGCTTTTGCAATGCACACAACCGCATATGCACATGCAAGAACAAAGGATGATAAAGTTGGTGGCTTTGAAGAAGAATTAACCGTTGATTTTGATTCTGATTCTGGGTCTTTCACTTGGTCCCACTTGGAGAAGACCCTTTTCTTTATCTTCTCCAAATCCTCTCGTGTCAGAGCAAACGTGGCTCTAACCGCTTCCTCAATTGTTGGTTCCATCACTGACGTGGCTGAAAACGCTTTCTTGAGTCTTGGTCGGGAAGGTAGAATCTTCACGGTTCGCTTCCCATTATCATCACCATCGCTGTTTCCATTAGCAATATTAGGACACCATCTTTCTAACAAGAAGCGGTGCCTATTTCCCGGGTCTTTGATGAGTGTTCTGTCAAAGGAAGGCTCCAACTCCGGCACCAAAGATGGCACCAGCACACTTTGTGGTGTTTTTTCATCGTTCATAATAATTTGTTGGCACAGAGAAGCCCAAGCCTTGATGAACATGATGGAAGACCTTCCATCAACAGCAGCATGGTGGATGCTGATGGCAATGCTGAAGCCTTTGTTGGGGAAAAGAGTGATCTGAAGAGCTAGGGCAGAAGCACGAGAATCCGAGGATTCCAAGTGGGGTACTAAAAAACAAGACTTAGTTGCTTCATGGGGCACTGAGTAGTCTATGAAGTGGTTGAATTCATCATTGGACTCAGCAACAACAACGGAAACGGCATCACCAGGGGTTTAACTGATGATTGGTATTGTGGAATCAGAAGGCCAAAGAATGTTGCCAGCGAGAGGAGGGTAGTGTTGGAGGTTGTGAGAGAGAGAGGCTTTGAGCTTTGGAACCACATTGGCATAGAAGAAAGAAGGTTGTGATTGTGGAGCATTGAGGGAATAGAAGAAGATCAAGTCAAGGGGAGGGTGCCTAAGGAACAAAGTATCATACAAAGTGAAAGGGAGGGATAGTGGTTGGGTTGATAATGGTGGAGGGGCAACCTTGGACTCTTCGAAGACTTTGATATTTTCCACTGCCATCTGAGGATTGTGTTTGTTAGTTTCTTTAGATACAACTAGGCCACTAAATGTGTAGGGTGATCGAGAGGTTGCTATATATGGCTTTTAGTTGAACCCCGTGTTGCACGAGGGGTTTAAAATATAATAGAAATGGAACATGCCAGGAATAAAATATTGAAAGAAATAATTCCAATCCGCAAGAAAATTGATTGGTAGATGCTTCTAAAATATATTTGGTTAAAGATTTTAAATTAAAATCTTAGATTATTTTTTAATATATCTCATAAAGATATATAAGATCAAAGATTTCTAAATTTTTTTTTAATGATAGATCTCATTTTGATATATTAAGAAGAAAAAAAATTATTTTTTTTGAATAATGTACATCTTAAAAAATTTTCTATAAAAACTCATACATGTTAGATATCTTTAAAATTTCTTTATTAAAAAATCTAATAAACATCAAAGATTTTCAACTCAAAATTTTACAGCTAAAAATTTAGACACATCTTGAGTTACATAGAACCAGGAAGAAATAAATAATTTAGGCAATCTAGTGAAAGCATTCGTTTGACATGCACATTGTTACTTAGTTGCTCTGGCATGACATTGACATCCAACAGAATGGGCATAAATCACAGTAAATGTCTACAAGCACCTCTTTTAGTTTCCCACATGTACCATTTCTATTTTCATTTTTTTTGCCACACTATATATACGCAGTTAATAATAAGTGTATATAGTAGTCAATAATATAGCATCTGCAAATTGCATTCACAAGTCACAAGTCACAATTATCTTCACATTTGGTGGTCCCTTTTGCAACTACTTTGAACGGTTTTTCATACGCTTTTAATTCCACTTGGCTCCATGCATTGTGTTAATTCCAATCTGAATGCATAACTGGTTAACGGGACATATAGACATGTTGAGTTATTTTTATGGAGACAGTAGGGAAAGTGCATAGAGCTAGTTTTTTGGCTTTTTCTAGATGAAAATATGAAGGGTTAAAGGAGATGTGGATCTCCTGCAGTCAACTTTTTATAAATATATTTTATTGTAATCTATGTACAAAATTATTCAAATCAGTTTACAATTCCCAAAACTTAAAGCCCTGCCTACTGTCACTCTGTTAGAAAAATAAAGAAAGAATAGACTTCAAAACAGAGGAGGTTGTATATATTATTTTACCACGTACACAAGCTACGTGAGTTAGTATTCTATTTATTATAATTGAGCAACTCATAATTATTATTCTACACATGACTCTGCAATTACAATACTAAAAGGACAAAATTAATGTAAACAATTTAAATACAGTGACAAAAGAAAGAATAATTCCCCTTAAACAAGAAATACAAACTCACAACCTTCTTCCTCTTGGAGTTTTTTAAAGTTTTTCTGCCGAAGAAAACTATGTATCTTCGACAAAGAAGCCTTCAAAAGCATTATTTATAAATTATATAAACCGAACTCAGATGCAATGTTTCACATCTCAAGTGAATTAACAAACAAGAGCTCCGAATCCATCACTCATCTTTCAGTCCTCCATGAAAAATAGTACCAAAGAGATCCATCACCTTCTGATGCATAACGAGCCCCACTTCAACACCTCCATCCCCATCCTTACTGTCCAACAACCCCATGGTCAAATTCGAAGCCCTATCCAAATTTATAATGTCCACCTTAGCAGGCTTCCCCCAGCCAAAATCAGTCTCATAAACCCTATATTTGTTAGACATCGACACTCCCAACATTTCAGCTCCTTCTTTAGCCAAATCCATGAACCGAGAAGACGATGCACCGAAAACTTGTTCCTTGTGTAATGTCTTCACTTTTCTGTTAATGCTTTTTGCAACAAGGACGAGCCCTTCTTCCTTAATGAAGTCCAAGGGTTCTGCATCCACCAAGTGGCTCCGCACACAGTTTCCAAAATAGGTATCAGGGATTGGAGGCTCTAACCTAGCCCTATAATCCACCGGGAACCAAAAACCAAACTTTTGCTTCTCCTTGTCAACCCCGTGAACAGCTTTTGCAATGCACACAACCGCATATGCACATGCAAGAACAAAGGATGATAAAGTTGGTGGCTTTGAAGAAGAATTAACCGTTGATTTTGATTCTGATTCTGGTTCTGGGTCTTTCACTTGGTCCCACTTGGAGAAGACCCTTTTCTTTATCTTCTCCAAAATCCTCTCGTGTGAGAACAAACGTGGCTCTAACCGCTTCCTCAATTGTTGGTTTGATCACTGACGTGGCTGAAAACGCTTCCTTGAGTCTTGGTGGGGAAGGTAGAATCTTCACGGTTCGCTTCCCATTATCATCCCCATCACTGTTTCCATTAGCAATATTAGGACACCATTTTGCTAACAAGAAGCGGTGCCAATTTCCCGGGTCTTTGATGAGTGTTCTGTCAAAGGAAGGCTCCCACTCCGGCACCAAAGAGGGCACCACCACACTTTGTGGTGTTGTTTGATCGTTCATAATAATTTGTTGGCACAGAGAAGCCCAAGCCTTGATGAACATGGTGGAAGATCTTCCATCAACAGCAGCATGGTGGATGCTGATGGCAATGCTGAAGCCTTTGTTGGGGAAAAGAGTGATCTGAAGAGCTAGGGCAGAAGCACAAGAATCAGAGGATTCCAAGTGGGGTACTAAAAAACGAGACTTAGTTGCTTCATGGGGCACTGAATAATCTATGAAGTGGTTGAATTCATCATTGGACTCAGCAACAATAACGGAAACGGCATCACCAGGAGTGTAACTGATGATTGGTATTGTGGAATCAGAAGGCCAAAGAATGTTTCCAGCGAGAGGAGGGTAGTGTTACGTTGGAGGGTGAGAGAGAGAGGCTTTGAGCTTTGGAACCACATTGGCATAGAAGAAAGAAGGTTCTGATTGTGCAGCATTGAGGGAATAGAAGAAGATCCAGTCAATGGAAGGGAACCTGAGGAACAAAGTGTCATACAAAGTGAAAGGGAGGGATAGTGGTTGGGTTGATGATGGTGGAGGGACAACGTTGGACTCTTCGAGGACTTTGATATTTTCCACTGCCATCTGAGGATTGTGTTTGTTAGTTTCTTTGAATACACTAACTAAGCCACTACCAATGTGTAGGGTGATGGAGAGGTTGCTATGACTTTTATCACTGGTTGGAAACTGTTTTTAACCTGAAAATTAAGAAACAAAACCCGCTTTGCACGAGAGGTTTAAAATATAATGTAGAAGGAACGCGAGGAATAAAATATTGAAAGAAATAAATCCAATCCACAATTTTATGGGGAAAAGTAAGAAAATTGATTCTTCAACACTCCTTGGATGTAGACACATCTTGAGTCACATACAACGATTAAGAAATAAGTAATTTATTTAATTGATGTTATAAAAAAATAGATATAAAAAGAATAATATTATATAAATATTTTATTATTTTAAATATCATTTTAACATTTTTTAATCTTTTTCTTTTATTGTAAATTTTATTATACTAATATTTTTCCCTCTCTTATACTAAATAGCATGATGTCTATGTAATATTTTTCATATAAAAAATCAGTATAGAAATTCAGCTTTATGTTAAACTCATCAAGTTAATTACAATTCAGTATTATTGTAATCAATCAATTAAATAAAGCTAGTTAATTAAGTTCTTTTATATTATATTTGTTCCTTTTTATTTCTCTTTTAAGACATTTTTTAGAAATCAAGAAATGCAACATTTTTTTTAATTTTAACAAATTAATTGTGTAATTTCTTATTTCATATATTTCTCTTTTTACTCCAGAATAAATACATGTGTAAACTAATTAAAAATAAAAAAAAATAAGAGTATAATTGATAAAAAAATAATTAATGTGATCTTAAACTTTAGAAACATAAATAAGGACAAAATTCTAAAAAAATCTGACAATTAAAAAAGAACCGAATAGAATATTATGAAACTAAAACATTGATTTTTAGAAATTAATTCATATATTTCTTTAACTTTATAATATTTAACTCTTTTTCATGTAATGCGCACTTATATAATAATATTTATTTCAGTTAAAATAACATTTCTTAGTAAAATTAATTTTACTAAGAGAGTTAAATAGATTGTAATTTTATCTAAATATTTATGTGAGATATTAGTAAACAAGAATATCGTTACAAATAAATAAGATTTACAATAAAATATATTTTAAAATATTAAATAAAGCTTTTGCACAATTAATATATGTAATACATAAATACAAAATGGTTTCATGATTGCGTTAGCAGACAGCAAGGATGTTGGGAATGGTGGTGGGGTTGAAGTTGGGCTCGTTCTGAATAAACATGAGATGGATTTCTTTGCTGCTCCATTTCGTAGAGGACAATGTCATGATTGGTCCATGGAACATGCATGCCATCTGCAGATTTGAGTTTGTACTTTGTACTGAAGATAGATTGAGCACAAGGATAGGCCGACGCAGGGTGCATGGCCACCGTCCTCTAAAATTTTATTAATATAATTTTTATTATATATATATATATTAAAATTAAAATTAAAAAATAATTTGATAATAAAAAAAGATGCGATATTGTAAATAAAGATCCGTCCATAATCATCTCATATTATATTATTTTTAGGGTTAAAAAATAAGATATAATATTTTTTAATATTACATTAAAAAATAGGATAAAATATTTTTTAAAATTGTATTAAAAATAGGACATAATATTTTTTAAAATTGTATTAAAAAATAGAATATAATATTTTTAAGATTGCATAATATAAAATATTTTTAAAATTGCATTGTATAATATAAAATATCTTTAAGAATATATTGCATAATATGATATAATATTTTTAGGATTGCATTCAAAAATTGGTGAAAATCATATACTTAAATTAGTATAAATAAAAACATATTTTTGTATTTATAGTATGCATTCCATTCCAAATAATATTAGAGCTTTAGAGAGAGAGTTTATGTTTGCATCATTGAGAGAATTATTATGAGATCATATAGAAACGTTTGACAAGTTTGATTCTTCAATTCTCCATCAGGATTTAAAAGTACCTATTTGCTTAAGAAATATAAGCGTATACGTAACCATTTTATTGTATTCTTCTTCTTGACTTTGGAAGAGTTCGTAGCTGGGAAGCTAGGATACCAATTCTGCCTCTGTTCTTGGTGAATTGAGACATGCGACTTCTGACTGGAAAACAAAAATATCAGTCTGTCTCTGTTCTTGGTGAATTGAGACTAGAGCTTTTTACTGGAAAACAAGGATATCAGTTAGGATAATTGTTGTGTAAGGGTAGATTAGGAAACAAGGATACTAGAAACTCTTATACACAAAATTATCATAGTGGAGTTATCCATTGGATTGATTATCCAATTTGGACGTCGTGGTTTTTTTACCCAGTTGTGTTTTCCATGCTAAAATTGATTGTGTCTTCTTTATCTCTTATCTCCATAATATTACTTTGAGTTTGATTTTAAATTGTGAATTATTTTATTAAGACTCACTAAACTTTGTCAGCTTGTTCATCAATCCATTCTGTTTGCAATTTGTCTGTCTATGAAGATAATCAAGATCAGACTTCGAAATATAATGGAAGACCAATTTATTTCTTGATGATTCTTTGATTACATACATTGAAAAAGAAATTGTTTTGAGTTTTAACACATATTCAATTATAAATGATTTTAACAATATGAAAACAGTAGAGTAAGAGTCAAGTGAAGTGATCTTAATTTCTGTAATAGATGTTTTTAATTTTTTGTATATTAGATTTGTATTGTCTTCGAAGTAGTTTTATCTATAATTGTTGGATATTTCCGTTTTAATGCTTGGTCCAAATCTCAATGTGTTGAAAAGAGATTTGTTGACTTGGGCCCAATTCCCGAAGGTCTGCCCCTGGCCCATTCCAGTTTAGGGTGTTGAAATCTCTAAACCTAATTTCCTCTCTATAAATATAACATTTATAGATGGAGACGGTAGACTATGTGAGATTGTGTGAGACTGAGAGAAATTCCATAGAGGAAGAATTCTTGGTTGCAAGTGCAGAGTATGTCTCTGAGAAGTTGAGAGAAACCCCTTGTAGAGAGAGAGTCTCCGAGAGGTTGAGAAAGTAACCCTCGTGAGAGTTGTTTCACCATTGTTGGTGATGTTGAGTGTCTCCAGTGAAAGACTATAGAGAGTGATTGTAACCATTATTGATAATAGTGAATTTGTTTCTGGACTAAGTCCTATGGGTTTTCCTCTTTATGTTGAAGAAAGTTTTCTCCCATATAAAGCTATTTGTGATTGTGTGTTTTTCTCCTATTTTTTTTTGTGCATTTGATCGTTCACATTTCACATTAATCTGATTTGTTTGCTTGGGGATTGAGTCTGTGTTATGATTCCTCAATCGTGATAGAGTGGTTGATTACTCCCAACAATAATATAGTTTTTTTTATATTTGCAAAATTATAATTTGTGGCAGTGTTGTTTTTATTTTAATGTACGTGTGATTGTTGGAATTTTCTTGTAGGAATGGATTCATATTTTTAAGAACAATAATAATTAGCTTTTTATACTTTTATTAACTTATACAGTCTTATTCAGTAAAAAAAACTTATACTGTCTTCTTTTCATAATTTTTTTTTATCTATTTTACATTATAGGGAAAAATACTCAAATTTTTTAAACTTTACCTCTTTTATAAATAATTACCTTAAAATTTAATTTCATTCTAATTGATCCCAAATTTTACTCTCTTTAACATTAATAAATACCTTAAAATTTAATTTTCTCCTAATTAATCATTAAGCATCTCTAATTCTCTATAAACACATACGCACCTTAATTTCAATTTCATCTCAAATAATTCCTTAAATTTACCCTGTTGTTAAATTGTGTCATATATTAGTTTAAACTACTAACAAAAAGAAATCAACATCATCAACATCAACATCAACAGCACCTTTAACCCAAATTAATTGGGGTCGGTGGTAGATGAACCCAATGATAAATCGAAAATAAAACAAAAGAGAGAAACATAGTTAAAATAAAAGAATGGTGAGAGGAGAAGAGAAAAGAAGAAAAAAGAATTAAAACAGGGAACAACTGGAACGTAGAACTACTAAAGGGTTTAACCCTCCATCAGACTTATAGCTTTTCTCCACTCCGTCCTAAGACATACCGTCCGCCAATCTAAATCCCACTCCATTAGGTCTTGTTTAACTACCTTTCCCCAGGTAAGTTTTGGTCGACCTCTACCTCTCTTTGTATCTAGCTCTT